>JAHLJS010000172.1:0-37801 GCA_038502445.1 Eremochloa ophiuroides
AGGTTCGGACATGGCGTGCGGTGGCTCACCGTGGTGTCGGTGAAGCTAGGATTGCGGTGCAGTGGCGAGTCGGAGCCGTGCAGAGCGTACGCAGTGCCGTGCCGAGTCGCGTTCGCGTCTCCGGCTTCTCCTCCGTGCCCGGCTCCGGCGTGCTCCGCGGCAGCAGCGCTTCGGCGGTGCTCCCCTCTCTCTGCTCCGTCTTCCTCCTCGACTCTCTCTATCGGTGTGGTAGGTGGCTTGTGGAGCCGCAGCGTGGCGGCTGCGAGTGGGAATGGGCTAGGGCTCCTCGGGTGCTCCAATTTGTAGGCGGCCGGTTCTCAGGACAGCGGCGGACGGTGATGGGTATCGGTGGGTGTACGTGGAGCTCATCTGTGCGCTTGAGCTAGGGTTTCAGGGGGCACGCGGGCTCGCTTGGCGGCCTAGAAAGGAGGGGACAGGAGGGGGACAACTCTGCAGGGCGTGGTGCTGTCGGCCGTGGGTCCGGGGTCACGCCATTCGCGTGACACCCCCGGCGGTCGCGTCGCCTTCGTGAGGAAGAGAAACAGTGGAAGGGGAAGGCGGCTGACATGCGGGCCCGGGTTGGCAGCGAGCGCGAGCGCGAGCGCGTGTGTGACGGTCGCGCGCGCGTTGCCGGGCCGTGACGTGGGCCGGCCCATCTCACGTGTGGTGCGCGCGGGGGGGAGTGGGGGGAAGAGGAAAAAGTGACGGGGCCGGTTGGGCCTCTGGCTGGCTGGCCCTGCTTTCTCTCCTTCTCCTTTTTCCCTTTTTCCATTTTCATTTAAGTGTATAAATACATATATTACCCATTTTAAATATTGAGTAAATACAAACATAAATTGCAATAAATCCCAAATGTGATGCATAAGCTATTATTCTATGTGAATGGAATTAAAATGCAAGCTATACTCCTTTATTTACCAAATTCATAATGAAACCTATATAATTGCACAAGAAAAATGGGTTTTTATAATAAATAAATGAAAAAATTTAATTGGTTAGGATTTTTAGATTGTGTGGATTTTTAGGGTTGTTACAGTCCATGAACGGGTAGAGCGTGTGATGAAGTACTAGCTTTTCGTAGCTACCACATGCTGCTACATCTTGCGCCGAATCCATGGGAAAGCAGGTCAAAACGAAGTGCCAGGCTTGACATACCACATCACTAGTCCGAAAGTTTGTGCGGCCATCTTAGGTAGGATAGGGTTAGTGCAATTAGTGCCTTTAATTTGTTGAATATGGCGGTTGGAGTCACCATAGCAAACCAAAGAGAAACAATGGGCACCTGATGCAGCTTTGTACCAACTATAACGTGTCTTGTAATAAATCACACAATAGGTAGTATAGGTACTACATCGTTTGTTGTCTCAGATAATATATGTTGCAAAAAATAAACCATATATAGTAATAATATATAACAATTTGATCATCATCATCAATCATCATGATCAACCAAAAACGATAAAGATGCATGGAGGCCCATCGATCATCACAGAATCTGTCAGGGCATCCGTTCTGCAACTGCAAGTATATATGTATGTTGGCAATGTTGTTGTAAACAGCGGGCTATAGCACTATAGCATTTTGAACAACGTGCCGCTAAGATATTGGATATATCACCGCTATTGCCACTATATATTAGCACTATTTTGAGTATTAGCGGTGACATGATTTAGCCCAGCCGATCTACCAAGAAATGTGACCTAGAAAAATTCTCATCATTACGTGGCCCAAATCTAGCCCATCTATATGGTGTATAAACGCGTTCTTCACAAACCCTAGCTATTCACGATTAAACCTAGCATCTCCAATTCTCCCGTCTCCGAGGCTAGGCCTCACGCATTCAGAGCTCTAAACCACTTTTGCTGCCGTGCAGTAGTGATGCTGTGCGTCGAGGCAATGATGACCGTTAACTATATACTCGTATAGGCCGCCAAGAGTGATTTGCATGGGCTAGCTGCGTGTGGTGACCATGGAGGCGAACACCAACAAGCAATAATATGCATGTTTTTTAATCAAGAGAACTACCGCTATAGTATATTTCCAACAAGGCTTGGTAGCCCACACTATATATTTGCAACACAGATATGGTAGGAACAATAAGAAAGAATCACACAGCAAACTGGGGGTATATCAAATATAATGCAGCTAGCTAGCACACGATTATATATAATAGTTTTAAGAACCCAACCTGTAACTAATAATAATCCAGAAACCTAGTAGTATATATATGACTAACAAGCATGCTAATTAGTACGGCACACGGCTACTAACAAACTAACAATAATAAGCTGCTAGCTAGGTGTACTAGATGGATCGAGCTAGCTAGTCGTCGAGATCGAGGAAGTCCTCGATGTCTGGTTGCAGTCGATCCATGACGGCCTCCCATCCAGCTTGGGTAGGGCTCACGTTGTCCCAGTAGAAGGAGTTGCTGGGGTCGTCACAGACGGTGTACTGAGTTCTGCCGTTGCCGTCCACCTGGCCACAGCAGGCGTTGCTCGGCGCGGAGGCGTCAGTGTCACAGCACGGCGTGGAGCCTGCATATATATGAACAGATATATATGTAGTTAGATTTATTAAATACAAATTAAAGATTGAAGTGAAGAATTAGCTAGGGATCATGATCGAACTAACTGACTGCTGCTGGCACACACGAACGTACGTACCGGACATGGATCGGGCAAGGCTGGTGAAGGCTTTGTAGAGGTCGAGGACGAGGACGTCATCCAGCTCATCCAGCTTGTGCTTGAGCTTGTTGTTGTGGGCGGTGGCGAGCGCGTTGGCGGCGCTGTTACAGTGCGCGTAGCCGGTGGTCCGTCTGGCGCGCCACGGCGAGCAGCCGAGCGGGGGCATGGAGTTCACCAGCACCTTGGACACACCCATGTCCTGAAGCCTTTTCACGCCCTGGACGATGCCGTCTGTCACTTGGTCGACGTAGGCGTCGAGCTGTCGTCCATGGTGGTGGTCATGATCATGATCAAGCAAAAGACTCAATTATCATCTATGGCTACTAGCTTATATTAGAACAGAAGTAATGAATCCATGGTCATGATCATGATCAAGCAATAAATTGACACACATATGCATCTATTAATTATCAGATTAGAACCGAAGAAGCTAATTAAGTAGCTAGATCGATCTAGCTAGTACTTACTTGGCGGCCGGCGGTGGCGTCGCTGACGTGCGAGTAGTCGTGGCCATTGGAGACTGAGATAAGCGCGACTGAATTCTTGACCTGCTTGTCGTGGACGGATCCAAACTGGGTGATCTGCTCGTCCAGCGACAGCTCCTCCTCCTGCCGCCCGTTCATGACGCCAGAGAAGGGCATGGCGAAGTTGATGCCGTGCTCAGACCCTCCACGACTGTTGAACACCGGAGGGGACTCGTCCATCCCCAGTATCTTGGCTGCAAATTAAAGAACGAAAACCAAATTAATCCATCTACTTCAGTAGATCGATGCTGTATATATGAGATGGTGAACATGTAATATGTACGCGTACCTAGAAAATCTGACTGCACTAGACCGTCGGAGAGGCGGCCGGTTGCACCGTTTCCATGGGACGAGTCAGAGCTCCCGTAAGGGTAGTACCACCCACGCGAGGCTCTGCTCTTCACCCCTGAAGATTTGGCAACAAGATTGTTGCCTGCGTCCACAAACGAGTCACCGAAGACGAAGAGCGGCGTGTGCTCCTTCCGCCGTTCATGGTGCCTCCGGCACTCAACACGACGAGCACCTTCGAGGATGAGGAGGAAGCACGTCAACACAACCCACACCTTCATCATGGCTGAAGGTCGTTGTAAGCCTAAACCTAAGGGAGGGGGGAGGTCGTTGTTGTTCAGCAATGGCTTTGTAGATAGATGCGTTTGGTTGGGCAATCGTGCTTTTCCTTCCACGTTTATCTATATATATATACTAATACTTGTCAGCAGGCCGGATTTTGCACGCATGCAACGGCCGATTAACTACCTGACCGATCGAAAATTATCGTGAATGCGCTGGCCGCGGATGAAGGCTGATTGGTTGACCCGAACAATTATGTGCATCCACGGAGCGAGGCGCATGGCCAGTCCTTTAGTGAAGAGCTTGGCGACGGAATGGATGAGACTGATCGGCTGGTAATCCTTGAGGCCAGTGGGCGCTTGCTTCTTTTGTAGGAGGACGATGGATGCTTCGTTGAGCAAGTGGAAGCTCCTGAAGTCCAGCTCCCAGAGGGCCTGAAACACCCGAACGATGTCGGAACATATGATGGCCCAGGCAGCCTTGAAGAAAGCTCCAGTGAACCCGTCGGGTCTGGGGCGCGATCACCGGGCATCTCCCGGACAATCCTGGCAACTTTGTACGTGCTAAAAGGCAGCACCTGAT
This sequence comes from Eremochloa ophiuroides, assembly GCA_038502445.1. Lineage (NCBI taxonomy): Eukaryota > Viridiplantae > Streptophyta > Magnoliopsida > Poales > Poaceae > Eremochloa > Eremochloa ophiuroides. The sequence goes on from JAHLJS010000172.1 coordinate 4,361, forward strand.
CAGCAAGGTCTAGCTGCGGCATATTCAATTGGGCGAGGTTAATTTGGTGCGTTCATTGGAAAGGTGTCCCCAGGATGCCATCAAAGAACGAGTAGGCAAGGCCGATCTTGGTGCCGTCTTTAGAGTACGTGAGGCCATCATGCGTTCAATTGATAGCATATGATTTTTGCAACGCCGAAGGCTAGCTTGGAGGTGGAAGTAGCGTGTACATGCATCACCCACCTGAAGGTGCCATAGCGTGGCACAGTGAGGAGAGTCCCAAAACCGATGCCTTGAGCTCGCGCCGTAACTCATGCGCGATGTCGAGTTCGCGTAGATGACGGTTCGAGCTGCAGCGAGTTGCAGACGGACGCTCCCGACCCGTGCAGCTCTCCAGCTGTTCAGCGCTTTGGCCAGGGTGCGCAGCTTATGATCCAGGTTGCGACATGCGTCAGCGCCCGCGCAGGAAGTGGTCCAGGCAGCGGCGACAGCATCGAGGAAGCCGGGTATTTTGATCCAGTAGTTTTCGAAGCGGAGGCGTGGTGCCCCCAGGGCTCTGTGCATAGGATTAGCAACAAAGGTGCGTGGTCCGAAGCGTCGGAGGACAGACAACGGAGGTGGTGCAGCGGGTAAATTTCTAGCCATTCAATGGAAGCGAACTCTCTGTCGAGACGTTCAAGCGTCGGCTGCACACCCTCGTTGCTCCAGGTATAGAGTCTCCCAGAGAGGTGCAGCTCGCAGAGCTGTAACTCATCAATGGCAGCACGGAAGCGACGCATGGCTCCAGGGTGAAGCCTGCCGTTGTTCTTATCCGAGGCTTGGTAGATCATGTTAAAATCTCCACAGATTAGCCAAGGCCCTGGGTAGGAGGCGGGAACGGAGTACAGCTCATCAAGGAACGCCCATTTTTCGGAGCTCGACGTCGGGCCATAGACATTGGTGATCCACCAAGGTGGGGGTTCTCCCATCCGCGGCTGAGAGCAACCTGGTGATAGAGAAGCTGCGAGTAGAGGTGCCAAAGGCCCGCCACAGATCACGACGCCAGGCCACGCCACCAACACAGCCATGTGCAGGGAGACAGGCATAGTCGAAATCGTTTCTGGTCACATCACAAACCATGCTTACAGAAAAATTCTCAACTTTGGATATCTGCAAACAAACGACAGAGATACTGTGTTGGGAAACCAAGTCACGCACCGCAGATCGACGAGCCCGGCTATTCAAGCCGCGGGCAATCCAGACAAATATGTGGTTTGCACTCTTGGGGCAGGCGAGGAACGACGTGAGTGCCGGTCCATCAGATCGATGATGGCTCGTCATCGGCGAAGGCGGTACCTCCCATGGGAAATAGTTCGCGCATGGTGGCCCGCTTGACTGCTTGTTTTTTTCTTCTTCCTTTCGGTCCCAAGGTCAAAGAAATAGGTTCAGTGGTTCGACGTCCCAATGGTTGAAAGTGGGCCGGAGCCAGAACTAGGATAGGGATCAGATTGGGAGCAGGAGGGAAGCGGCTCGGCGAAGGTTTCGTGGAACTTCGACGCGATGAGGATGTCCGGGTTCCAGTTGTTCGTGTCATTCTGGCGGTTGTTCCACTTGTTGACCAGCACCCGACGAGCTTGTTTCTCTGGGTTGGGGTGGCGAACAGTGGACTTAGCTGCCAGCCTGCCGCTGCGCCGTGGCGGCTCAACCGTACGCCGGCTCGCGCCCCGCTGTGACGGTGCTGGGTGAAGCAAGAAGTCACCAAGGAGGAGCTTGAGAGATTCGACGAAGTTGCTTCCTGATGGTGACTGCGGGCGTGCAGCAACGGCGGGAGCTGAATCAACAACGGCCAGGCCGCGAGCCGAGGAAGGCCCAGCGGCGTATACTCCTGCACAGGATTCATAGTAGAACAACAAACAGCCATGGCGGGGCCTGGCCCAGAAACGGCGTTCATAAAAAATTCAGACTCGCGCCAGATGGGCTGGGGGGGGGGGGGGGCGGGATGCAGTCGGTACCTTCGAGCCTAGGGACCCTGTAGGTGAAGTTCCCCATGGAAGCACCGGAGAGGCGAGACCACCGACGCTAGGCCAGCGAGAACTATGGGTTGCCGGCGGGCGAAGTGGTACCTAAGACCAGTTCGAGGTCCTCACGGCGGGAGAACCAAAGAATGAAGTCCTCGGGCGCATGGCGCAGCACGGACCAAAATAGACGGAGAGGTGCTCGCACACCATGGCGGGGGAGACCGGATGTCTTGTACCGGTGAACACCGCCACAGGTGCCAGGGAGAGGGCATCCTCGGCCGCCTGCAGGTCACTCGAGCGCGGGACAACCACCAACACCTCCATATATGACTAGACGTCGCCAGCACGAACACCAGCGGAAGGCTCATGCGGCAGCTGCGAGGATGCAGCCGGCTGCTCAGGTGGCGGTGTGAGGGTCCCGGGGCCCCAGGGCTCGGAGGTGTGCAGTGACGAGGGACTGACGGCGAGCAGCCCTTGGAGATGGATCGCACGGAGATGGTGTCGTCGCGCCATCTAGTGGGGGGAGCGACGCCTCCATGGGCGGACTTCGAGGCCGGTGCGGGAGTGGGGGCGGGGAGGAGGAGGTGGGCACCGGTGCCGCGGTGGCAGCCGGCAAGGGGGCGGTGGACGCCGGGGCTGGAGTAGCCGCCGGCGGAGGGAGCCTCACTCGCTCACTCAGTCACCTTATCGATTAGACATAGCTGTACAAAAATAGAAAAAAATGTCAGGACCACCGCCCTCTCAGGTATATAATATATAATATAACCTAACTAGATAGTCTTCCGTGAACTACCATTAGTTACAGTCATCTTTCATCCAGAACCAGTACAGTAAAGATATCCATGACAACTTGCTGCGTGTTCACAAGTTGTTTCGCTTAGTTATCACACATACACTCAGAGTACCAACGAAAGTCTTAATATATAAATAAACTAAGTTTCAATACACGCCTATGGGTGTGCCAATCCTTAAGCCTACACCACAGAGGGCCCATCTACCGTTCCTGGCCCTGGGAGGACTCATGGGCATAGAAGAAGCCATAAGCAGGATCTGTTGTGCCCGCAAAAACTTAAATAATGGAAGAGTGACTCAATAGAACTTACCTGTCGTCTCCCTACTCACCGGCAAACCTTGCCGGAGCTAGAGAGGATGACCCAGAAACTTGGTGAACGCACGCACACACAACTCAGTGGACACAACACGTACACACTGGAACTTTTGGTGCTGCAACTCACAGCTTTTCTCGACTCTATTGATCAAAGTTAAATAGATTCAATTTACATGGCCGAAGCCACCATGCACCACACAGCCTCCTATCTGTCCGTGCCATCCCACGAACGAGTTTATGCGGTGCAGGACAATTTCTACAAACTAGAAAGACGGTAAGCAAAAGGATCACCACTGCATGAACTCTGCATGTATCTGCTTTACAGGAACCGCTCGTCCATGGAGGGATCGAGCTCACACTATGTCAATCTAGAAAGACTAAAAATAGGCGCCTGAAATGCTAAACAAAGAGACTGGGTTATCCAACAATCTCCCCCTAAGCCTGACTCGCTTGAATTTGACGATGCCGATCTTGCCGCGGAGTTCACTGAACCGCACACGTCCAAGTGACATCGTCAGGATATCCGCGAGCTGCTCCTCGGTGCTCACGTGATCCACGTAGATCTTCCCGTTCTCCACACATTCACGAATAAAATGGAATTTGATGTCGATGTGCTTACTTCGGTCATGAGGAATGGGATTTTTGCTGAGAGCGATTGCGGACTGATTGTCCATCTTCAACAGCGGTGGCTGGACCTTGACGCCAGTGATGTCGCCCAGCAGCCGCACAAGCCACACGGCCTGGCACGCTCCAGCTGCGCCGGCCATCTACTCCGCTTCACAAGTTGTGAGGGCCACCGTCTTCTGCTTTTGGGACTGTCATGACACAGGCATGTCACCCAGGAAGAAGATGACGCCGCCGGTGCTCTTCCTCTCATCAACGTCTCCCCCCAAGTCGCTGTCGGTGTACCCGGCCAGCGTGTACCCCGTCAGCTTGATGATGGTGTTGCAGTGCTTGGGGTATTCGATGCCGTAATGGACCGTGCCGGCGATGTACCATAGGATGTGCTTGACGGAAGCGAGGTGCTCCTGCTTTGGCTTCTCCATGAAGCGGCACACATAGCTCACCGTGTATGTGATGTCGGGCCGAGTGTGCACTAGATAGCGCGGACTTCCCACAAAACTCCTGTACATCGTCACGTCGACTTCCGGCGTCGAGCTCTTGGCAGAGAGCTGCAGCCGGACCTCCATCGGCGTGTGGCATGGGTTGCAGGTTCCCATGCCAGCCTTCTCCAACTGCTTGCGTGAATATGCTGCTTGTCCCAAAGTGATGGCGTCACGTCCTTGCTTGACCTCCAAACCGAGGTAGAAGGACATGAGCCCGAGGTTCACTCATCTTGAGCAGACGGCGCATCTGCTCCTTTAACGCCTCGACATCCTTGGGCCTTGCTCCAGTGATGATTAGTCATCGACATAGACCCCGACCACCACACGTGACGCCGCAGCGCCCTTGGTGTACATCCCATGCTCGCTGGCGCACCTGGTGAAACGGAGTTCGCGCAGGCTGCTGTCCAGCTTTGGATTCCACGCATGGGGAGCCTGACGAATCCCGTACAACGCCTTCCTTAGCCGCAACACCTTCCCTTCGTGCCCAGCAGGAACAAAGCCCGGCGGCTGCCGGACATACACCTCCTCCTTCAGCTCGCCGTTCAGAAACGCTGACTTGACATCCATTTGATGCACAAGCCAACTTCTCTGAGCTGCTACGGCGAGCAGCATGCGCACAGACTCCATCCATGCGACCGGGGCAAACGCCTCGTCGTAGTCGATCCCTGGTTGCTGGAGGTAGCCCTTGGCGACGATGCGGGCCTTGTGCTTGACGACGACGCCCTGCTCGTCGTGCTTCAGCTTGTACACCCACTTCAGGACAATTGGGCGATGGCCTGGAGGGAGGTCGACAAGCGCCCACGTCTTGTTCTACTCAATGGAAGCCATCTCCTCCATCACCGCCTTGCGCCAGTGGTCATCGCTGCGCGCCTCCTCGAACGTGGCCGATTCATCATCACTGGTGGCGAGGAGCAAGTCCTCATCGACCACAAACTCCGGCTCTACCAAGCCAGGAATCTCCACCATCCCTAAGATGTTGTCCAGCTTTCGGAACCGGAGGGGTGCACCACCCATGACAAGTTGCTCCGTGTTCACAAGTTTTGTTCCACAGACTTAGTCATCACACAACACTCAGAGTACCAGCGAAAGTCTTGATTTGAATAAACTAAGTTTCGATACACGCTTATGGGTGTGCCACTCCTTAAGCCTAGGGCTCATCTACCGTTCCTGGCCCTGGGAGGACTCATCGGCATAGAAGAAGCCATAAGCTAGAGCTGTTGTGCCTGCAAAATCTTAAATAATCGGAGAGTGATGACTCAATAGAACTTACCCATAAGATTTATAAGATTTATGCAATTTAAACCATTAGCAAGGAAAGCGATTGGTTTTTCATAAAATTTGTACATAAAGTAAGTGATCTTATATAAGAAAGTGCAGCATGGTTGGTAGGATTAACAATTAGCAAAAGTGCAGGTTGATCTTTCACCGAGTTATGTTCTCATCACTAGTCCGTATCTAGAAGCATGGAAACTATAAAGAGTTGGGTACACATTAACCCCTAACGCTGGAAAAAAACTCGAAACTTGCTAACTCGCTCGACTCGCTCGTTAACGGCTCAGCTCGAACTGGACTCGTTTTATAACGAGCTAGCTCGTTTTAGAACGAGCCAGCTCGAGTTGGCTCGCGAGCAGCTCGTTAGCTCAATTCACAAGTCATCAAAGTAACGTGCTTTTGTTATATATCTAACAAACTGACATATTTTAAATAGTTACATTATCTATTAGATAGAGGGAGTACTATAGTGTATTATTATACTTTATATATAGCATATATTAATTTTTTCATTTGATTATGGCTTTCTTTTGAATTATTATTATTATTAAAATTTTGATAAATACATATACTCTCCCTCTGTCCCAAAATAGATTCATTTTCACTTCTCAAGAAGTCATAGACTTTTAGCCTTTGACCAAATATATATAAAAAATATTAATATCCATAATATATATTAGTATTATTAGATAGATTGTTGAATATATTTTCATAATATATTTATTTGAAGATATAAATGTTGCATGTATCTTCTATAAACTCAGTTGAACTTGAGAAAGTTTGACCGGCACGCATCGCATAACGATATCTATTTTGGGACAAAGAGAGTTTTTTTTGTATTTTTTTATGTTTGGCTCACGAGCCAAACGAGCCAGTTCGAGCTCACTAACGAGACGAGCCGAGCCGAGCAAGCCTTCAGGCTCGTTAGTATAACGAGCCGAGCCGAGCTGGCTTGTTATACTAACGAGCCAAAACGAGCCAAGTTAAAACGAGCCGAGCTGACTCGTTATCTTATCGCCCATACACGACTCGTCGGTATATAAGGGGTAACTCATTACCTCAACCTATCCCAAGTCTGACCAAAGGTACGGTGTCCATGAAAGGGTAGAGCGTGTGATGAGGTACTAGCTTTTCGTAGCTACCACATGCTGCTACATCTTGCGCCGAATCCATGGGAAAGCAGGTCAAAACGAAGTGCCAGGCTTGACATACCACATCACTAGTCTGAAAGTTTGTGCGGCCATCTTAGGGACGATAGGGTTAGTGCAATTAGTGCCTTTAATTTGTTGAATATGGCGGTTGGCAGTCGAGGAAAAGGATGCCAAAAGAGACAAGACGAGGGTTCGACTTCATTACTCTTGAACAGACAATGGGAATACCATAGCAAAACCAAAGAGAAACAATGGGCACCTGATGCAGCTTTGTACCAACTATAACGTGTCTTGTAATAAATCGCACAATAGGAAGTATAGGTACTACATCGTTTGTTCTCTCAGATAATATATGTTGCAAAAAATAAACCATATATAGTAATAATATATAACAATTTGATCATCATCATCAATCATCATGATCAACCAAAAACGATAAAGATGCATGGAGGCTCATCGATCATCACAGAATCTCCTGGCAATGTTGTTGTAAACAGCGGGCTATAGCACTATAGCATTTTGAACAACGTGCCGCTAAGATATTGGATATATCACCGCTATTGCCACTATATATTATCACTATTTTGAGTATTAGCGGTGACATGATTTAGCCCAGCCGATCTAAACCACATTTGCTGCCGTGTAGTAGTGACGGTGTGCGTCGAGGCAATGATGACCGTTAACTATATACTCGTATAAGCCGCCAAGACTGATTTGCATGGGCTAGCTGCGCGTGGTGACCATGGAGGCGAACACCAACAAGCAATAATATGCATGTTTTTTAATCAAGAGAACTACCGCTATAGTATATTTCCAACAAGGCTTGGTAGCCCACACTATATATTTGCAACACAGATATGGTAGGAACAATAAGAAAGAATCACACAGCAAACTGGGGGTATATCAAATATAATGCAGCTAGCTAGCACACGATTATATATAATAGTTTTAAGAACCCAACCTGTAACTAACTAATAATCCAGAACCCTAGTAGTATATATATGACTAACAAGCATGCTAATTAGTACGGCACACGGCTACTAACAAACTAACTAACTAACAATAATAAGCTGCTAGCTAGGTGTACTAGATGGATCGAGCTAGCTAGTCAGTCGAGATCGAGGAAGTCCTCGATGTCTGGTTGCAGTCGATCCATGACGGCCTCCCATCCAGCTTGGGTAGGGCTCACGTTGTCCCAGTAGAAGGAGTTGCTGGGGTCGTCACAGACGGTGTACTGAGTTCTGCCGTTGCCGTCCACCTGGCCACAGTAGGCGTTGCTCGGCGCGGAGGCGTCAGTGTCACAGCACGGCGTGGAGCCTGCATATATATGAACAGATATATATGTAGTTAGATTTATTAAATACAAATTAAAGATTGAAGTGAAGAATTAGCTAGGGATCATGATCGAACTAACTGACTGCTGCTGGCACACACGAACGTACGTACCGGACATGGATCGGGCAAGGCTGGTGAAGGCTTTGTAGAGGTCGAGGACGAGGACGTCATCCAGCTCATCCAGCTTGTGCTTGAGCTTGTTGTTGTGGGCGGTGGCGAGCGCGTTGGCGGCGCTGTTACAGTGCGCGTAGCCGGTGGTCCGTCTGGCGCGCCACGGCGAGCAGCCGAGCGGGGGCATGGAGTTCACCAGCACCTTGGACACACCCATGTCCTGAAGCCTTTTCACGCCCTGGACGATGCCGTCTGTCACTTGGTCGACGTAGGCGTCGAGCTGTCGTCCATGGTGGTGGTCATGATCATGAACAAGCAAAAGACTTAATTATCATCTTGGACACAGAAGTAATGAATGCATGGTCATGATCGATCATGATCAAGCAATAAATTGACACACATATGCATCTACTAATTATCAGATTAGAACCGAAGAAGCTAATTAAGTAGCTAGATCGATCTAGCTAGTACTTACTTGGCGGCCGGCGGTGGCGTCGCTGACGTGCGAGTAGTCGTGGCCATTGGAGACTGAGATAAGCGCGACTGAATTCTTGACCTGCTTGTCGTGGACGGATCCAAACTGGGTGATCTGCTCGTCCAGCGACAGCTCCTCCTCCTGCCGCCCGTTCATGACGCCAGAGAAGGGCATGGCGAAGTTGATGCCGTGCTCAGGACCCTCCACGACTGTTGAACACCGGAGGGGACTCGTCCATCCCCAGTATCTTGGCTGCAAATTAAAGAACGAAAACCAAATTAATCCATCTACTTCAGTAGATCGATGCTGTATATATGCGATGGTGAACATGTAATATGTACGCGTACCTAGAAAATCTGACTGCACTAGACCGTCGGAGAGGCGGCCGGTTGCACCGTTTCCATGGGACGAGTCAGAGCTCCCGTAAGGGTAGTACCACCCACGCGAGGCTCTGCTCTTCACCCCTGAAGATTTGGCAACAAGATTGTTGCCTGCGTCCACAAACGAGTCATCGAAGACGAAGAGCGGCGTGTGCTCCTTCCGCCGTTCATGGTGCCTCCGGCACTCAACACGACGAGCACCTTCGAGGATGAGGAGGAAGCACGTCAACACAACCCACACCTTCATCATGGCTGAAGGTCGTTGTAAGCCTAAACCTATGGGAGGGGTGAGGTCGTTGTTGTTCAGCAATGGCTTTGTAGATAGATGCGTTTGGTTGGGCAATCGTGCTTTTCCTTCCGCGTTTATCTATATACTAGGAAAAATACCCGTGCGTTGCAACGGGAAGAAAAAAAATATAATTCTTGTCATTGAGATTTTATCTTGTGTGGCGCTTAATCAAAGAGACTCTACATGTGATCTATCTGGGTCCAACTAATTAGATAAGCAGTATTGACATTTGTTGTGTATGTTGTGCCTCTAGTGCTCCTAGCCTCAGATAGCTCATACTCTTCTTGGAAATTGCTTGGACATGTTCTCATACGGACACGAAAGACTACATACTTTATTTCAAAGCACTTGATCATCTCTTAGGAGTAGTATGCATGTAATATGTAGGAGTAGTATGTACTGTACCTATTAAAAAACAGCCGACGCACGCGTGGAAGGATCTCCTCCACTCGTGACCAGATGACTCTTTCCTCTTCCTCATCGTATCTTCAGCTGCACAGGCCTCTGTTTCCCATCGGACCTTCCTACCTCCACATCCAAATGCAGACCCGGACAACCATCACTGGCCTCGGTGGGCGCGGCGACCCCCGGCCTCGATGGCACGGAGGCGAGCGGCCCCCCGGCCTCGGTGGCGGAGCGGTCCCGGCCACGGCGACGCAGCGGTCCCAGCCTCGGCGGCGCGGCCTCGCCTCCTCACGACTGTGTTATCGCTTGTTGCGCAGCCTGACCCAGCAACAGCATGCAGAAGCGTTTTGGTCCGTCTATTGCGTTCCGCGACTCTGCGCGTATCTGATCTGTTCTATTTGGATTTGATTTCGATCGGCTTACTGATGATTTAGCCATATCTTATATAGATTCCTAGTTTCCTTCTCATCCTTTCCGTATCGAGCTGGCTTGGGCCGGTGGAGATTCTTTGGATGCGAAAAGCCAGGGGCGGACTGATCTGTATTCGGAATTGGTTTTAGATGCGGACTCTCACATATATTTACGGTTTGGATTGTCTCGTAGAGATTTCGAGATACGGGGAGGGTACGGACTCGGTTGGTGGAGGCGGACAGCAAAGTAAGCGAGTGGGCGGTAGTTGGGGGCAGGCTGGACGAAAAAAAGAGCCGAAAAATTTCTCGCTTTATTAATAGGTAGGTATAGATATAGATATATACTAATACTTGTCAACAGGCCGGATGTGGCACGCATGCAACGGCCGATTAACTACCTGAAAGGAGCCGGATTCCCCCCCCCCTCCCGGTTATCAATTTATTTACTGGTTATTTAATAATTATTTTATTTATTATAATTATATAAGTCAACGATTATTCCTTTATCTATACTAGAAGAAGTGTTCGTGCGTTTTACAACAGGTTATCCACATTCAATATAGATATAATGCTCTTGTTGCCACTAGCCTCCACGATTACCGAGCTAGTTACTTTACATAAAAAAAATAATCATGAACTTCTATTTTAGAATTAATATCTATGTAAGTGCAAGTACAATTCTTCACTATGGACTCTGTTTTTTTCTTGGTGTGCCTACCTGTTTGTTTGTTTTTCCCGACACAGACTGTTGGAGGAGGACCATCCGTGTATGCATACATCTCCACCATGATACAACACTCACCTTTAATCGAGTTTATTTAAATACTAGCAAACGTGTCAATGTGTTGCACAAATTTTATATCGTCTGCACTTAGCAACATAGTTATTAAACGTAGGCTATTCTAACGCATATGAATATATATCGTGAGTTTGGATCACAAACGACAATAAACCAACTAGGACTCCTAATCTCAAATTTACCATCGTCGTAATGAAGTTTGGGTCACAGGACAATAAATCAAACAGGACTCTTTTTCATGACGTATTTACTACTTCTTGCTCTCTCCGTCTCTAAAAACATGAAATTCTAGCACTGTGGCATGTTTTAATATACCAACTTTGACCAATTATAAATAAAACTATAAATATTTATAATATAAAATAAACACCATTAGATTACTTATATGAAATGTATTTTCATAATCTATTAATTTGGAGCTATAAATACAAATACTATATATTCACTAGAAACTTGGTCAAACGTGAACTACTTTATTTGGCACGTAATCTGTAGTTGCATGTTTTTTTAGGACGGAGAAAGTACTTAGTAAAAATGACTGATTTTTATGCTTCGGAGAGTGGAGGGGCACATAAATAACGAGAGAGAGGGTGTGATGGACGAAAAATAAACAAGAAAAATTCGAAATACATACAAGCTTAGGATATTTTGTAGGTATATATATTTCTGGTTTTAATTCGTATCTTGTTTATTCTTATTTGTTTTTTCTATATCTAATGAAGAAACTATGCTTTATATTTAAGGTTGGTGTTGGGCTGTGCAGTGTGGTACGGATAGCTCACGCTATGTTTATATATCACACACACCTGTGCATGGATTGATTTGCTAATAGTTGATCGATTAATTAGTTGGGCTCAATCTGATCGAGAGCATGCGCTTGGTCGACGTTGGTAGCCAGCCCTGACGCTCCAGCGAAGAGATCGAGCGGTTGGCGTGCGCAGCTGAAGTCACGCGCCGAAGGGGATAGGAAGATCACCAGATCGTCAGCATAGAGAGAGGTCGATCCGATGCTTGATCAGCTGGGATGGGAGCGGCTGCAGGACCCCACGACGGTCAGCTTCAGCAATCATGGCATTCAACACTTCCATAGTAATGACGAAGAGCCCTCGTGTGTGGTGGATGCGGTCACTCAGCCGCCCGTTGATGAGGATCCCACCCGCGGATGAAGGCTGATTGGCTGACCCGAACAATTACGTGCATCCACGGAGCGAGGCGCATGGCCAGTCCTTTAGTGAAGAGCTTGGCGACGGAATGGATGAGACTGATCGGCTGGTAATCCTTGAGGCCAGTGGGCGCTTGCTTCTTTTGTAGGAGGACGATGGATGCTTCGTTGAGCAAGTGGAAGCTCCTGAAGTCCAGCTCCCAGAGGGCCTGAAACACCCGAACGATGTCGGCACATATGATGGCCCAGGCAGCCTTGAAGAAAGCTCCAGTGCACCCGTCGGGTCCTGGGGCACGATCACCAGGGCATCTCCCGGACAATCCTGGCAACTTTGTACGTGCTAAAAGGCATCACCTGATCAGCAAGGTCTAGCTGCGGCATATTCAATTGGGCGAGGTTAATTTGGTGCGTTCATTGGAAAGGTGTCCCCAGGATGCCATCAAAGAACGAGTAGGCAAGGCCGATTTTGGTGCCGTCGTTAGAGTACGTGAGGCCATCATGCTCAATTGATAGCATATGATTTTTTCAACGTCGAAGGCTAGCTTGGAGGTGGAAGTAGCGTGTACACGATCACCCACCTGAAGGTGCCTGACACGAGCACGCTGGCGCGCCATAGAGTGGCACAGTGAGGAGAGTCCCAAAACCGATGCCTTGAGCTCGCGCCGTAACTGCAGTTCCTCGGGCGACAAACACCGTGACTCTTGCGCGATGTCGAGTTCGCGTAGATGACGGTCCGAGCTGCAGCGAGTTGCAGACGGACGCTCCCGACCCGTGCAGCTCTCCAGCTGTTCAGCGCTTTGGCCAGGGTGCGCGGCTTATGATCCAGGTTGCGACATGCGTCAGCGCCTGCGCAGGAAGAGGTCCAGGCAGCGGCGACAGCATCGAGGAAGCCGGGTATTTTGATCCAGTAGTTTTCAAAGCGGAGGCATGGTGCCCCCCAGGGCTCTGTGCATAGGATTAGCAACAAAGGTGCGTGGTCCGAAGCGTCGGAGGACAGACAACGGAGGTGGTCCAGCGGGTAAATTTCTAGCCATTCAATGGAAGCGAACTCTCTGTCGAGACGTTCAAGCGTCGGCTGCACACCCTCGTTGCTCCAGGTATAGAGTCTCCCAGAGAGGTGCAGCTCGCAGAGCTGTAACTCATCAATGGCAGCACGGAAGCGACGCATGGCTCTAGGGTGAAGCCTGCCATTGTTCTTATCCGAGGCTTGGTAGATCATGTTAAAATCTACACAGATTAGCCAAGGCCCTAGGTAGGAGGCGCGAACGGAGTAGAGCTCGTCAAGGAACGCCCCTTTTTCGGAGCTCGACGTCGGGCCATAGACATTGGTGATCCACCAAGGTGGCGTTCTCCCATCCGCGGCCGAGAGCAACCGGTGTTAGCTAAAACTGTTGCGAGTCCGTTTGTAATTTGGTTTCTAGATCGAGTCAAATAGGAGTCAGGTTGGGGCACGCGTGAACAAAGGTGTGCTTGGTCACGACGTCGCCCGGTGTCCTAGTCGTTCGCGTCATGGAGTGCGTTGCGCACGCGGTGTGTCGCTGCGGTGAAACGGAGGCGCACACAACGTTCGACATGGCGCGGGTCTGAGTCGGACTCTAAGTCCGGAGTCTTATATAAATAAAGGGACAATGACCAGGAGAGCTGCGTTGGTCAGCAGCACAAAATTCTCTCTTTCGCGTTTACTATTTTTCATCTTGTATTTGTCGCCGCGGTCACCACGTTCACGCCGGCGTCGAGCACCGCTCGAGGTGCCGGTCCAGGGCATCGCCTGGTTCCAACAAGTGGTATCGGAGCTGTCGATAGCCAAGGCGTGAAGAGGATCAAGGCGAGGAACTGACGAGGAGGAGGAGCGAGCAGCGACTACGCCATGGGTGATGCCAGCGCGAAAGACAAGGAGGTGATGGAGCGAGCATGGAATCAGGCAGCCGGAAATCTCGTCTGGCTGATGCTTAGCCACACCAATTACCAGGAGTGGTCTGCGCTCGTCCAGTGCAATCTCGAAGGCAAGTATCTGTGGGATGCAATTGAATCTAACAAAGTAGAGCGGCGACGAGATCGACTTGCTCTGGGCGCCATGATCCGTGGCGTGCCTCAAGACATGCACTCCATGCTTCTGAATAAGAAGTCGGCGAAGGAGGCGTGGGAGGCGATCAAATCAATGCGTCTCGGTGCTGAACGTGTCAAGGAGGTGAATGCACAAAAGTTGTTGGCAGAATTCGAATCAATCTCGTTCAAGGCAGGCGAGACAGTTGATGATTTTGCCGTTCGGATCTCCAAGCTCGCCACAGATCTTCGTGGCCTGGGAGAAATGAGCGTGGATGACAAGCGAGTTGTCAAGAAATTTCTCAGGGTTGTGCCTCCACGTTATAATCAAGTGGCGGTGACCATTGAGATGTTCTGCGATTTAAAAACACTGTCCCTCGAGGAGCTTGTCGGGCATCTGCGAGCAGCAGAGGATCGCTTCGAACCATCGATGGAACAGGTGACCGAAAAGGCTGGAAAACTCTTGTTGACTGAAGATGAGTGGGCTGCCCGGAACAAGAGTCGGATGATAACAGATCAATCCTCGAGTTCAGGGAGCAAGAACCTCGGTGGGAGCAATGGAAGGAGGGAGAAGTCTGGAGCATGTGGTGGCGGCGTTGCACGTGACTCCGGTGTCAAACTCAGCTCAATGGGAACGCCTCGCCGAAAGGGCAAGTGCCGTAAGTGCGGCGTATATGGCCACTGGGGAAAGGAGTGCAAGAAGTCGATGAAGGAAGAGAAGCAGGAGGTAGCTCATCATGCAGGTGTCAACATTGAACGACTTGCTCTGATGGTTGCTCAGGTCTGCAACTTAGGGAGAATCGCAAAAGAACAACAGCACATCTTCCTCAACCAAGAACGCGTGATTCCTTCTTCATATGATGCTGGGTCATGGGTTCTCGACACGGGTGCCACAAATCATATGACCGGCTGTCGAGAATCCTTAGCAAGTCTTGATGAAACAGTACGCGGGGCAGTACGTTTTGGAGATGGCTCTACAGTGGAGATCTGCGGCATTGGAGCTGTGACGATTGCCGGGAAGAATCACGATCATTGGGTTCTCTCTGAGGTATACTTTATCCCCTCACTCAAATGCAACATTGTCAGTCTTGGTCAGTTGGAAGAAGGTGGGTGCCGTATCGAGATCGACGACGGCATCCTGCGAGTCCTCGAGCGACGACAGGCAGGGCAACAACATCGTGGTGTCTTGATCCGAGCAGAAAGGAGAAACCGTCTCTACATCATGAAGGTGAAGCTTACTTCTCCAGTATGCTTACTGACAAAATTAGATGAGGAAGCTTGGCTCTGGCACGCCCAGTATGGTCACTTGAATTTCAGGTCACTTCGTGAACTTAGAACGAAGGAGATGGTTGAGGGGATTCCTCTGATCCATCGCGCTGAGCAAGTGTGTGATGGCTGTGCTCTGGGTAAGCAGCATCGTGCACCGTTCCCACGTGCGTCGAACTACCGTGCTGGGGCAGGACTCGACCTGGTTCATGGAGATCTCTGTGGGCCAATCTCACCAGCAACACCAGGTGGCAAGTCGTATTTTCTTCTGATCGTGGATGACTTCAGTTGTTATATGTGGTTGGAGCTACTGGCAACGAAAGCTGAGGCATTCTATTATTTCAAGAAGATAAAGATAGCAGCCGAGGTTGAATCTAGTCGACGCCTGAAAGCTTTCAGAACCGACCGTGGAGGAGAATTCAACTCTGGAGCATTTTCAGTCTTTTGTGATGAGCTCGGGATTAGACACAATACTACAGCCCCATACTCTCCGCAGCAAAATGGCATCGTCGAACGACGGAATCAGACGATTGTTGAGATGGCGCGCTGCTTATTGAAAAGTATGCAGGTTCCGGGGAAGTTCTGGGGTGAGGCCGTCAAAACGGCAGTGTATCTGTTAAACAGATCACCTACGAAGAGCCTGGACGGGAAAACTCCTTTTGAAGCATGGTTTGGCAAGAAACCTGGTGTTCGACACCTACGCACATTCGGGTGCATGGCTTATGCGAAGAAGGTTGGGCCGGGATTGACGAAGCTGTCAGACAGATCTGTCCCAGGCATTTTTCTTGGGTATGAGCTGGGATCCAAAGCATATCGTGTGTTCAATCCGGTGAACAACAAGTTGATGGTCACGCGAGATGTCATCTTCGATGAGAAGCGGAGCTGGCCTTGGGGGGAGAAACGTGAGAAAGCAAGCGCAGGTTCAAGCACGGCGACTACACGTTCTAGGTGCAGTATCCTGACGATGACACTGTAGCCAGTCCGGCAATGGGACACGGCGAGCCAGTTAGAGTTTCTGATACCGAGTCTGAAGGTATTTCTTCAGAGGATGATTCTCCATCCCCATCCTCACCTGCGCCGACAATTCTAGCTCCTGGACAAGGTGGTTCACTTCACACCCCGGCTGCATCACCCCAAGTCCCGATTCAATGGGCAACGCCACCTTCGGGAGACCCTGATTTCTCCACTGGAGTTCAGCTTAGATATCGATCCGTCACTGATTTGATGGAATCAACAGAGGCTGTCCCGACAGAATATAGGGGGCTCTGTCTCGTCGCTGCAGAAGAGCCACGCACGGTGGAGCACGCCTTGAGCGAACATTGCTGGAGAGAGGCTATGAAGGCCGAGATGCAGGCAATTGAGACTAACAGAACTTGGGAAGTTTCAGATTTACCGAGGAATCAAAAGGCGATTGGTCTCAAGTAGGTCTTCAAGGTGAAAAAGGATCCTGAAGGGAATATAGTCAAGTACAAAGCCCGGTTAGTGGCCAAGGGATATGCTCAACAGCAAGGAGTGGATTTCGACGAGGTATTTGCTCCTGTTGCCACGATTGAAACAGTGCGACTGCTGCTAGCACTTGCTGCTCAAGGTGGATGGCAGGTTCATCATATGGATGTAAAATCTGCGTTCCTTAATGGTGATTTGGCGGAGACAGTGTACGTGCAGCAACCACCTGGATTCCATAGTTGGCAAAGGTGACAAGGTACTGAAGTTGAGGAAAGCACTCTATGGGCTGAGGCAAGCGCCCAGAGCGTGGAATGCCAAGCTTGACAAGGAGTTAGTTGCCTTGGGGTTTGTGAAAAGCAAACTGGAGCATGCTGTATACAAGAAAGACAGCAAGAACTCGCTTCTGATAGTGGGTGTTTACGTGGATGACTTAATTATCTCAGGACCCTGTGTTGAGCACATCAATCGTTTTAATGCTGAGATGATGAAGAAGTTCAGTATGAGTGATCTTGGCCTCCTTAGTTATTACTTGGGCATAGAAGTGAAGCAAGGAGAAGAGGGGATCACGCTGAGTCAAAGTGCGTATGCACTGAAGATACTTGAATCAGCCGGTATGGCTAACTGCAATCCATGTGAAACTCCTATAGAAGCACGTCTGAAATTCAGCAAGAAGGAGGATAATCCAGTGGATCCGATAGGATACAGAAGCATTATAGGAAGCCTCAGATATATTGTCAACACTAGACCTGATCTTGCTTATGCAGTTGGAGTGGTCAGTAGGCATACGGAGGCTCCAGCGAAAGAACATTGGGCTGCAGTCAAGCATATACTCAGGTACTTAAAAGGCACTGCTGGGTATGGATGCAGCTATGTGAGAGGCAATGAATTGAAGCCAATTCTACTCGGGTACAGTGACAGCGACTTCACCGGAGATATTGAAGACAGAAAGAGCACTACGGGTGTTGTCTATTTTCTTGGCAGTAGTCTGATCACATGGGCTTCGCAGAAGCAGAAGATTGTTGCCTTGTCCTCGTGCGAAGCCGAGTACGTAGCAGCAGCTGCAGCGGCATGTCAAGGGGTTTGGTTGAGCCGACTCTTAGCAGATCTTACAGGAACCAAGGAAACGCCAGTGAAATTACTTATGGACAATATGTCTACCATAGCACTCAGCAAGAATCCGGTGCATCACGATCGCAGCAAGCATATTGATACTAAGTTTCATTTTATTCGTGAATGCATTGAGGAAGGAAAGGTGGAAGTAGACCATGTCGGGACTGCAGGGCAGCTTGCCGATCTATTCACCAAGGCACTGGGGCGAGTCAAGTTCGTAGAGCTCAGGAATGCTCTTGGTATTGTTCAGGTGCAACAGGTTTAGGGGGAGTTTGTTAGCTAAAACTGTTGCGAGTCCGTTTGTAATTTGGTTTCTAGATCGAGTCAAATAGGAGTCAGGTTGGGGCACGCGTGAACCAAGGTGTGCTTGGTCACGACGTCGCCCGGAGTCCTAGTCGTTCGCGTCATGGAGTGCGTTGCGCACGAGGTGTGTCGCTGCGGTGAAACAGAGGCCCACACAACGTTCGACATGGCGCGGGTCTGAGTCGGACTCTAAGTCCGGAGTCTTATATAAATAAAGGGACAATGACCAGGAGAGCTGCGTTGGTCAGCAGCACAAAATTCTCTCTTTCGCGTTTACTGTTTTTCATCTTGTATTTGTTGCCACGGTCACCACGTTCACGCCGGCGTCGAGCACCGCCCGAGGTGCCGGTCCAGGGCATCGCCTGGTTCCAACAACCGGGTGATAGAGAAGCTGCGAGTAGAGGTGCCAGAGGCCCGCCACAGATCACGACTCCAGGCCACGCCACCAACACAGCCATGTGCAGGGAGACAGGGCATAGTTGAAATCGCTTCCGGTTACATCACAAACCATGCTTACAGAAAAATTCTCAACTTTGGATATCTGCAAACAAACGACAGAGATGCTGTGTTGGGAAACCAAGTCACGCACCGCAGATCGATGAGCACGGCTATTCAAGCCGCGGGCAATCCAGACAAATATGTGGTTTGCACTCTTGGGGCAGGCGAGGAACGACGTGAGTGCCGGTCCATCAGATCGACGGCGGCTCGTCATCGGCGAAGCCGGTACCTCCCATGGGAAATAGTTCGCGCATGGCGGCCCGCTTGACTGCTTTTTTTTCTTCTTCTTCCTATCGGTCCCAAGGTCAAAGAAATAGGTTCAGTGGTTCGACGTCCCAATGGTTGAAAGTGGGCCGGAGCCAGAACTAGGATAGGGATCAGATTGGGAGCAGGAGGAAAACGGCTCGGCGAAGGTTTCGTGGAACTTCGACGCGATGAGGGTGTCCGGGTTCCCGTTGTTCGTGTCATTCTGGCGGTTGTTCCACTTGTTGATCAGCACCCGACGAGCTTGTTTCTCTGGGTTGGGGTGGCGAACAGTGGACTTAGCTGCCAGCCTGCCGTTGCGCCGTGGCGGCTCAACCGTACGCTGGCTCGCGCCCCGCTGTGACGGTGCTGGGTGAAGCAAGAAGTCACCAAGGAGGAGCTTGAGAGATTCGACGAAGTCGCTTCCTGATGGCGACTGCAAGCGCGCAGCAACAGCGGGAGCTGAATCAACAACGGCCAGGCCACGAGCCGAGGAAGGCCCAGTGACCAACCTAGCGGTGTATACTCCTGCACAGGATTCATAGTAGAATAGCAAACAGCCGTGGCGGGGCCCGGCCTAGAAACGGTGTTCATAAAAAATTCGGACTCGCGCCAGATGGGCTGGGAGGGGGGGTGGCGTGATGCAGTCGGTACCTTCGAGCCTAGGGACCCTGTAGGTGAAGCTCCCCGTGGAAGCACCGGTGAGGCGAGACCACCGGCGCCAGGCCAGCGAGAACTGTGGGTTGCCGGCGGGCGAAGTGGTACCTAAGACCAGTTCGAGGTCCTCACGGCGGGAGAACCAAACAATGAAGTCCTCGGGCGCATGGTGCAGCACGGACACCGCGTCGTCGGAGATCCCAAAATAGACGGAGAGGTGCTCGTGCACCATGGCGGGGGACACCGGAGGTCTTGTACCGGTGAACACCGCCACAAGTGCCAGGGAGAGGGCATCCTCGGCCGTCTGCAGGTCACTCGAGCGCGGGACAACCACCAACACCTCCATATATGACTCGACGTCGCCAGCAGGAACACCAGCGGAAGGCTTATGCGGCAGCTGCGAGGATGCAGCCGGCTGCTCAGGTGGCGGGTGTGAGGGTCCCTGGGCCCCAGGGCTCGGAGGTGCGCAACGACGAGGGACCGACGGCGAGCAGCCCATGGAGATGGATCGCACGGAGATGGTGTCGTCGCGCCATCTAGCGGGGGGAGCGACGGCTCCATGGGCGGACTTCGAGGCCGGTGCAGGAGCGGGGGCGGGGAGGAGGAGGTGGGCACCGGTGCCGCAGTGGCAGCCGGCAAGGGGGCGGTGGACGCCGGGGCTGGAGTAGCCGCCGGCGGAGGGAGCCTCACTCCGCCTCACTCAGTCACCTTATCGATTAGACTTAGCTGTAGAAAAATAGAAAAAAATGTCAGGACCACCGCCCTCTCAGGTATATAATATATAATATAACCTAACTAGATAGTCTTCCGTTAACTACCATTAGTTACAGTCATCTTTCATCCAGAACCAGTACAGTAAAGATATCCATGACAACTTGCTCCGTGTTCACAAGTTGTTTCGCTTAGTCATCACACATACACTCAGAGTACCAGCGAAAGTCTTAATTTAAATAAACTAAGTTTCAATACACGCATATGGGTTCCTGTAAATGGGCGCCCATTGATTTGAAGAACGCTTAGTTGGAAGGCCGGTGTTATAACTGCTTTTCCCCAAACCACCTTGCTCGTACCTGCCAGCGTCGCCCGAGGTGCTGGAGATGCTACCGATCGGGGCATAGAGCGGTGGATTGCAAGGGAGGAACGCAGCATATAAGGCAACAGAAAGAGCAACGAACCAGTCCAACACCCATAGCCACAACCTTCCCCACCTGGGGTTCACAGAAGACCGACCACCGTTCCTTCGCGGAGGTGGTCCGTGGAGGAGAGAAGATGGCGATGGCGAGGTACCCAGGCGACCCGAGGGCGCGGCCGGCGCGCAGCCACTGGCCTCATCAGGAGGCGCAGGGATGAGCTCATCAGGCACGCTGCAGTCTGCTGGATCGATGGCAGCAGCCATGACACGGAGCCATACCATGTTGGCGAAGCATTGCTCAGCAGGCTCAACCTTCATCATGAAGACTTCCAGGTGATCAAGCACTTCCCCGAGCAATACCTCGTCATCTTCTATGACTCTGCGGTCTGGCAGAGGGTGGTTGACAGGGGCGCCGTCGACGACGACAACGGGCGGGTGTTCCATTTCGATGCCTGGAACGAACGTCGGTATGCCACCAGTGTCAACTGGGAGTACCACGTCAAGGTGAGGATTGAGGGTGTTCCCGTGCATTACTGGGCGGAGGAGGTGGCCGCGCTGGCGCTCAGTAGGAGCTGCGTGATCCACCGCATCGAGGAGAAGACGCGGCGCAGGCAGCGCACCTAGGTCCTACGACCTTTGGGCCTGGTGCTGCGACCCTTGTGACATTCCCGCGGAGGTGTGGCTCACTGTCACGGAGCCTGACACGGAGCCGCCGCCGATCTCAGTCCCGCTGCCTGCCATCACCGTACCACGACGACCCAGAAGACCTCAAGCGCGGCCACAGATACCTGCTTCGCAATTCACATCGCGGTGGTGGAGGACCTTTCCTTTTTGCAGGGACGTGGAAGAACCGGAGGCTATCCGGACCGCAAGGCCCGCCGGGAGTTCATTTGGAACTACGGGACCCCTGACTCGATGGGGGAGCGCGTTCAGGGCGGCCGAAGCCATGACCGTGGAAGGGACATCAGGCGTCACCCGAGGCGTGACGACGATGACCATGAAGAATGGCGTGACCACGGTGGCCGGCGCCGCCGCAGCATCTCGGTGTGGGCGACGAGCTCACACTTGCAGGGCCGGGCCAGACGATTGCATTAGCTCCAGCAGGTGGCAGTGAGCGGAGGAGCTCGCCACCAAGGGAGAGCAGAAGGGCGGTGGCCCCTGAGAAGACTCCAGTCATGATTTGGAGGGCCAATGGTGAACAATACGGGCAGGAAGAAGAAATCAGTCTCCTTTGCAAACCCCATCGCGACAATGATGGGGCCCATCAAGACCAAGATGGAGGATGACAGCATATGGCTCATCATGGGTAACCTCAAATCTCCCCTAAAACTTCTTCATTTTTGAGCCAGACTTGGCAGACAACAATCTCATGGTTTTGGCAGACAAGATTGTGGTGGAGGAAGCATGCAAGGCTGCAGGGGAACACCCCATGGAGGGAAGCGACCTCGACAAGGAGAAAAGCACGCCTATGCTGGTTGACGGCGACACCATCAGCAAGGAGGTGGGGCAAGCCCTGGATCAGTTACAAGAACTAGCTGGTGAGTTCTCCTGCCCAGTCAGGTGGCCAAACATTTGAAAATGCAGAATCCGTTCATCTGGAGTTTGATAACGTAACATCCTTTCAACTAGAGCCCGCTGCCCATTTGGTGACAATAGTTAACACAGAACCTATCTGTTTAGAGGAAACTGCCCAAGTTTCTGAAATTGAAAGCGCTCATGGCCTGGCAGAAGGGATAGAAGGGGCACCACACTTTGATAACACTGACATTGAAGCGGAGCATCCCTCGGGGGCTGCTCTGCCAGACCCGGAGGTCTTAGCAACACATGAAACTGTTACAGAAATGTTAGGGGAAGTCGCCCAGGCGGTAGGGGACGACATTACCGCCAGTAATCAGCAACCAGAAGAGCCTGTTCACATTTTCTTGAACTCAATCACTAGAACCTTAGCACCACCACTGCTAGACACGCCCCCTCCTGTAGCCTCAAATCACTTAAGCACAAGACCACTCTATAGTGGTCTAGAGGGTGAGGCGCCTTGCGAGGCAACCAGTGATCTTAAAAGGCACAGCGCCAGGTTAGCAAAGAAAGCTGCAGTAAATTCAGGTAAGGGCAGCATTGAAATCGCCCAAGAACTGTTGGTTAAAAAACTGGGGTCCTTGGCAGGTGGGGAGAGCTCCAAAAATAAAATTGGCGAGTCTGAGACAACTGATCATAATTTTCTTCTACAGGATCTTGAGAAGCCAGTCAAGGAGGCTACGATGTAGGCAATCAAGTCTCTCATTGAGGAGGACGCCAAAAGGCAGAAGAAGGAAGGGACCCCCAATGAGGTGGCAGGGGGCCTGAGCGTGATGGCCTAGATGCCATTTCACTGGTGGACTGTCTGTTCATCAATGTTACCTCAATGGATGGGAGGGTCTGGGGTTTCCAGCCCCATGTATCTTAGGCAACCTGTTCTCAGTAGCGCCCTGCGTGGTGTATGGGCGTCGACGCCCCTGTTTCATTTGGAACCTCTTAGTTTGTTTCGGCACTTCGCCTGCTGGCCTCGTAGCCTTCGGCGACAATACTGTTCGTACTGTTATGCCGGAGTGTCCGGATTTTCGCCTGCTGGCCTCGTAGCCTTCGGCGACAATGCTGCTCGTTCTGTAATCGATGCCGGAGTGTCCGGCTAACCAGCATGTGTAAGTGGGATCATTTCTTTGCATGGCAAAGGATGGCAACTGAATGTGTAGATGTCCAGAGTGGTCAGCCTATCCAATTATGTCAGCTAAAGACTGCAAAATCTTGTGCTGGAACGTGAGAGGCTTAAACGGACGGGGCAAAGCGCGCCGCGGTATGCAGACAAATTCTTTCTTCTGAGGCAACGATTGTTTGTCTTCAGGAAACGAAAATAGAGGCGTGGAGTCGTAGCCTTATCCTCAAAACAGTAGGCCAAGACTTTGTAGACAATGCAGTATTCTTGCCGGCAGAGGAAACCAGGGGAGGAATCCTACTGGCTGTTTCGGAACGCTTCTTTACCTTGGGTCAGCCTTACCTCACGATGAACACAATCTCGACAAAGATCACGATGAGAGCTGAAAATACAGAATGGACGATAACAGGAGTGTACGGCCCACAATCCGATAGCGACAAAATCCTCTTCATTCAGGAAATCGCCAACCTAGAGCCACACATTCTTCCCTCTTGGCTCATCCTGGGGGACTTCAATTTGATCCTTCGCGCCCAGGACAAAAACAACTCACACATTAACTTACCAATGATCGCAAGATTTAGGGCCATGATTGATGATCTGGAACTCATACCTATTGAGCTAAAGGGTAAACGATTCACATGGTGCAATGGTCAACTTAATCCAACCATGAAAAAAATTGATCATCTGCTGGCTTCTACAGAATGGATCGATCTTTTCCCAAGGGCGGAACTACACGCACTGGCTTCATTAGGTTCAGACCACTGCCCGCTTTTCTTGAATGGTGATACAGAATTTAATTTCTATGGGGGGTTTAGATTTGAGGCGTATTGGACCAAAATGCTAGGCTTCTTGGACATCGTGAAAGAAGCTTGGGAAAGGCCAGTTCACTCACAAGATGCCATCCTGCGCCTCCATGTCAAATTGCGGCGAAAAGCAAAGGCGCTCAAAAACTGGAGAAGAAAGTGTTTAGGAAACTGGAAGATCAAATGGGCCATACTAAATTTGGTCACAGCACACCTGGAGAGCTCAAGAAATCAGAACACTAACAACAGAAGAATTAGAGTTCAAGAAATACCTTAACCTGAAGGCCCTTGGTTTTGTGGCAATACAAAGGGCGAGAGCTCGACAGCACTCTAGACAAACTTGGATAAGGGAAGGAGACACGAACTCACGTTTTTTTCACATCCATGCCAATAATCGCAGGAAAAAGACTTTTATCAGTACCCTACAGGGGAGTTCAGGGGTTGTAACATCGCAAGAGACTAAGGAGCAGCTGATACACTATCATTTCAGCAACCTCCTAGGGACCTCATTTAACAGATCAAAGGCGATTAATTGGGAGGGCCTAGCATACCATAGGCATGACCTGCAGGACTTGGACGCCCCCTTCACGGAACAGGAGATTGAGGCGGTTATCAAGATGATGCCGAACGAAAAGGCGCCCGGACCAGATGGTTTCATAGGGATATTCTACAAGTTATGCTGGCCAGTTATAAAGGAAGACCTTATCCAGGCAATCATGTACTTCTACACTTTCAGGACTTCAAAATTGGGCCTAATAAATGATGCTAACATTGTCCTACTGCCAAAAAAAATAGGAAGCTGTAGAGATAAAGGACTACAGGCCGATAAGCCTCATCAACAGCGTGGCCAAAATCATAACAAAATTACTTGCGAATAGATTGGCACCGAAATTAAACTCCCTTGTTTCGAACGCACAGAATGCCTTCATAAAGAGGAGATGCATACACGATAACTTCATCTATGCACAACGTGTAATCCAGGCACTACACAAGAAGAGGAAGCCTTCACTGTTCATCAAGCTTGACATCTCCAAGGCCTTTGACTCGATTGACTGGAGATTCCTGCTGGAAGTGCTAGATGAGTTGGGATTCAGCATTAGGTGGAGGAACTGGATTTCGGCAATATTGGGAACCTCCTCGTCGAGGATACTAGTGAATGGACAGCCAACTGAGCAAATTCGACATGCAAGGGGATTACGCCAGGGGGATCCACTGTCACCCATGCTGTTTATTCTGGCCATTGATCCCCTTCATCACATTATCGAGGAGGCGGCGCGGCAAGGGATACACAAGCCAGTACTCCCCAGGGCTGCAGCCCTGCGGTGCTCACTATATGCTGATGATGCGGCGCTGTTCGCGGAACCGAGCATAACTGAACTAAATAATCTGCACAAGATCCTGAAGTGCTTTGGTGACTGCTCGGGCCTCCATGTAAATTTAGCCAAAACAGAGATTTTTCCTATAAGCATGGACAACAGCACAGTGGACCAACTGCTCCAAAATTTTATAGGAAAGGTCAGCAAATTCCCGGGAACATACTTGGGCCTTCCTCTGCACACCAGAAAACTGCGTCGGATTGATGTACAACCCCTGATCAATAAGATAGGAACCAGGATACCGAGTTGGAAAGGACGGCTCTTGTCCTCAGCTGGTAGGGAGACTCTTGTAAAGTCGGTGCTGTCGTCACAACTGATTTACCATCTGACAGCTTTTGAGGAGCAGAAATGGCTTCTAAAGAGAATCGACAAATTCAGAAGAAGCTTCCTATGGCGGGGTGAAACTCCAGATAAGGTTTCCGGGGGTCATTCCCTCGTCAATTGGGCAACTACTTGCCTGCCTAAAGACAAGGGGGGCTGGGTGTCTTGGACCTTGAACGGTTTGCTAGGGCCCTGCGGTTGAGATGGTTATGGCAACGCTGGAAACACAAGGACAAGCCCTGGATAAATCTGGACCTTCCATGCGATAAGACAGACAAAGAATTATTCGCGGCATCTACTAGAGTCACCATTGGGAATAGGCAGTGGGCATCCTTCTGGACATCATCATGGATGGAAGGACAAGCTCCTAAAAACATTGCACCCTTGCTTTACAAGAAAGCAAAGCGGAAAAACATATCGGTGTGCAAGGCATTACAGGGGAACCGCTGGATAGCTCACGTCACACCAATCTCATCGGCCCAAGAGTTGAGTGAATATATCCAGCTATGGGAGGCCGTAAATCAGTTGCAGCTAGACGAGAGCAGGGAGGACAGCATAATTTGGAGATGGACGATCGATGGGTAATACACGACGAAAAGTGCGTACAACATGCAGTTCCAAGGCTCTTTTAGTAAGCTTAAGCTATTGCCAATTTGGAAAGCGAAAGTGGAACCTAAGTGCAGATTCTTCGCCTGGACTCTCCTTCATAGGAAAATTCTGACAGCAAACAATTTGATGAAGCGGCATTGGCCTTGTGACCCTTTATGCAGGCTATGTGGTACTGAGCCAGAGACTCCAACTCACCTATGCAAGGACTGCACCTTCACCAAAGAAGTTTGGGATATACTAAGGGGTTGGCTGGGGTTTTCATGTCTCAACTCAGTGACATCAAATGGGTCTCTTCATAATCATTGGTAAAGATGCCGGAGGAAAATAGCGAAGGAAAACATGAAAGTCTTCGACGGGATAATGATCTACTTTTGGTGGAACGTATGGAAGGAGAGAAATAGAAGGACTTTTCAAAACGCTTTCCTGCAGCCAAGACAAGTAGCGTTCCTCTGCAAAGAAGATATAGATCAGCAGCATATGGCGAGGAGAACACAAAATGTTTAGAGTACACCTTTGGGTTTGTGGGGCTTTGTGCTTTAGAGTGTTTTTTGGTTGGGTCGTGTTTTTCTCGGACTTTGGTAGGGTGGTAGTTTCAAATGCAGGTAGGCTAAGGCAGTCCGAGTCTTGTTAATTAAAAAAATGTTGTATTGTTTTCTTTTCTTCTTCTAATAAAAATCCGGCAAAGCTTTTGCCGCCCTTTAAAAAAATGCTAAACAAAGAAACTGGGTTATCCAACAATCTCCCCCTAAGCCTGACTCGGTTTACTTGATTTTGACGATGCCGATCTTGCCGCGGAGTTCACTGAATCGCACACGTCCAAGTGACTTCGTCAGGATATCCGCGAGCTCCTCCTCGGTGCTCACGTGATCCACGTAGATCTTCCCGTTCTCCACACATTCACGAATAAAATGGAATTTGATGTCGATGTGCTTACTTCGGTCATGAAGAATGGGATTTTTGCTGAGAGCGATTGCGGACTGATTGTCCATCTTCAACAGCGGTGGCTGGACCTTGACGCCAGTGATGTCGCCCAGCAGCCGCACAAGCCACACGGCCTGGCACGCTCTAGCTGCGCCGGCCATGTACTCCGCTTCACAAGTTGAGAGGGCCACCGTCTTCTGCTTTTGGGACTGTCATGACACAGGCATGTCACCCAGGAAGAAGATGACGCCGCTGGTGCTCTTCCTCTCATCAACGTCTCCCCCAAGTCGCTGTCGGTGTACCCGGCCAGCGTGTAGCCTGTCAGCTTGATGTCGGTGTTGCAGTGCTTGGGGTATTCGATGCCGTAATCGAATAGGATGTGCTTGACGGAAGCGAGGTGCTGCTGCTTTGGCTTCTCCATGAAGCGGCACACATAGCTCACCGTGTATGTGATGTCGGGCCGAGTGTGCACTAGATAGCGCGGACTTCCCACAAAACTCCTGTACATCGTCACGTCGACTTCCGGCGTCGAGCTCTTGGCAGAGAGCTGCAGCCGGACCTCCATCGGCGTGTGGCATGGGTTGCAGGTTCCCATGCCAGCCTTCTCCAGCAGCTTGCGCGAATATGCTGCTTGTCCCAAAGTGATGGCGTCACGTCCTTGCTTGACCTCCAAACCGAGGTAGAAGGACATGAGCCCGAGGTTCACTCATCTTGAGCAGACGGCGCATCTGCTCCTTTAACGCCTCGACATCCTTGGGCCTTGCTCCAGTGATGATTAGTCATCGACATAGACCCCGACCACCACACGTGACGCCGCAGCGCCCTTGGTGTACATCCCATGCTCGCTGGCGCACCTGGTGAAACGGAGTTCGCGCAGGCTGCTGTCCAGCTTTGGATTCCACGCATGGGGAGCCTGACGAATCCTGTACAACGCCTTCCTTAGCCGCAACACCTTCCCTTCGTGCCCAGCAGGAACAAAGCCCGGCGGCTGCCGGACATACACCTCCTCCTTCAGCTCGCCGTTCAGAAACGCTGACTTGACATCCATTTGATGCACAAGCCAACCTCTCTGAGCTGCTACGGCGAGCAGCATGCGCACAGACTCCATCCATGCGACCGGGGCAAACGCCTCGTCGTAGTTGATCCCTGGTTGCTGGAGGTAGCCCTTGGCGACGATGCGGGCCTTGTGCTTGACGATGACGCCCTGCTCGTCGTGCTTCAGCTTGTACACCCACTTCAGGACAATTGGGCGATGGCCTGGAGGGAGGTCGACAAGCGCCCACGTCTTGTTCTACTCAATGGAAGCCATCTCCTCCATCACCGCCTTGCGCCAGCGGTCATCGCTGCGCGCCTCCTCGAACGTGGCCGGTTCATCATCACTGGTGGCGAGGAGCAAGTCCTCATCGACCACAAACTCCAGCTCTACCAAGCCAGGAATCTCCACCATCCCTAAGATGTTGTCCAGCTTTCGGAACCGGAGGGGTGCACCACCCATGACAAGTTGCTCCGTGTTCACAAGTTTTGTTCCACAGACTTAGTCATCACACAACACTCAGAGTACCAGCGAAAGTCTTGATTTGAATAAACTAAGTTTCGATACACGCTTATGGGTGTGCCACTCCTTAAGCCTAGGGCTCATCTACCGTTCCTGGCCCTGGGAGGACTCATCGGCATAGAAGAAGCCATAAGCTAGAGCTGTTGTGCCTGCAAAATCTTAAATAATCGGAGAGTGATGACTCAATAGAACTTACCCATAAGATTTATAAGATTTATGCAATTTAAACCATTAGCAAGGAAAGCGATTGGTTTTGCATAAAATTTGTACATAAAGTAAGTGATCTTATATAAGAAAGTGTAAGTGATCTTATATAAGAAAGTGCAGCATGGTTGGTAGGATTAACAATTAGCAAAAGTGCAGGTTGATCTTTCACCGAGTTATGTTCTCATCACTAGTGCGTATCTAGAAGCATGGAAACTATAAATAGTTCAAACTCTGTGAGGGGTACACATTAACCCCTAAGGCTGGACAAAAAAACTCGAAACTCGCTAACTCGCTCGACTCGCTCGTTAATGGCTCAGCTCGAACTGGACTTGTTTTATAACGAGCCAGCTCGATTTATAACGAGCCAGCTCGAGTTGGCTCGCGAGCTACTTGTTAGCTCAATTCACAAGCCATCAAAGTAACGTGCTTTTGTTATATAGCTAATAAACTGACATATTTTAAATAGTTACATTATCTATTAGATAGAGTGAGTACTATAGTGTATTATTATACTTTATATATA
Organism: Eremochloa ophiuroides; assembly: GCA_038502445.1. Lineage (NCBI taxonomy): Eukaryota > Viridiplantae > Streptophyta > Magnoliopsida > Poales > Poaceae > Eremochloa > Eremochloa ophiuroides. The sequence continues at coordinate 34,042 of JAHLJS010000172.1, forward strand.
GCATATATTAATTTTTTCATTTGATTATGGCTTTCTTTTGAATAATAATAATAATAATAATAATAATAATAATAATAATAATAATAATAATAATAATAATAATAATAATAATATTATTATTATTATTATTATTATTATTATTATTATTATTAAAATTTTGATAAATACATATACTCCCTCTGTCCCAAAATATATTCATTTTCACTTCTCAAGAAGTCAAAGACTTTTAGCATTTCACCAAATATATATAAAAAAATATTAATATCTATAATATATATTAGTATTATTAGATAGATCGTTGAATATATTTTCATAATATATTTATTTGAAGATATAAATGTTGCATGTATCTTCTATAAACTCAGTTAAACTTGAGAAAGTTTGACCGGCACGCATCGCATAACGATATCTATTTTGGGACCAAGACAGTTTTTTTTGTATTTTTTTATGTTTGGCTCGCGAGCCAAACGAGCCAGTTCGAGCTCACTAACGAGCCGAGCCAAGCAAGCCTTCTGGCTTGTTAGTATAACGAGCCGAGCCGAGCTGGCATGTTATACTAACGAGCCAAAACGAGCCAAGCTAAAACGAGCCGAGCTGCCTCGTTATCGCCCTTATCGCCCATACACAACTCGTCGGTATATAAGGGGTAACTTATTACCTCAACCTATCCCAAGTCTGACCAAAGGTACGGTGTCCATGAAACGACCTCGATTTCCGTGAAGGGAAATCCACAGGCTCGAATTGTAATTCAACAGATTGCTTGGGACAATCCATGAAATTACCCATATCTCAATTGACACCAGGATCCATACAACGGTAATTAAGTCTTACATAAACATTTATTACATCGCCACATTGGCGGAATCAAGATTCAGAGAAGCTTAGAAGATGCGGAAACGTTTCATCTTTCACGGTCAACTTGAGTGTCGCACGTGACCCTATTCCTCGCCATCGTCTTCCTCGAAGTCGTACTCATTCTCGTCACCTGACAAGAAATTTATCAGTACGATATGTACTGGCCACGGAGCCCACCTATGCAGCATTTGCTTTGTGGAAAGTGGATGCATGGCTATTCGAGCAGACCTATAGGCTGAGATTTCCTATGCAGCTGTAAACAATGTTTAATTAGTCAAGTTTTATCTTCAGTTAACACCATCATCCCTTTTCCCATCACCACATCTCACATACCCACACCTCACTCTCATTCGACAGGCCCAACTCCCTCTCGGGCCTATCTCAGCGGCACACTACCACAGCGGGTACACTGCCAGAAAAATGTCATCCAGGGGGAGAAGAGAACACTCACTACACTAGTAGAAGCTTCACAGGAAAGGTCCATAGCCAACAAGTTGGCATATGTATCGATCGATCAACCGTACACTCTGCAGAGGTTTCACTACCCACAAGATTAGCCATCATAGGTGTTGCGCAAACACCTAGACAGAATTCCGGGTGCTTGCTTGCCTAGGTCGATGCCACCCTACCACTCAACCCTGGGATATTCCGGATCCTACACCGTTATGCTGAGACTGTGAGACACAGTACCGGGCCCATCCAGTGGTACTGCGCATCTAGAACGGAACGGGAACCCATCGACCGTCTCCGCCCACCCTTATCACCTCTCAACCTAGCAGTAGTGGCACCGTCCTACCAAGTAGTCCAGCCGTCTCCCGCCCATCAGAAGTGAGTGAGTAGAAAAGAATTCCCATGAACTTGAAACTAGTCCGTCATAGGTTTGACCAAGCAGGCATCTTCACTTAGGGGATACTCTCCCCGTGCCATCACAGCACCTCCGTCCACGGGCTTCAAACCACCAAGGCTATCCCACCTGGAACCTCCTCAACATCTTTACCCGCCACAGGTATCTCGCTTGGGGATGCCCAGGTTGCACCCCCGGCACGACTTGCCCCACGGGCTTGTCTCACATCCCACTTGGTCGACATCAACCCTTACTACGCACCCAAGACGCACGCAGCACTCTCCCAGTGGTTATAATCAGATTTACACCGTCCCAATTCCACCACATAGCATATAGCAAGTAGTGAGTAGTGGAAGAGTAACAGTAAATTAAGCAGCAGCTAAGCTAGCAGCGGATAGCAGGGTAAAGTCTTATCAAGGCAGGGAATTCAAATATACTATCATGCAACCAATCCATACATAATCATAAAGCAATAGTAACAATGTCATTTGCAATGCGTAAATAGGATCTAAGGATTTGGTGGGATGTGGCACCTTCGTAGTCGTCTCCTAGCTCCTGAAAGTACTCGTGGTCGTCTTCCTTAGTCAGATCCTCCTCCGGCTCTGAAATCGAACACGAAATAGTCGCGTCAGCGACTCCTATAGAGTATTTTAGAAAAATCCAATAAAATAAAGAGCCAAATGCAAACAAACATAGTCTTAGATTGTAGATCTCATTTTTCTGAGAATTTTGATATATGGTGCGCAATTTTTGGACATCGTATGAATAAGTTATGAATTTCCGAAGATTATCCTATTTTCTGAAAATGGAAAAATGGCCGATTAATCAGGGGGTGACACGTGGCAGCTTCTGATTGGTCGGGCACTGTTCACGTTGACCGAGTCAACGGCTTCGGCGGCAAAGGCTCTGCTGACGTCAGCGTGACGTCAGCGTTGACCAAGTCGACGGCGTCTGGCCGGCGGGGTTCGGTGACGTCATCGTGACGTCATCATGATGTCATCACCTGGACACGTGTCGGCTTCGTGATGCGCCACGTGGCGGCTTCCGATGCTCCGAGAGGTGCTGGGGCATGGGCCCGGCTCACGGTGAACCCAACGAGCGCCGGTTCATGGGCCGACGACCCGGCTCATGGTGAACCGAGTTCTCCTACTCCTTTACCCATACGGTCTACGGTGGACAGGGTCTACGGATGTGGCGCCTCAACAGAACACATACCCGATGGTCGCCCACCAGGTGTTCGATGCTGGTTCCCAGAGACTCGCTGGCGGCGACGAAGCACGCTGGTGGTCGAGCGGCTCCTCGGCTCCTCCGGCGGGATCTTTCTCGTTCGGCGATAGGTGTGTAGGTCTGGCGGGGGTCTCAAATAGGTGGCTTGGGTTCCCAGCCGCCGGATTTCAGTGTCACCGCGGCCGGCGGCGAGGTTACCGTGATGGTCGAGCTACTGCAGGGCTAGACAAGCCCTCCAGAAGTTTGTTACACCCCCGATGGTCTCTGTATACGGTATTGCGGTCTCCAATTTGGCTAACAGGGTCCCTTTTGGTGCTCGGCCACGGCACAGGCGCTTCTCCGGCGAGGCGGGCGGTGGTGTGGTGGCCGGGGTTCGGTTTTGGCACGAACGGGTGTGGTTCCCTTCTATTGACATAGTCAGTAAGGCCCTCGGGTCGTTGGTGGCAACTTGGTGTCACAGCAGGGTCTCCTCCTGGCTTCGGCACGCGGCGGAGCTCCGGTGAGGTCGCGGCGCACACGAGCAGCGCGGGCGAGGCTTCCTCTAGCGCTTAGAGCCGCGTAGCCAGCTCGAGGGGTCGTGGCGGTGCTCCACGACGCTCTAACCTATACGGGTGCTAGTCGGAATGCTCGGAACGGGTGATTCGGCGTCGGAACGCGTCGGTGGTGAGCGCGCTCCGCCGAGAACGCGTCGTGCTGCGTTCTCGGTCTAGCAAAGCTTGTAGTCCGGGGGTTTCGGCCGGTCGCATGAGTGCATGGTGCAGGTGATCTTCCTGAGCCGGTAAAGGCTCGTGCCTGCGCGTCCCGTGGCCGGAACGCCATGGCAAAAGCAGAGCG
>JAHLJS010000173.1:0-67263 GCA_038502445.1 Eremochloa ophiuroides
TTTTTTCTCTTGATCATGCAGTACAGCTATGTATCTCTGTATTAAAGAGAGAAAAATGGAAAAGAATCCCATATAAGGCAAACCTATAGTTGGCCAACAAGCCAAATCAGTAAACCAAACTAATTACACGGGGAAATCAAAGGAAGAAAATTTGTTAATCTGCAGTTATGTTCCTTCACTGATTATCGATTGTAGCATCATTGTTATGCTGTTGCATTCTTTGCATTAATCACAGAAACAGCCTCCTCTCACCTTCCACCAGTAATACCTGAACCAGAAGTGCTGGACCACTAAATAGATTAGCCTAAAGATGCACAGGCATATAGTTTCCGCTTTGCAACACTAAGAAGCAGCCGGATTGGCGGATTCTATGGAGTGAACTAATCTGTTCAAACTATTGTCTATCAAAAAGGGGTTCATAAATTTGCAGTCTATAGTTATTCTGCATTCACAGCTTCCTGACTATTACAAACCGAATTACAGAATTTGCTATCCTTTTGTAACCACTGGTAAGACAGCATAGTATCAAACACTTTATTGTATTCTTGGATGAATCCTGATGTGTGAAGACTATTTAAGAGTGCCATGCACTGATCCTCAGAAGGACAAATGCCCATCTCTTTCATTTCTTTTAGCAAATTTAAAGCTTCAATCAGTTTTCTCTTCCTGCAAAGGCTAACCAATAAAGCAAGATAAGATGTAGAGTCCACAAGAGCACCTTTTGCAACAAGAGCATCATGTAGCATCAAAGCCTTATCCAAATAGCCTTGTTTGCAATGAGACTGGATCATGTTATGTATCACATCTAGAGGAACTAGTCCTTGATTTATCATGTCTGTAAACAATGGGGACAAATGATCTGTATCACGTTGCGAAGCATTCTTCTGTTGTAGCTCAACAAAAATTGTGTGTGCTTCACTGAGTTTCCCAGCCTCACCAAGTCCACTCACAATATTTTCAACAGTCAGCAGGTTAGGTACTATGTCTTTGTCCATCATCACATGGAGAAACTTCACAGTTTCCTGTAATTTTCGACGTTTACAGAAGCCATGCACCAAGGTGTTGAAAGAAGAAATACTTGCATATCCCCGAACAATCATTTCTTCAGTTATAAACAGAGCTTGGTGAAGGTCTCCGGAATTTGAGCAGCCAGCAGCAAGCACACTATAGACAAAAGCATCTGGAGTTACCCCACTTGTAAGCATTTCATTATACAGATCAATAGCATCACCAATATCACCAGCTTTGCAGTATCCATCCATCAAAGTTGTATATGTCACACAATTTGGGAGTAATCCCTTAAGTAACATGCTATTGAAGATATCACGGGCATGAGAAATATCATCAGACTTGCAAAACCCATCGATCAGTGCATTATAGCATGAGATACCAGGCTCTATACCTTTTTTAGCCATCTCATCAAGAAGACCAACAGCTTTCTCCATGTCAGCTGCCGTGCAAAAACCAGATATCAAGGAACTGTACATAAGCGAATCAGAAGCTAATCCATTCTTCTCAATCACTGAGAGAACCCTAACAGCAGCTTGCATATGTCCAGAGCTCGACAGACTGTGAATCACGATTCCATATAAACGGTTGTCTGGCATTAATCCCTTTTCTAACATGGATTCAAGAGTAGAGGAAACCTTTTCAAGATTGTCTGACTTGAAGTAACCTTCTAAGATGTGGGCATAGATAAAATCCTTAGGATTTAGTCCACCGTTTAGCATCTGATGGAGTAACTGTTCAGCCTTTTCAAATTCCCAGTCATACTATACCCATGAATCAGACCACCATATGTGAATTCATTAGGCTGAAATCCTTTCTCCAGCATCTGGTTGTAGTACTCTATGGCTTCATCCATTTTCCCCACCTTAGACAGTCCAATTATAAGAGAATTGTAGCAGTACAAATCTGGGGTTAAGTTTGCCCTGATCATCTTTTTGAGAGTTTCACAAGCCAATGAAAAACTACCTTCCCTGCAATAGCCTGAGATAAGAGGTGCATAAACAAATGCATTGGGCTTTAAACCATCTGCAATCATTTGCTCAAGGAGACCACTTGCTCTTTCTGATTCACCAATTTGGCATAGCCCGTTGATGATTATGCTGTAAGTGTATACATTAGGTGAAATACCACCCTTCCTCATTTCATTAAGCAACCAAAAAGCTTCTTCTTTGTTATGCTGTCGGAGATGACCTTCAATGATCAGATTATAGGTCATAGTGTCAGCCATATGGCCAATCTTAGCCATTTGCTTCAGAATCCTGGAAGCCCTGCCCATCTGCCCCAGTTTACAGAGACCCCGTATGAGATTGTCATAGGTGATCTTGTTCGGCTGCACACCAGCAGCAGACATCTCCTTGAGTATTTCAAACGCTTCATCTGCATTGCCCTGCCTCATGAACCCATCAATCAGAGTTGAATAAACAACCACGTTAGGCATCAACCCAGCACAAGTCATCTCATCCAGCAAGCACTTTGCCTGATCCGGCCTGCCACGCTTGCACAAACCATTAATGATTGCACCATAAGTGAACCCATCTGGAACCAGCCCATAATCCTCCATCTCCTTCTTGTATCCAAATGCCTCTTCAACAGCTCCAGTTCTGCACAGACCACCAATCAATGTATTGTAGGTCACTACATTCAAGCTGCATCCCGTCTCACGCATTTCCTCAACCACCTTCTTGGCAGCTTCCAAGTCCCGGACCTTGCAATACGCCTCGATCATCGTCGAGTACGTGTACACATCGGGCGAAAATCCCGGCGCCCTCCATGAAACCGCGTACCTTCCAGAGCAGATCCAGGGCGTCTGCGCGCAACAGGTCCTTGAGCAGCCCGTTGCAGCAGCGAAGGCTGGGCGCCAAGCCGAGATCTTTCATCAGCAGGACAACCTCGGCGACCGTCCCGCACCCTCCCGGTCTTCTTGTAGGTGTCGACGAGCACGTCGAGGACGACAGGCCGGCGGTTCTGGTGGGAACCGGAGAGCGCGCGGTGGACGGAGCTGAGGACCAGGGGTGGGGTGGTGGTAGGCGCGGATCATCTGGTCGAAGAGCCCATTGGCCTGAGGGTAGAGGCCGGCGGAGCACAGGGAGACGGCGAGGTGCGCGAAGGCGTCGGGGGCCGGTGCCGAGGGCGCGAGGCGGGGTGCGGGACCAGTAGAAGAAATCGAGCAAGAGCTTGGGGTGGAGGCGCGGGGAGGAGGTGCGGCGGCGGAGAAGGGAGGATATGGCAGCGGGAGAGAGGCGAGAGGGGAGGTCGGAGGCGGCGATGGCGAGCTTCCAGTCGCCGGAGCAGCGGGAAAGGAGGGTGGCCACCTCCGCGGCCACGCCGTCGGGGTCAGGGGCCGTGGACGAAGAAGTATCGGTGGTGGATGGGGCAGTGGTTGTGAAGAGCGCGGGAGGCGGTCGGGTCGCGCGGATGGACGAGCGCCGGCGCCGGCGCCGGGCGGCGTGGACGCCGCACGCGCGCGAGGTGGAGCATTGTGGGTACGACTGAAGAGAGGATGCGAGGGATTGTTGTTGTTTTGGGCGGGGACTTGGGGTGAGCTGTGAGCACTGCTTGCTGCTGCAGCGCTTGTGGTACTGCTTGCTGCTGCAGCGCTGTGGCTGCTGCTGATCCTGAGAAACAACTTTTGAATCCAACATGTCTGCAATTTGGTGACGCTGAACTGTTTGGATTAGTTATTAAGGCAGGGAGGCTATTGCCTTGCTCCCCATGGTCAGGCTAGTTCTGTACCTCTGCTAGTATCCTACAGTACCACAAGTTATTTGATACTGATGTTGGTAGAACAATCGCCCTCTTGTATTATATTATCTTGTACATTCAGAGTTCTCAAGGCACCAACATCCTTATGTTTGTAGCTATGAATACTCTTACAGTGTGTTTGGATTCTGGGAAATGAGGAATGAGATAGGGATAAAGAAATAAATAGACGGCTAAGATTAAATGTGATGTAAAAAATGAACAGGTAGGATATAATAACACCCCTTGAAGAGGTATCCCTATCCCCATCCAAACAAGACCTTACGGTTCGCTCGCTTGCTTGGGCTCACGGCTCACCTTCATATGACCACACAATTTTGGAACAAAAATTGTCGAAACCGAGAACTAAATCAGAAGGGTATTAAACCGCTTTGTGAGAAGTCCAAAAATTTTCTTCAACATTAGCAGTAACAGCTCAGGTCAATGACCATTCAAAAAAAAAAAGGACTACAGCACAGAACTGAAGATTTAGTGACCTAGTGTAAAGAAAGGAAAAAAAACTCATTGAGAAGCTGATCAGCTCCTAAATTCTACAAAAAGAATGAAAATCAGCCTTCCACTAGAGGGCATACCGTGCTCCTCTGCTACCGTGAGTTTGTTTCACTATATGCAATTTCTGTTATGTCTCTGTTTTCGAGTTATTGATCGGCCCAGACGAAGCCGCCTGGAAGTGAGAGCATCCAGCAAGACATCTAACGAGCACTCCACTGCCTCAGCTTGCTTTTCGAACTCAAATGCGCTGAGCTCAGGCCGCAAGTTCAACTCCCAGAGGAGGCCAGCTGCAGCTGCTGCGGTGCAGGTGCGATCCCACGCAGGCTGCGGTCTGTTCAGTTTTGTGAAGGAACATAGTATCCACAAACTAGAATTAGAAAAGGGGGGAAAAAGGTTACGACAAACGAAGGAGACGAAAAGAACAAATAAAGCGTTTAGCCCACCGTAGTTTATGCATCACTGAGGCACTAAGTGTAGATAGTGCAATGCAAGGTATATCTTCATCTCCCCATATTGCAGTCCATCTCTCCTGTACAAGATAACAGATATTAGGTCATATTTAGCTACTTGTATCTCACATGCGAATGTACCTACTTGGTAATTTGGAGTCCAAATCTTAAAATCCCTGATTGGGTAGTGGCAAGTGCCTTGCAACCAAGGCCTATTCTACATCAATCCAATTGCAGTCTGCTTTTGGATTGTTATGAATGGTTTTTGGTTAAGGATTTGCAAGTATAGATTTGTATGAACTAATTAAGAATCATCTACAAAATTAGACAATCTAAAGGCTGAAGGTCAAACTTTTGATGCGAAACCTACAGGATTACCATGCAGCCCTTCAGGTATGAGAAATGTCAAACTATTGTATGTCTAGCCCCATCAGATAACCGTGGTCTAATGAAGAAATCAGGCTCGCCCCTGCATGTCAGACCCAGCAGCCAGCTGAAGAAATATGTGCAGTTCTGTGTTTACTGGTGGTCTAGACACTAGACAGCCTAATAAAGGAATGGATGGGCCAAATGAGAAATGCTTAAACTGTACCTTCAACCTTCTGTACAGTGCAGCAGAATTACTCCAGGTACCATCAAGCAAAACAAAATTGAAAGGTTCGTCCTGCAAACTCTGCATGGCAAAAGTTAAGTCATTACCATTTACTCAAATGCTGAAAGTTGTAGAGTTGTCAAATAAAAAAAAAATAAAAAAATAAAAAAAACCTACACACGCAACAAACTGAATCACTGTGGATACTAGACATGATGGATGGAAGGTGTCGCGAAAAAAAATCCACATGGAATATATGTATAAAAGAAGGGAACACTACTACTTTGCTGCATTGCAAATCATGGAATGCCATCGAAAAACAAACACCACCTCATGAAGGTCAGCAGTCAAGGACAAACCATCAAATTCAAGGTCTTTAACTGACTTGGGGGTGGTACTCTTGTTTGGATATAGAACTGAGATCTTTCCCTTCCCTGAAGGAACTCCACATCAGAATGGAAGTGAGACATTTAACAATGAGAAGTAAAAAAGCACATGTTCTATAGCTAAAGATAGAAATATGACTAAAGATAAATGATTGATTAGCGCAGAAATCTTCTGTAGATCACACAAAAGTAAATGTAGTCCACTCAGCATTGATTTTTAGGTACAAATAGAGATATAATGCATTCTGCATTTGTTTATACGAAATATCAATTTGTACCATAGACAATCGACGCATCAAAGGAAGCAGTTTCATGATGTTAGGACCAGGTAAAGCACACAATGCATCTGTATTACATACCAGATTGTTATGGTAGCAGTTGGGATTGAGAGGAGAGAGTTGAGGGGAGTGATGGCGACTGTCGCGCTACAGTACTGTTCACAGGCTAGGGCTGCGAGGGCGAGACAAGACCGGCCCAGGGCCTTGCCCATGGCTGGGCAAGAGGAAAGGGTTTTCCTTATTAATTCTTGCTTGATTAGATTGATACATCTTCTCTCCTTATATAGAGAGGTTTACTTGACTTTGGCTCCCAAGCAAGGCTTACTTGACCTCTAAGCAAGCGACCCTTATCTCTAATTAACCCTAAAACTAACGGGCTATACCGCCAGCCTAGGCCCAATAGGCCCCTGACGTACTCTAACAGTCACAGTGATCAAATAGAATCCTGGATTAACAACCAACAATACACAGATTTTCAATGTGAAAACTAAATTAACAACCATAGAATCTTGGATGTCAGTAAATATGGACAGTTACATGCCCCAATTTCCATTTCTCATGAACACGACAACCCACTATGAAACAGGTAATACAGTGGACACATTCATCTAAAATATGTTGAAATATTCCAAATTGGTCCATACCTTATGATATATCATGTTACATAGATCTACCATAGGAGACTATCAAAGCTATCAGCGCCGCTACTTAGAGCTACGGTTTAAGCTATCAAAGTTTCCATATGCTTTTAAGTCATTAAGCAATGACAGCATAAACAGCAAAATCACAGATCTAAAAGCATGGTTATGTGACTCTTTCCTAGTTTCCTAAGTAGGATTAAGCATATTAGGTGAGTTTGGTTGGCAAAGGTGCTTTGCTCACCTAACAAGAAATTTACAGCTCTTGAAAGGACCAATTGCAGCAAGCCAGCAAGTGAAAGCTAATCTAAACTACCACAGACAAAATGACTAAATCAAGGTTTAGCACGCTCTTAAAACAATATCATTCAACAATTTATATGTTTAAGGAATCAAGGATGGTTCCAAGATCACCTGAACTCTGAAATGCATTCCACATTATATCCTCGTGCTCTTGGATACCAAAGAGGCATAACTGTGCAGCTTGGATGCCAAATACTTGCCAGAGTAACTTTCCTGTGTTATTCTGGCGCAAAAAATCCTGCAGAAAGAGAGATGGTTACACATAAGAGGAGGAAACATAAGAGAGTACTGCACAACCCTCTATGGAGTATGGACAGACCTTTGGGTGCATATATAGCCATAATTTCATCCCCTTCCAAAGATTGCAAGGAACAATATTTGTGCACATACAGTCTTCAGTTGGTAGCCAACACTGCAATTTCAGAGACAGACAGACGGATCACATAACCACACTCTTGGAAGGGAGGAACCAGTCCAAGAAGTTGTGCGCAGCAGTGCTCAAGCGCTTTGCATTGCTGAGGTTGGACGCCACGGTACCTTCTGGCACAGATACCCTCTGCAGCCTAGCAAACGGCAGCCAATCTGCCGCGCGGAGAAATACTGCAGCTTCTGGTCGGAGTCGGCGAGCCTCTCGTAGACAGCCCTGTGCTTCTTGTCCTCCACGTCCTTGAAGTTGCCCTGCAAAATCCAGAAGAAATCAAAAGCAAGATTCACCAGTTCGACTCCTGCTGTGCGCGCACAGAAGCCTGAAGAACCTCCAAAATCTAGGGGCTGGCAAATGGTAACAAATAAAGAAAAACAGTGAAGAAGATGACGTCACCTTTAGCTTCGAGCCGACGCCGCCGAAGCGCATCTTCTCGCCGGCGGCGGCCTCCATCTCGAGCAGCTCGTGGATTACATCGGCGACCGCGGCCGGGAGCGTCGAGGAGGTGCCCCAGCGCCGCCACTCCTCGTGGCTCACATCACCCCATTCCCCGGCGCCGGCGACGGCCGTGGGGAGGGCTTCGTCCTCCGCTTCCACCGTCTCTGCGACCGCTGCCGGATCGGTGGAGAAGGCCATGAGGGAGCGCGCGAGGGGAGGCGGCTGCCGCAGTAGGAGGCGCAGTGGGAGACTGCGGTGGAAGGCAAGGGCACCGATGGAGGAGACTGGAGGAATAAGATTAAGCATTTTTTTTTTAACTTCGCTACAGTCTGATGCCCTGTTCTCTTGCTCGCGTCGACCGTCGACGCGAATGAGAAACGCATCACTCGCTCCGCTTGGTCCGTAGGGTACACAAAAACTGGTCGGTCATTGTGAATTCGTATGTTGCATATACATCTCCCATTCTTCTGATTGCAAACAAGAGACAAAACACAAAGGCAACTTTGTTCATTTCATTGCTTCAATTCAAAAAGTTTTCAGAATCTCATTCTTCGGCAGTACTTTTTTTTTTTGCCTACCTTAATGATTCCATCGCCTTGATTTGTAGGTTACAATAAGGCAAAATGGCCACTAGTATCATAACACGACATAAACACAAACAAAACACTCACATAAATCCCCTCAACTATCAAGATTCATCAGACTTGGGAGAAAGCGGTGCAAAACCTGACAGTGGCGGTGACATTACCACAACATGCCTGTACATCTGCCACCAATTCGCTGATGCCTCATCCACCGTCCGGTAGGTCCAGATATGTGGCTTGGCCTTCCCCCGCACGATGAGGATCTCCTCCACCTTCTGCCGCCCGCTTTGTCTTGAGAGTGAGGCAGTCGACAAGGTCTCCCCACTTGCTGAAGCAGTTGTCAAACTCCCCATACCGGTAATAGTTCTGCATCTGGTGGAATGGCGAGTAGCAGAACCAGAGCGCATCAAAGCATTTTATGCAGTCCAGCCGTGGTGGTGGTGGACTACTGGTTGCTTGTGGCTTCTCTTAATCCTTGCTGCATAATCAGAATCCAGCAATAGTGACAATTACATACATTGGGTTCAAGTATTAGTGTATTAGTACATGCAGTGGATACACATGCTATCATAAAGAACTCAAAATCTTGTTGGGCATGAAGAATACTCAGGCCACGACCACAAGGATGGTGGTGTGCCATAATCACACAGCCCAGGGCATCAAATCTCACCATCTCAGGAACTACATCGCTGAAAACATTGCAGGAAAGTGCACCAGATAATCTAATTTGTTGTTTTTTATTGATGAATCCTCCAATTGCAAGAGCATGTAACTGGAATTTTGGAATAGAAAATAGAAAATAACTAGAAAATGTGTTCTGGTTTTTGTTGATAAAAATAAATGAGAGCCACAGTTAATAATATGTGACACTTGATTACAAATCTCCTATGGCTAGTTCATCTCAAGTCATATAGAAGAATTATAAAAAGGGCTAGGGAACAAAGAAAAATGATTTTAAGGAAAAACAAAACGAGGAACTTTCTCATGTCAGTTTGCGTTGTTGCAATGGCCGTGGTGGATGGTGGTTACTTAATTGAGGCAGTAGGACTGTAGGAGCATGTATTGTACCGTGTAATGGGTTAGCTCTAGTTTTGCCATAATAACTCTAAAATTAGATTTGGTGGGTATAGATGATCGGTTAGTTGCATTGTGAGGCGATTCAGCCAAAATTCACAAGAGCAAAGTAGTACCATTATACTAGTGGATTTGCATCTCTAATAAAAAAGAGTTAACTTTTGTATGGGCACTGAATGGGCACCGAAACGTAAAGCATTTTGACAATTATTTTTTCCTTATCTCAAACAAAAAGGCGAAGCAATAACATTCTGAATCAAAATCAGAGGTAACTGAATCATAGCTCTTAACTATTTCAAACAAAATTTCCGAATTTGGGATGAAAAGGATTATTTAAACAAAAGAAACTTTGAAATTATGAACGAGGAGAATAAAGTAACTGTTAACTTAAGAATTTTATGTATAGAACCTCCCATCTGTGAGTTTGTTTTACCTTCTAAGTTATAATCATCTAAATGTTGCTTAAAAGAATATATAGGAATACAATGAAGACAGTGATGAAGACATTCAAGAAAGGAGAGGCAAAAGGTTCTGTTGAGAAACCATTACCAAACGTTCCTCCTAAGAATCATATTGGGTATCTGTCCCCTTCCTTTTAACCCTAGGATCGAAAATCTAGAATACTCCCTTTTCCTAGTGTTCGGAAACGGAAGACCCTGAACCTGGAGGAGTTAGGTATGTAGGATATGCTTTTTATTTTTTGTTGGGCAGGCAGTAGTATAATTTTTATACTCTGCAGTATAAATTCGACTCCCAACTTTTTTTTAGAATAAAATTGTTGATAAAACTCCAACATAGTTTGTTCGAAATCCACTAGAATCCTTATAGAATAGTCAAGTACCCCATTTTCAAGGGGTACCTGTTGAAAATCGTTTCAACAAATCTGTCCAATCGAAAGTTTTTCCAAAAGATGCCTACTAAAAAATATTTCAATCTCTCACCAAAACAGATAAGAAGTATATAGATGAAAATTACTATCCAACCATATGGGTATACGAAGAGCGCAAATTCCTTTATACCCCACCCAGTTAGAATTAGGGGAGATAAAACATAAATGTAGAAAGTTTTCATCTCGAGGAAGAGCAAAGCATTAAGATCCTAAGTCCTAACTATTTCAGCCAACTCCAAGTTAGTCAACCAACGGACATGTGCCTCGTCTTTTGCAGAAGTCGTATGTTCGTATCTATATTCAGTCAAAGGATGCATGCCTACTCTTTTGTTTTAGATAACTTAGCAAGGACATCTTCAAGTTAGTAAGCCAACACCTAATCACAGTAGGCCTTACAAAGTGACAACTCTTTTGATGTAAATACTTAGTGCCACAAATCTTCATAAACCTCTAGTCCTCTACTAAGACTAGCAATCGATGGACACATGTATACATGTGCATCGTTACGGATTTAGATTGAACTATCTATGGACACATGTATGTGTGCGCTTTGTTACACTGTTGGCATGGCTATTGGAACATGAATGGGTACACGAGCACGCTCCCGTCGTGGCCTTTTGCATTTAGCGTGTCTGCATGTCTGCTGCTACACCGTGCCTTTACACATTCTTTAGGCGTTTCCATTTTTCACAGGCAGTCCGCAGAGTCCCACACTCATCGAGCGCATCGTCCATCATACTGCAAGTCTGCAGCAGAGGTGAACGCACAACGCAGTAGAAGGGTCTGGGTGCCTGAAAGGGGTAAAACGCGGATGCCCATTCTACAAAATCTAAAGCTGACACCTTCTCCCATAATGTCGTTTCGTAGACTCATGGTAAATCAAATAAATGATAATTAACTGTTCTACACAAGAATTTACTTGCGCCAACACAACGATATTCAACATATATCTTACACTGGCCAGGGCAAAAGAATTGGCTAAGTATCTAGAATTATTTGGCAAAATATTGCTTCGTCGGCCAGCGACAAGTACCGGTTACCTTCAGCAGCTCGGGAACGGATGCGGGTGCAGGCGCGTTGGAACGCTGGTGGAGTAGGAAGCAACGTCGACCTGGAGCCTGGGGAGACGGGGTGCAGGGAGGCAGCAGGGGCCGCCCGGGGGATTGGGGAGGCAGCGACCACGGACTTGGGAAGCAGGAAGGCAGCGGCGGCGACCGCGGACTTGGGGATCACGAAGGCGGCGGCGAACTGGGAGATGCAGAGAGCAGCGCACGAGAACGAGATGTGGCGAAGAAATTAGACTCGGGCGGCGTCCGGCGCACAATCTGCTGATGGCCTAGGGCGTCACTTGCTCGTGGAGACTGGAGATGGATTTGCTGTGGATTTTGTCAGGCGCTCCAACGCCGCGGCGACGGTGAAGAGAAACATCAAAGAACGGCAGCTGTTTGTACAGATTACTGTCTCAAGTCAAGCTGTTCTTTTTTTTTTACAAAATGGTTTCATTAAAATAAATTTGGTGAAACTAAGCTGTTTAGAGAATGTTGTTTGTCAAAATAACTTCACCAACAACTTCATACATGGTTAACTTCTTTTGTTTAGCTGGACCGGAGAAGCTAAGTTGTTTGGAGAATGTTGTTTATGAGAGAAATAAGGAGAAAAGCTGGGAGAAGCTACTTTTGTTTAGCTTCATGTCAACTCGTCCTTCTGTGAAAGAGGAGAAAAATAATGTCACCCATGAAGCTGTTTTATAAAAGAGTATTTGGAAAAAAAAAACTCACAACATCTCGTGAAATTGTTATGAACTTTACCAAACAACCCCTACAATAGCTTCATGAGTTGTTGTAAGCTATTTTTTAAAATATTTTTTTTCTAAAAATAGCTATCTTTTTTAAAAAAGATGAGTTGACATAAAACTGAAAAAAGTAGTTTATTCTGGCTTTCTTCTCCACTCCTCTCACAACCATACATAAAATTGTTGGTGAAACTGTTTTACCAAACAATATTTTTTTAAAAAAACTCAGCTTCACCGAAAATATTACTCAAGAAGTTATTTTAAAAAATAGCTTCACTTGTGAAGCTGATCTGTACGAGGCCTTAATGTTTCTTTATTTTCATTCTTATTAGTGGGTCCCAAAGTGATTCTTGCTACTGTTCGCTGCTGTGGGGTGAGGGTATGAAACGTGATGCGAGAGATCAGATGTGTCCCTAGTGTTTTTTTTTTTGAGAACTGTGGGGCGGGGCATAAATGGAAATGGCTCCTGGCTGAAGTGGCAAAGGAAAAAAAACACTAGCAACCCTTATTTCGGGCGTCGGATGGAAAGTTTCCAGTCCACTTTATCTACGACGTACTTTAAATTGGGTCACACCCAATGTCGGAGGTGGGGGCAGAGTTGATCGGAAAAATATGGACACCGTTGCAACTAAAGCTATTCCTATGGTTGGCGCTATGTCGGAGGCATTGGACGGCCGAAAGAAGACGACGGCACGACCTCGACACTCACGACGTTTGCTTCCTTGACAACCTGGAAGCAAGGACAATCGATCACATTGTGGTTTCTTGTGTGTTCTCGCAATATATATGGTGGAACATCCGCACCGCGCTCGGAGGAAATGGGCAACTCGTGCAATGCGATAGCATCGTGAACTGGTGGCATGTCTGGAGAGTAAAGTGGGTTGGTCCATGTAAAAGCAGGGCAAATTCCATACTCGCCTTGGTCGCTTGAGAGCTGTGGAAAGAGAAAAATGCAGGTGCTAGAAACAGCTTGTTGTATCAGAGCTATGGGTGCAGGCCAGCGCAAAGCACCTCGGTTGTTTGGTTCAGCGAGTAATTAGCGAAGGAGAACACAGAAAGGCAGTGGCGGAGGTAAGGCAAATCCGAGAGGGGTGCGCTCTTTTAGTGGGTACGAAGATTTTTAACGTGCGAGATGTGACTATAGTGAAAATTTAACATTATTCGTTATAAATTCTATTTTTTTCTAGGTGCGACTGCACCCAATATCTTCAACTAGTGGAAGGGGCGCGCCCTCGCGCGCCTCAGTAGACATAGGTAAATATATATTGAAACCTTTAATACAGAACAGTCAAGTAGACAGAGGTAGTTATAAGATTATATGACCAAATATAGATCAATAATAACTATAGATACAACAAATAGTTTATAGAACAAACTCAAATTTTAACAGCCGATAAAATTTAATGCAAGGAAACTGGAGATACACAACCAACTTTCAGAATCAAACTGTTATTTTACAACTCAAGTCCTGATGCTAATATGCAAGTATTTGACTTGGAGAAAACGGCATTGCTTATTCTGCGCTTTCATTTGATCTTCTTCTGGTGTCAGTTTGGAAACAATAATTCATAGGAGCCGATCCTTTGATGGACTCCTCTTGAAGTATGCACAAATAAGGAACACAGCCTCTGTTCTGGTAGATTGTCTTTCGTAGAACCTAGTTAAGGCTGTTGGAACCCATGTACCTGATAATGTGGTACAAAATTGTTTGTACTCAAATTTTAATGTTTTGAAAATAATATTATGATCAGTTGTGTGCATGTATGCTTGCAAGTCAAGGTTGAACCAAGTTGAAACTTGGATATAAATAAGTGGATGGAAGCAAATTGAAGTGTACATTTGACTGTTTGATGCTCACGAATGATGGCTGGTTTGTCCAGGAGAAGGGATTTTTCATGAGCTACACTTGATCCCAGGCAGAGCTGAATACATAGCAAAGGGGAAAATCATGTAGTGTCTCCTTCGGCCAAAAAACTACATTGTTAGTGACAACACAAAGGAAAGTGGATGCCTACCTCTTAGAGAATTTAATGGAAAGGGAACTTTCACTTTTCTCACATTTTTCATGATCAGACACGGCTGGTTGAATGACATGAGCTTTGTCCACAGATTTGAACTTGGTTGGCTTGAAACATCTTATCCACTAATATAGGATTTCATTTTCAAGCATGTCCTTGGGTTTCATTTACTGAAAGATAACTTCATTCACAATTCCCTCATAATAATTTCTAAGAGAAAGATGCGTACATACAAAAAAGGCATAAAAAAGGGGAAACGAAATATGTGTCAGCATGGCCATAACTATTACCAGAGATAACTGGGAACAATTGTCTTACCTTCATATTCTTCTTCGGGCGGTGGATCAAAGGTTGGAAGCTCCCTATAATCATAAAAATAGCACATTAACAAAAATCACCAAGGTCTAAAAAACATGTCCTGATTCCTGAATTAATAGAATCAATACAAATTTTTTCGGTAACAAAAGATGGGAGAGGTAACTGGGAACAATTGTCCTACCTTCATACTCTTCTTCGGGCGATGGATCAAAGGTTGGAAGCTCCCTATAATCATAAAAATAGTACATTTTTAAAAATCAGCAAGGTCTAAAAAAACATGGCATGATTCCTAAATTAATAGTCTTATTATAATTTTTTTTAAGAAAAGATGGGAAGGACCCTGAGATTCAATTAGCTAAGAAAGAAACAGTATTCAAAGCAATCTGGTTTTACAAATGTTATCAAGCAGGTATGCCACTGACAGGTTGGTTTGAGCACAAGACTAAGTCTAAAACACCTTTCAGAATCACCTAATGGAGAACACATAGAGAACTCACCAAATGGTACCCGGCAAGATCATCAAATCAACATGTATTTTTAGGAAAGAGTTTTAGATGCACACCACTTGTATGTTGTTCGTAAGTTTGAAGGAGGTAACTGTCCACAGAAGAATCAATGAACTGAATCAACATATTAGATGATATAGGCTGTAGGCAATACATATCATGGAAGAATTCAGCAACAAGAAAAACATTCTACCTTTCGAAAAATGGAGTACAGTTTATAGGTAATAGTAACTTTGGATGTTACTGTGGGCAAGGCAAGCAATATTAAATTTTAATTTCCAATTACCCTTGCCAAAAATTGTGTCTATCATAAGAAAGAAAATAGGTATGCTGATATGGAAGAAAGGAGCCTAGGAAGGTACAAAATAATAGCTAGCACTGTACAAACTAATTAGCCAAGCAAGTGCTAATCTTAGATGAAAAAAAAACTGAAATGATAGCCTTCATGAGGGCAGTTTAGTGAACTAATAAAAGAGAGCATGTGACATTTTATATAGTACAAATTTTAATTAGGCAATAGACTATTTTTTTTCTTGCATAGCAAATATGTCTAATCTGAAACAATGGACTATTCTTTGCATATAAAATATAATTGCTAGTCTTTTGAATCCATTGAACCCAAAATTTCCATTGCTGCACCTCATGTGCACATTTATCCAGAAACAAGAGAATGGCATACAGTAAACTGATGCTGGAATCGATGAAGACTGGTCCGGTTAAATTAAATATGGTAGCATCACATGAAAAGCAACTGAAAGAAGCATATCATTTTTTATCCCAACCTAATAAAGTAATATCAGAACCAATATAGAAATGCAATTAATGGAGAGAAGCACACACGTTTCATTTGAGGATTATCGCTTTGCTGATGGCAAAACCTCCACCATCATTTAGGTTTGATGGGCACCGGCAGACGGATGCAATATACTGCAAAGAAATATTGAAAAAGTGCGTGAAACATAATTTTGGGGCAACCAATATGCAGTTTTACAAAGAGTAACAGTGATGGTTAGCTGTTAGCAAATATGACAATGTTGAGGTAACCAGCGATCACAGCATCAGTCTAGACCACAGAATCAGCGTCAGCGACCAAAGTAGCGAAGTGCATGAAGCCAGGAAACAAGATTGGATTTCATGGCAGGAAAAATTAGGTCATCGATCATTGCATATGCCAAATTGCCTCAGGTCATTAAGAATACCAGAAAAGGACCACATATATGTAATAGTTCATCTGACTCGATATGCCAAATGCCTCAGATCGAAAACATATGGCAATGCCTAGAAAAAGATCATGAGGGACTAATAATCACGGCCGCGTATTCTCATTTGCTATAGCCGTTGAAAATATATGTGTTTTCAGCATCATTGAAATCGGCATGCGTGGGAAAAATTTACAAAATAGCAATGACATGGAAACATGGTGAAACCTAACACATGGCAGTGTTATATTGTAGAAAAAGGAAACTGTTTCGAGCATCATTGGCATGGACATATGGTGAACCCCAAACGCAAAACAGTAATGACATGAAAATATGCATATTATAGAAAAAAGGAAAATGTTTCCAGCATCATTGGCATAGAGCGGAAGTTGGATTTGGACATGAGCTATTTACAGCAGATATTTACAGAGTAGGAGCAGTAAGAAGTAAACAATGTTTAGGGTAAGCTGATTCTATGAAAAACCGATTCAAGTAATCATAACTGTTGATTTGGAGATCTGACGAGAGAACATTTTCAGGTGACGTGGCCAGGGCTTCTGTTTCAGGAGCTAACGCTCCTTTTATCAATGATGACATTGAAACATGCTGAAACCTAACACATGGCAGTGTTATATTGTAGAAAAAAGAAACTGTTTTCAGCATCATTGACATGGACATATAGTGAACCCCCAAACGCAAAATAGTGAGGACATGAAAAATATGTCCAGAGCTATCGGAAGCACATCACATGTATGGTCTTATGATCAAATTGCAATAAGCACATCATTAGCAATGGCATATGCTCAGACTAAAAAAAAAGAAAGCAGCACCATAGGCGCACGCTTATATATAATGAAAAACTTATACCAGCAGTACAATGCACTGAGTTTTGCCAAAATTTCCTTGCCAGAAAACGAAGCTTATGCATAAGAAAAATAAATCCATAGAAGGATCCAAGCAAGTTCAAGAAGGGAGGCATTGTATGGCACAATCGTCGAAGGCAACCACCGGGGGCTGACTGTTGCCCCAGCGTAGCCCATAGTGGAGAGCAGTCTGTGTCTCCGTTTTTCGTTTCTTTGGGGGGGGGGCCTGCCCGCGCCGTGGGGAGGGGGCTGGCAGCGCCGCGACGAGCGCCACGCCGGTGGCCAGCCGGTGTGCTGCCACCTCTCCGACCTATGGTTTGTGTGCAGGCCACGCCCGATGCGCCACCACATCATAAGGGAGGGAAGAAGGAAGAAGGGAGGAAGGTGTACGCCACGACGCGAGGGGGAGGATGACGACAGCGGGCGTAGCCACCACGCTGGGCCTGTAGGGAGGGCGCTGGCAGCGCCCACAAGGAGCACCGTGCCGGTAGCCGTCCGGTGCGCCGCCGCCTCTCTGACCTAGGGTTTGCGTGCAGGACGCGGGGCCGGGGAAAGGCGCAGTAGCGGCACCGTCTGGACATAGCCCCGCCGTGACTTCGCCGGCGGCGTTCACCGGCGGGGAAAGAGGATGCACGCGCCGTGCAGTGCGGCGCGGCCCGAGGTCGTCGAGGTCGTCGCCGCTCTGGCCGCCTCGAGAAAGAGAGAGGAAGAAAGACGAGCGAGGGGAAAGGTCTAGCGGAGGCCCGATCGGGCAGAAGCCGAGGACGCTGTGTATGTATAGGGTAAAAGGAGGAGCGGAAGCTGGATTTGTACATGAGCTATTTACAGCAGATATTTACAGAGTAGGAGCAGTAAGAAGTAAACAATGTTTAGGCTAAGCTGATTTCATGAAAAACTGATTTAAGTAATCATAGCTGTTGATTTGGAGATCTGACGATGGGAAATTTTTCAGGTGACGTGGACAGGGCTCCTCTTCAAGGAGCTGACGCTCCTTATCAGGTTTAAATATAGATCCGCCCATGCAGAGAGGGAGGGCCAATTTATGTTTAATATCACTGAAGAGCTTAAGCTTGTAATCAAAACTTCTATTTCTCTTATAATGGGCCTGTTTGGTTAGCTATCAATTTTTGCTTAATCAAAACAATGCCATGCTAAAATTTATAGTCCTTAATTAGTTCATTACCATAAAATTGGTAAACCATTTCTTATAACTAAAGTTTTGGCAAGTCTCTAGAAAGTTCTTAAACTTATATAAAAGAGAAAATTGGCAAGCCTTAGTTTTGACAATCAACCAAATGCATATCTAAGTTTCTTACCCTAACTTTGGCAATCTTGATTTTAGCAAGCCATAATTTTAGTTGGGCAAAATTTGGTAGCCAACCAAGCAGGCCCAATATATAAAAAAAATACGCAAGTCTTTGATTGAGAAAAAAAAAGTAACTCTTGTTTCGACAAATAATCGTTATGGCAAAGGAATCGACATGGAAAAAAAATCGAAAAAGAAAAAACGAAAATCCTTATGCACTCCTCGTGTTGGAACTTGGAAGTGACAAAAGGCCATGGGCGCTGCTCTTGGCCGCCGAGCCAGACGAGTGCTCCGCCGTCCGGTCACTAGTCGACGAGTGGCCTCCTCCGGTGTTGGCACTTGCGGACGACGATGTGGTGCTCGACCAGTTGTGGCCCCTGGCGACAGGCGGCCCGTACGTCGCCACCGGCATCTCCAGCGGGAGCTCCGGCAACGGTGCCTCGAACTGGAGCACGCTCATGGCCTGCCGGATCGATGCCCGGGACGCGTAGTCCGGATGCACGCACCAGAGCCCCACCACTAGCGCCCGCTCCATCTCCAGCGGGTTCCACCCGCCGCCGCCGCCGTCGTTCAGCCGGGGGTCCGCCGCGTCGAGGAGCTCGCCCCTGCCGTACAGATCCCAGACCCACTGCACGAGCAGCACCCTGCTCTCGTCCTCCTCCTCCTCCTCCTCCGGGCCGGCGACGGGCTTCCTGCCGCAGGCGACCTCGAGGAGCACGACGCCGAAGCTGTAGACGTCGGACTGCACGCTGGCGCGGCCGGTCACCGCGCACTCTGGGTCCATGTACCCCATGGTGCCGGCGAGCATCGTGGTGTGCGCGGCGCGGCTGTGGTTGACGAGACGCGCGAGGCCGAAGTCGCCTAGCTTCGCGTTGAACGACGAGTCCAGCATCACGTTGCTCGGCTTGATGTCCCTGTGCACCACGCACTGCTCCCATTCCTGGTGAAGGTACAGCAGCCCAGAGCCCATGCCAAGGATGATGTTATACCTGATCGATGCCCAAAAACAAGAAATCCGTAACTTGTAATATCTGACAAGCATAAACTGTTCTTATCCAAAACAAAACAAAAAAAGAAGAAGCATAAACTACCTGACTGGCCACGTTAGAACGTTGTGTGTGCTGTAGAGATGCTTGTCAAGGCTGCCGTTGCTCATGAGCTCGTAAACGAGCAAGAGCTCGTCGGCGTCATGGCACCACCCGACGAGCTGCACGAGGTTGCGGTGCCTGAGACGGCTTATGATCGTGACCTCGGAGACGTACTCCCTCCTCCCCTGCTTCGACGTCTTGGAGACCTTCTTGATAGCCACGTGGAGCCCTTGATCCTGCAGGTACCCACGGTAGACCGCTCCGAAGCCACCCTCGCCGAGCTTCTCCTCGTCGGAGAAATCTCGTGTAGCTTGTGACAGCTGGTTGTAGGTGAATCTCCGAGGCCCGGCCCCCATCTCGAACTCGTCGTCCATTTCTCCATGGAGGTGGAGGGGAACCTCTTGCGTTTGGTTGGCGCCGTTTCGTTTCAGGTATTTGCTGTAGCTGAGCCACGCTGCTACAATGAGTATTACCATGACGATCCCAGTAGATGCCAGTCCGGCTATTAGGCCTGTTTTTGGCCTTTTTGATGTTTTGGTTCCTGTCATTCATAAAGAAGCATAAACAATTAAACACAACCACCTATAAAACACACATCATTGGCTTATGAACACGGATTTCGGCGAAGCAACACACCCTTATGTTCACGGACCACATAATTAAGATCCAATTTAGATATTGACCAGCACGGATTTCTAGTTTTAATAAAGAGAGAAGGAGGAGAAATAACAAAGGTAAAAACAGGGAGAGGCCGGCACTTGCCGGTAAGAGTGGACTCGAACGACCACGAAAGGATCTGGTGGCTCTCAACCAACTTTCCGGTGGCTCCGGAGAACCCGACCGCCGATTGCTGCGGCAGCCCTGCTTTCTTGAAGTCGACGGTGGCGCTGACGTTGTAGAGGCCCAGCTCCGGCAGGTTGTCGAAGCGCAGGGTCGCCGAGAGCGTGCTGGCGTCGGCGTCGTACCTGACCCACGCCGACATGGTCCCGTTGAAGCTCGCGTACGGCAGCGCCGTGTACGCGCTGGATGCGATGCTGTTGACGTCGACGCCGGCGTGGTACACGGTGTTCGCCGGGTCCCAGGAGTTTTGGACCGCGTCGAACTCCACGGCGACGGTCGGCGGGAAGTCGGTGTTGGGCTTGGCCGTGTTGTTGGGGTTGTTGAAGAGCCCGAGGAAGCCGCCGTCGGAGTCCTGCGGCAGGCTCGGCGGGTACGGCCCCACGAAGAAGGCCATGCCGTCGGCATGGCTGGTGCTGTTGCGTGGCGCGATGGCGAAGGTGAAGTTGGAGGTGAAGCTGGCGACCTCGCCGGTGCTCTTGTCCCAGAGCAGCACGGGCTGCCCGTACGCCACCCGGCCGGTGCTCCAGGTCGTATCCTTGGTCAGGTTGATCCGGTCGCCGGCGGCGGTGGCGTTGGACATGTACGTGAGGTCGGCGCTGGTTAGGACGCCGGGGTCGGCGAAGTTGTAGCTGAAGCTAAGCGAGGTGGCATGGGGAACACAGAGCAGCAGGAAGTACGAGGACAGGCTGAGGAGAAGAAGCAGGCTGTTTCCTCCTCCATGCTTCTTGGCCATAGCCATGGCTAGGATGGGATACTGCTTTGCTTGTGGGCTAAAGCTTTTAATTTTGTGATTCCTTCCAAGTACACGGTCAGAGAGCGTATATATATAATATTTGTATTATATTATCCACATGCGCTAACTGTTGGCTGCTCTGATTGTCCGTCAAAGTCTAGCTGTGCGTGCGTGGTGGGTCTTTCCAGGGGTTTTTGGGTCCGTTTAGTCGCTGAAAAGACTTTTCAGTGTAAAGTTCACTGAGAATCTACTCTAGTAAGTATTCAATCATAACTTAAGTAGAGTTAAAAGATTTGTTTTAAGAAAGCCAGATAAAAAGTATAAACATATAACAGCTGCTACTTCATTTAATGCTCCATGTATGCGTAAAGGACAATCAATATGACGGAGAATCTTACAATTTTTTACAACTAAACAGGGAGTTTACGCGCTAAAAATGTGCATGCTCACCATTGCTGGCTGCTCATTACGTGTGCACGAAGTACTTTGATTATTGTTTCATCTATTTATCGTATTTGGTCATCAATCAAGGCATTAAGTTCGTTTACCTTTCTTATAGTTTTTATTAGGTAGTCTGTTTCGGTCCACCGTGTGGACATTATTGTTGGCTAGTTGATCAAACCACTACGCCATCTCAAACTTCCCAGCAATGCCGTCCCGTGTAAGAAAGTAACGTGTTTTAAAGATTGTTTTTATATTTTCTCTGTCACAAAATAAATTAATTTTTAGAATTGTTTTAAGTCAAACTATTTTAAACTTGATCAAAACTAAATCCATGGAAAATATCATCAAAATTTATGATACGAAATTCAAATTTATTTTCATATATATGCTTATTTGGTGCAATAGGCGCGTGTTGTTAGGGTTTTAGATCCATTAGCACTGTAAGTAGATGCTCATTTCTAGCTGCCTATATTTTAGAATTTAGCAAGGGCTAGCTTGGATCCACACACTAAGGGGCTGTTTGGTTGGGATTTGGATTCACCGAAATAGTGAATCTAGATTCTGATTCACCAAAACCCCTACCAAACGGTCCTTATTCATTTGGATTCGGATTCACCAAAACAATGGATCAGAAAACTAGATTCACTGTTTTGGTAGATCTACTCAAGGGGTGTTTCACCGAGTTGAGATTTGGTGAATCCAAAGTATTTACCTACCACTGCCACTCATTACATACATATCGGTTCGTTTCTTTCTACCCGAGCATTTTTTTTCATCCGTGGTCGTGCCCCTCCTATGTCCGGCGAGCGGCAGAGGCGCACCGGTGAGCCACCGCGCGGCCGCGCCCCCATGCGGGCGACCCACCGCGCGGCTGTGCCCCTCCTGTTCCCGAGAGCGTAGGCGGGCGAGCGGTAGTGGTAGGTGAGCGCGGGGTGCCCACACCGGCGAGCCACCGCGTGGCCGCGCCCCTCTCGCTGTTCAGCGAGCGCAGGTGGGCGAGCGCGGGGTGCCCACACTGGCGAGCCACCGCGCGGCGTCGCCCCTCCCATGTTTGGCGTGTGCAGGTGGGAAAGCGGCAGAGGCGGGCGAGCGCAAGGCGGGCCAGCTGGGGCGGCACGGCGTGGCCAGGGCGGGGCAGTCGGGCCGGTGTTGACGGTAGTTATTGTATGATTTTACTTGTCAACCAATCATGAAAAAGGATATAAATGAGAGCCACCACCTAAAATAGGGTTTAAACTGACAGAATTCCACGAGTTTTGGTAAATCTGTGTTTTTCAGGTACTATACAGAAAAATAACCAAGAAGGACCCACATATCAGAAAAAAATATCAAATTCCGCCGCGAAAGGAGATCAAGAACATTCTAGAGAACACCAGAGACACGCCTGCAGAAGCGGGACCCGTTTGGCAGAGAGAGGAGTGTTCGTATAAATTAACTGCACTCTACTTAAATAAGATTGTATTCAAATTATCCGTAAGCGCACAGATAATATACCGCTGTCACATTTCACCCGGAGGTTTTAAATATCGAATCCACAAGGAACAGTAGGTGATAATGACTAAGCCGATGAACATAACCCTATAACTAGACTAGATAATATCAAGAAAGAGGAAATAGCTAATGATTATCTAGTTCCAACTACCGGTAAACTTTGAATAATATCATTCTAACTGGGCAGTGACATGAATAAGAGGCGAAATCAGAGTTCCCTCCTACCAGACACTTATACATCGATCCTATCAACGGGAAGTGGACTACAGAGGACTCAACACAAGTGTCACCTACGCGATCTACCACTATCCAGCCAATCAGGGGACATTCACAAGTAAACCTAGCCTAGGCACCACGCCTACACTACGAAATACTACTTCAATCAAGCAATTACCAAGATCAAAGTACTCAATATGAGTTGCACACTTAAGAACGAATAAGAATAAATGCTTACTTGAATTAGAAGTTGAATACAAAAGTACCTCAGAACGCAGCTCCGGGCGAGGGAGCTGAATCCAGACGAATACAGCTACGAAGAAACGCCGATAGGCCGGAACTCCTCCAGAACTCTACTTCTCTACTCTATCTCTCTACTTCTCTAGACAAGACTAGATCTAGAAGAACTAGTCTCTCCTAATTGCTACATCTAACACTAACTGGAAATATTGAATTGAAGCTCAGGAATAGAGATGCCTCCATGGGGGTCTGCCCCTTTATTTATAGCCCGGTGGGATGAATGTGCATCGTAGGATCAAACCGACTTCAACAAAGGGCCGAGATGACTCCTAAGAGGCGGCGGAAGAAGACTCCAGAAGCGGGGGCCGAAACCCTAGAGGGGGGCACCGGTCGGCCCCACCCTAGGGCCGGGCCCCGGTTGCTCGGGTGTGTTCCAGACTCTTCAAGGGTCTTCGTGATGATGTTTCCTTGGCGGTTAAGTTTCGTGTCTTTTATGCTCTTTAACCCTTGTTTTATGCTTTAGTCCCTGAAAAATACAGAACATGCAAAACTCGTGGAAGTTGTCAGTTAAAACCCTAGACTAGTGTGTATTCATGTGTCCTTTCATGTCTAAAGTTCTAATAAAAGTTGACATTATCGACCGTCAACAAGGAGGTCGGCCGACCTGTTAGAGAGAGCTCTCCGCGTCCGCTTCGACGTGGACTCTCCACCGCCTTTGAGGATTAATCTCCACCACTTTTCGAAGTCAGTTTGATCCAAGGGCTACGGTTTATCGCTCCGGCCTATATATACAGCCCCAGACCCCCCAGGGTTTCATATGATCCAGAGAGAAATCAATCCAGGGTTTCAGAAATCCACAGACATATGTAGAGAGAAGTAGAAACCCAAGATAGGATCTAGAGCCAAGCATCAAGTATAAGATTAACCTTGTAGTCTCTCTAGATTAGGGCTATTCTTATTCTAGAAGTGGTGTGGTAGAAGAGCTGGAGATAGTTGGAGGAGTTACCGGCCTGTCGTTGACTGCTCTATGACTTGTACCCACGGATTCAAGTCCTTCTTTGGGGCTTATTTTTGAAGATTTTTTTGAGTTCAACTTCTAATCCAAGTGAATAATATTGCTATTGCTATTATTGTTATTAAGGTTTATAATTTCTTTTGAGTGCTTTAGTCTTGGTAGCTCCTTGATTAAAGTAGTAATTTATAGTTTAAGCGTGGTGCTTAGATTATATTTGCTCATAAATGCCCCATACTGTCTGGATCGGTGGTAGCTCGCGAGGGTGATCTAGCCTTGTTGAATCTTTCATAGTCCACCTCCCGTCAGTAGGATCGTAGGTCTCTTTTACTAAGGAATTTACCCTTTGTTGGTACTTTCCTATAGTAATTCCTATTAAAAACAATCATATCATATCTTGTGAGGATTAGAACTGGAAGCCTTAGTAATCTCCTTTATCACCCTATCTTCTCCGTCCTTGATAGCAGCTCAGGGGTTAAGTCTAGATTCTAGTTATCCCGTTTTCCCTATGGTAAAATATAAATAACGATACCTTGGATTACTCCCCGGTGAAGTGGTACATCGGTATCTGTCCGCTTGCAGATAATACTAGTGTTTATTTGTTTGAGTTATCTTATACCAACAAGCATTTCTGGCCCCGTTGCCGGGGAAAACGGTTGAAACATCTAGAGTCTATCTTAGCATTGTATTCATACTTTTATCTTTATTATCTCCTTATTTTTGTTTTCATCCTTATGGATGCCATTGAAACCACACCCATCTACAAATATGTTGCATCCACGAGCACAAGCCATAGGCTTAGGCAATCCTCAAAGCCTATCTAAACCCCTACCTATGAGCTACGCCCGTGTTTGATTGAAATGGTCCACAGCCAATCCTTTTCACGAGAGGGAGATAATAATCCT
This sequence comes from Eremochloa ophiuroides, assembly GCA_038502445.1. Classification (NCBI taxonomy): domain Eukaryota; kingdom Viridiplantae; phylum Streptophyta; class Magnoliopsida; order Poales; family Poaceae; genus Eremochloa; species Eremochloa ophiuroides. Next base: position 25,287 of record JAHLJS010000173.1, read on the forward strand.
TATCTTCACCTACGAGAGTTCGAACAGACCTGTGACTGCCTCCGTATAGAGGGCATGTCCGATGAAACCTTAAAGTGGAAGCTTTTTCCTTTCTCTTTGAAAGGAAGGGCTAAAACCTGATATGACCGAACCGTAGAGAAAGAAGAAGGAGATTGGGAAACACTTCGTTCTGACTTTTGTCTAGAATTCTACCCCCTTACCAAAATTGTCAACCTCAGAACCTGAAAGATAATGAATCTTTGGCCACCTCCTGGGAACGTTTTAACAGTCTCATAAATTCTGGACCAACCCTATCCATACCTGACCCGATTCTCATTCAACACTTTTTCGTGGGTCTGAAGAGAAAATTCAAAAGCATCTAAACTACTCTGCGGGAGGATCTTTTGCACATGTTTCAGATTCTAAAGCACGACAGATCCTAGACAAAATCCTAGACAACCAACCCGAGGAGTAGTTAGAAGAAGAGCTTAGGGTAGCTGAACCTGAACCTTTACCATCAACATCTCAACCCTCAGCTATCCCAATTTCTAACCTTATGGAAAAGGAGGATACTCCGCTTTCGGATTTTACACTTGAAATTGAAGATGATCTTTTCTCCGAATTTGGAAACACCTCTAACTTCCATATGATTAAGAAGCATCAGGAGTCCAAGAAACCATCTTTAGAACCTTTAGACCCTCCTGAAGTAGCCTTCTGTAGAAAGACCACAAGAGAGCTCATAGCCATAATCTGTAGTGATTGGCTAGAAGAATCAGAGGTTTCCTCTGATGTGATCTGATTGGATTCACATTCTGTCTTAATCAAATGCCAAATCCATAAAGGCCCTTTTGAAGCTTTCTACAATCCAGTTGTGGGAGTTAACATCATATCAGCATCATTTGCTCAAGAATTATTGATGCACATGCCACTAACCCCAACAACAAAGCTCTTGAAAAGTTCTTTCGGGCACATTATTCCAAGTTCAGGCATTCTTTATGTGCTCCCTATCTAGGTAAACGACACCATACTCCATCTAAGTTTTTATATCTTTGATGTCATAGAGTTTGACCTGTTGATAGGCCGACCAATTGGAAGACTTATTCAAGAAGGACAAACGGGGACAATCAATATTCAACTCAGGAAAAACTTTAGATTTCCTTTATCCATCTACCTTTCCTTAAATACCAAGACTGAGCCATGTCCTGAGCCTGATCTAATTAGTGAGATCACGGTGGCAGCCCTTGATTTTCTGAGAGAATCCTATTTTGAAGAAGATGAGGAGTTCTTCATCGAGGAAGAAGCTGAAAATCCAGAACCTTTACCCCTTGATGAATTCCTAGTGCCACGTAAATCTCATATTGAGCTCAAGCCATTGCCAGCCGGTCTCAGATATGCTTTCCTAGATGGAGATATGCAATCTCCAGTGATCATAAGTGATAAACTCTCCCAGGTAGAGACCATTTGCTTGATCACTGTCTTGGAAAAGCTTCGATCAGCTTTTGGCTATTCACTCCAAGATCTGAAAGGAATTAGTCCTGTTCTTTGCACCCATCACATTCCAACTGATCCTAACATCATACCATCTCGAGAGCCCCAGCGGAGGCTCAACAATGCGATGTGAGAGGTTGTGAAGAAAGAGGTCTTGAAGCTATTGCACACTGGGATTATCTATCCTGTGCCGCATGGTGAGTGGGTAAACCCTGTCCAAGTTGTGCCTAACAAGGGAGGCATGGCAGTTGTCAAAAATGGCAAGAATGAGTTAATCCCCTAGAGAACCGTCACTGGATGGCGGATGTGCATAGATTATAGAAAACTCAACAAGGCAACAAGGAAATATCACTTCCTTTTGTCCTTCATTGATGAGATGTTAGAGCGATTGGCAAACCACGTTTTCTTCTGTTTCCTTGATGGATATTCTGGATATCATTAAATTCCTATCCACCCTGACGATCAGAGCAAAACCACCTTTACATGTCCTTATGGAACCTATGCTTACCGTAGGATGTCCTTTGGATTGTGTAATGCGCCAGCTTCTTTTCAAAGATGCATGATGTCTATGTTTTCTGATATGATTGAAGAAATCATGGAAGTTTTTATAGATGACTTTTCTGTTTATGGAAAAACTTTTGATGATTGTCTTGAAAATTTAGACAAGGTTTTGCAAAGATGTGAAGAAAAGCACTTAGTCCTTAATTGGGAAAAATGTCATATTATGGTTAGAGAAGGAATAGTGCTAGGAGAGGTAAATATAGAGCTAAAATTGAAGTAATTGAACAAATACCTCCACCTGTGAATGTTAAAGGGATTAGAAGTTTTCTTGGTCATGCTGGCTTTTATAGACGCTTCATACAAAATTTTTCACATATTGCTAGGCCTCTTACAAATTTGCTAGCCAAGGATGCTCCCTTTGATTTTGATGATGCTTGTATGAAATCTTTTAACACCCTTAAGCAAGCACTCATCTCTGCACCAATCATTCAACCCCCTGATTGGTCTTTACCTTTTGAAATTTTGTGTGATGCTAGTGATTATGCTGTGGGGGCAGTTTTGGGACAAACTAAAGATAAAAAGCATCATGCCATTGCTTATGCTAACAAAACTCTGACAGGACCACAACTTAATTATGCAACAACAGAAAAAGAACTCCTAACTGTTGTTTTTGCTATTAATAAGTTTAGATCTTACTTAGTTAGAGCTAAGGTGATTGTTTTTACTAATCATGCTGCTTTGAAATACTTGCTCACTAGAAAGCTGCTAAACCTAGATTGATAAGATGAATTTTGCTACTCCAAGAATTTGACTTAGAAATAAAAGATAAACAGAGAGTAGAAAACTCTGTAGCAGATCACCCGTCTAGAATGCATTTTGAGAATATGCAGGAAATACCCATTAACGATTCGATGAGGGATGACATGCTCTATCGGATCACCCGATTCGATCCCTGATACGCAAATATTGTGAATTTTATAATTGCACGATATGTACCACCAGGGGAGGACAAAAGGAAGCTCATCTATGAGAGTTGGCAACATATGTGGGACCCGTCATACCTCTTCAGGATATGTTTAGATGGACTACTCCGGAATGTTTACCAGCGGAAGAGGGGATCAAGATCATTGAAAGATACCACTCATCACCATATGGAGGTCACTATCGTGCATTTCGCACACATGCAAAGATTTAGCAAAGTGGATTCTTTTGGCCCACCATGTATGATGACACGAAAAGTTTTATTCCGAAGTGTGGGCCATGCCAACGACATGGAAATATCAATTCAAGAGATGCCATGCCACTCATCAACAACCTTTAAGTAGACCTCTTCGATGTCTGGGGAATTGACTACATGGGGCTATTTCCAAAGTCAAAGCAGTGTGAGTACATTTTGGTGGCAGTAGACTACGTCTCAAAATGGGTAGAAGCTATGCCATGCAAAACTGCAGATTTTAGAAGCTTAAAGAGGATGTTTGAAGAAATAATATTTCCAAGATTTGGTACTCCAAGAATGGTAATCAGTGATGGAGGATCCCACTTCATCAACAACAGATTTCAACTATATTTGGCAAGACATAGGGTCCGCCAAAACATTGCTACTCCATATCATCCTTAGACAAGTAGGCAAGCAGAGATATTAAACAAGCAGATCAAGAACATTCTGCAGAAGACGGTCAACGAAATAGGAACGGCATGAAAGGAAAGGCTACCAGAAGCATTATGGGCATACAGAACAGCCTACAAGACGCCAATTGGAATGTCACCATATCAGCTTGTCTATGGAAAGACCTGTCACTTGCCAGTAGAGCTCGAATTTAAGGCTCACTGGGCAATCAAGAGATGGAATATGGATCTGGATGCTGCAAGAATGAAAAGGAAGATGCAACTCTCTGAACTAGATGAATGGCGTGAGAAAGTATATCACAATTTCAAGATCTACAAAGAGAGAATCAAGAGATGGTACGACAAGAGGATAAAAAAGAACTTCACACCCGGAGATCAGGTATTACTTTTTAATTCCAGGGTGAAGTTATTCAGTCATGAAAAGCTACGAAGCAAATGGGAAGGACCATTCAAGGTGATCAACACTTCGTCCTATGGAGCGGTCACACTTCAAACCGACGAAGGTACGTTATTCAAGGTAAATGGTCACCGCCTCAAAATCTTTCTAGAACCGATTAAGGGCCCAGAAGAATTAGATATTATCGAATTTATTAATTTACCAAGTGTATTAGGGTCTAAGGCTTCTTTTTGCCTTCCCGCAAGGGAAAGTGCACTTTTTGGAAACTAAATATCGCGAGAAAGCCGCACAAAAAGACCGGAGGCATTCGGGCACAGGGAGAGGTCGCCCGACCTGCCCTGTGGGTCGGCCGACCCCCTTACGCCTCGAAACGCTGCCACCTTTTCGTGACGTGAACCTTCGGGTCTCTTCTCGCATATTTTCTAACTTTTGCATCTGTTAGGTCATCCGCCGCCGCCGTAAGCTCGTAGGGTCAATTTCGAAACCGTAGCGCCCACCGAAAACCTATATAAATAGCCCCCGCTAGTCTCCCATCTCATCTCATCCAAGCCATTCTCTTCCTCGTGCCTACGAGCTCTCCTCCAAGACTCCCATGGCCGACAATAAGATCGTCCCCTTCGGGATGGATCCAAGCCAAGTTCCCACCGACGACTCCCAAGCCATCGTCCCTGTTAGAGCTGCATGGCCTCTCGCCATTGCTCCACCAACCAAGCCACGCAAGCACGAGCGTGTGCACGATCATCCCTTGCACCACCGCCAGATACCCTCTACCTAAAGGACACTCCACGGAAGGAACCGATCATCAAGCTTCCAAAGGATGTCAAGCTCCTGCCACCGAAGCCCAACGAGACGCTGACGAAGGACAAGGATGGCCATGTCACATGTGCCAAATACACCTCTCGTCCCACCTTCGACGGAGTCCGTGCCAATCCGGCCAAGGTCAAGTACGTGCCACCCAAGGATGCACCGAGAAGAGAGCAACCTCCACAGAAGCGCTCCAAGCTCACTGTGGCAGACCTTTAGCAGCAGATGGCAGAAGTCACCAATAGGATGAAGATGATGGAAAATCAAAATAGACTCCTTGCTAGATCCTTAGCCAACACCAATCTAAGGATTGATCTGAAGGAGGGAAAGCATAGGGAGTTAGAGATTAAGTTTGATCTCTTCTCCCAGAATAATCCTACGAAGTATTAGAGTTATGTATCAGGGCACCCTTAGTTCGCTTAGTTCGTTTTAGCTCGATTAGTTCGCTTTAATTTGCTTAGTTCGTTTTAATTTGAGTGCTTTAAATTTTCCCTTATGTAATAAAGTGCCCTATTAATAAAGTCAGTTTGAGTCAATGTTATCTCTCTTGGATATATTTGTGCTTGTCTCCACTTTGTTGTGCATAAAGGAAAATAGGAAACAAGTGTGGGGAGGAGCACGTAATGGAACGATGAATACCGAATACCAATGTACACCAAAACAGAAGCAACCGACGCATAGATCACGCACGACGAGACGGGGCACGAAAGGCCACTAGGAGGGGTCGGCCGACCCCAACCCTAGGTCGGCCGATCCACCCTAATGCCGCCTCGCTGCAAGCTTTGTCCACGGTCAGGTACGCACCCTGAACTCCCAATTTTCTCGTACGCCGCTCGCTGTTTTGCTTCGAATTAAAAACCTTATGATTAAGCAACTTTAAAACATAAAAGAATTAACCTGAGTAACCTTGACTTAAGGATAGACACACACAACACTTTTCCTGGAAGTCTTGCTGCTGTTGGGAACCTAGCTTAGGGACCCCATGTCACTTAAGTTGTTGTGAAATACGAGATAGTAAGAACAATGAAAGCTTGATTCTTGATATCTAGTTGTTGGAGAATTTTATTTTCAAAACTTAAAACCAATAGCTATGCTTCCCCTTTGTAGTAAAAGCATTTACCTACCAGAGCCAAAATAGGGTAGAATCAACCTTCTACATTTACTACTTATTATTGCTTTGAGTTTTGTCAAACCTTGTGACCCTTATTGAGAAATTTATCATGCTCCCAAGATCAAGATCACGTACACTCCACATATATCTGCTACAACATGACTATCCACCCACAAATGTTTTACTCCTATTGGAGGAAGTACAAAAAGAAGTTTGCTTGGAATAAATGCTCCCAGTTCTTGTTATCATCTCTCAAGTTTATGCAGAGAAGAGGCATGTGGCTATACAAAAGTGTGAGAAGAGAGAAAACAATGGGTACAAAGATGCCCGCCTGAGAGGTAAAAATAGACAAGTTTCCGGAATACCAAAACAATGGGTACTCAGATGCCCACCTGAAAAGAGAGAGAAAGATAGCCCATGTTGTCCTGCAAAAGCAAAAGAAAAGAGAGAAAAATCCTCAAAAAGAGTATAGTAGAATTAGGTTAGCCATCATATATTCCACACACATGCACATCTTGATCTAAGAGTATGACATCTTTTTCCTTGGATCCTTGTTTTGACTTTACAATATATGCAATACAAGTATGTTTTCACTTTACCCCTACCTCAGCTCCATATAAGCTTTAGAAGTAGGCAATAGAGAAGGCAACATCATTTATGCCTTGGAAAGGATCAACACCACCACATGATGACATGAGAGTACTACAAAGAAGGAGAAGGTAAGCTATGCTTTATTTTCAAAATATTCAAAAATCTCCAACTAACTTGATTGATAGAAGAAGGTGATCAGTTTCTGACTGTTCTATTCTTCAACCGCTCAAAGTTTCATGGTAGACACAATAAATCCCGCAGTACAGGTATGACTAGGAATGCTAAAACGCTGATGTCTAGTCCCATAGTTAAGATTGCTTAGTTTCATCCTTTACTCTGGACGAGCAAAGATCTAGTGTGAGGAAGCTTGTTGACGGTAGTTATTGTATGATTTTACCCGTCAACCAATCATGAAAAGGGATATAAATGAGAGCCAGCACCTAGAATAGGGTTTAAACTGACAGAATTCCATGAGTTTTGGTGAATTTGTGTTTTTCAGGGACTATACAGGAAAAGAACCAAGAAAGACCCACATACCAGAGAAAAATATCGAATCCCGCCGCGAAAAGGGATCAAGACCATTCTAGAGAACACCAGAGACACGCCTGCAGAAGCGGGACCCGTCTGGCAGAGAGAGGAGGTCGGCCGACCCCCTTGCCAGGTCGACTGACCTGTCAGAGAGAGCTCTTCGCGTCCGCTTCGACGTGGACTCTCCACCGCCTTTGAGGATTAATCTCCACCACCCATCGAAGTCGGTTTGATCCAACGGCTACGGTTCGTCGCTCCGGCCTATATATACAGCCTCAGGCCCCTTAGGGTTTCATATGATCCAGAGAGAAATCAATCCAAGGTTTCAGAAATCCACCGACATATGTAGAGAGAAGTAGAAACCCAAGATAGGATCTAGAGCCAAGCATCAAGTAGAAGATTACCCTTGTAGTCTCTCTAATTAGGGCTATTCTTATTCTAGAAGTGGTGTGGTAGAAGAGCTGGAGATAGTTGGAGGAGTTACCGGCCTGTCGGTGACTGCTCTACGACTTGTACCCACGGATTTGAGTCCTTCTTTGGGTCTTATTTCTGAAGATTTCTTCAGAGTTCAACTTCTAATCCAAGTGAGTAATATTGCTATAATTGTTCTTATGGTTTACGATTCTTTTGAGTGCTTTAGTCTTGGTAGCTCCTTGATTGAAGTAGTAATTTATAGTTTAAGCGTGGTGTTTAGATTATATTTGCTCGTAAATGCCCCATACTGTCCGGATCAGTGGTAGCTCGGGAGGGTGACCTAGCCTTGTTGAATCTTGCATGGTCCACCTCCCGTCAGTAGGATCGTAGGTCTCTTTTACTAAGGAATTTACCTTTTGTTGGTACTTTCCTATAGTAATTCCCCATTAAGAACAATCATATCATATCTTATGAGGATTAGAATTAGAAGCCTTAACAATCTCCTTTATCACCCTATCTTCTCCGTCCTTGATAGCAGCTCAGGGGTTAAGTTTAGATTCTACTTATCCCATTTTCTCTGTGATAAAATATAAATAATGATACCTTGAAATACTCAAGAGTGAAGTGCTACATCGGTATCTGTCCGCTTGCAGATAATTTTAGTGTTTATTTGTTTGAGTTACCTTATACCAACAGCCGGCGACACTAGTTTTGTCTGTAATTAATTGGAATAATTCATAACTGCAGCTTCTATGGTCCAATGAATATGAAATTTTTAATATAGTTAGAGGTTTAACGATAAAGCATAGATTTAGTTACAATTGTAATTGGAATAAGTTTATAACTAAGTTATACATAATCTAATAAATATAAAATTTTTACTATAGTTCAAACATACAATAATTAGTCCATTATAAAAATTTCACCACAATTGGAGCATAGAAACTGCAGCTATGAATTATTCTAATTAATTACAGACAAAATTAGATTTTTCAATTAATCTAAAGCTACAGCAAAACTTTATACTAAAATATACCATATTATATGTTCATTGTGTAGATCTAATCATGTGGAGTCCAATAAAATTGGATTTTCTATTTTATGATTTTTCTGTGATTTACTATGATTTTCCAAATGTTCAGCGAAAACAAATAAAAAAGAAAAAGACAAAACCGCCGGGTACTATAGCAACCAAGGTTACTGTAGCAAAACCGCCGTACAAAACCACCTGAGGGGGGTAATTTGACCGGTTTTATAAAGTTTGGGGGTAAAATAGACTGTTTCATAGTTTATGGTGTAAAGTAGACTATCCCATAGTTAGGGGGGTGATGTAGACTTTTTCCAAAGATGATTTGTCTTGACGCTACGATTTTTTTACAAGCGTTTTCGCTTGACGTCCGTCATTATAAATTAGAGCCATTTTTATAGAGAACCGCCACTATTACAAGCGGTTCTCTTAATGAACCGCCACTAGAAATCGACAACGACCTGTACAAATAAGCTAAAATTAATTTTTTTTATTTTATAAATAACCTCATATGAAAAAATTATCAAAACAAAAGTTATAGATCTAAAAAAGTTATGAAACTTTGTAGTCGACAACCTTTTCATTTGAAATAATCTTGTCAGCGAAAAATAGATTGAATTTGTCAAATTTAAAATTCAAATTTTGTAAACGGCCTCAGATGGAGAAACTTCCAACATAAAAGTTGTAGATCTTGAAAAGTTATGTAGGTTTGTAGTTGATAACTTTTTTATTTGGATTCGTTTGGGGCCTTAAATAGTTAATTTTTTATCGGTTCGTTATAAAATGTGGGGAAAAACTGTGAATATAGACACAATTGAGTGGATAGGTGGAGAGAGCGGCTTACGCGTAAGGCCGAGTTCGCGGGTTTAAACCCCCACGGCCGCGTAACACGCGAAAAATGCCAGATGGAGACGAGCGAGTGTTGGCCGGTGGGCCTCTCTAGAAATTTTTTTTCCTGCTATTTTTAAATTCTGATTTTCAAAAAAAGAATTTGTACAGACGGTTTTTTAAGTGAACCGCCAGTCCTATGAAAAATGCTGATTTTCACTGGCCTTTAACACTGACGGTTTGAAAAAACATCGGTAGAAATGCCTTCACGACCGCCAATAACCTTCTTCTCTGTACTAGTGCGAGCAACGGCGTCATCGGGCCAGCCTTGGTTTTCTTTTTCTTTTCTTCTTTTTTTGTAATTTGTTGGAGGTGGAAAAAAGTATCACAAAGACGCTGACATGCGGGGTCTATACTGTGGGCAATCAAATTGGCCTTGCAAAAATCTGTATCTAATATTTTTGCCAAATGGTTTCACAGTGAATCTTAAATCCATGGTGGATCTGATTCACGGTGAATCACATATTCAGATTCACTATTTGTACTTTTTGTAGTGGTGAATCCCTGCTAAACGGGCTCCAATATATGGTTGGATAGTGAGTTGAAACTGCATATAAACTACTAGCATGTATTAACAACTTCAAATCAGCTAATGGTTGGCAACCCAACCCATCATACCAGGTTTATTCATAAGTCTATTTGAGTCCCCAGTACTATTTTTATATGTTAATTTAGGACCCAAAAATGCCTCGTTACTTTCCTATAAAACTGGTTCAACTTAAAGATATTTTGACTTTATATGATTCTAGGAATGTGCTTATTTTATGACAGAGAGTAGCAATTAGATTCGGAGATAGCAGCCGCCGATTCTAGGTTCCAAGCCGCTGCCAAGTACCTCGCCACAGCTAGCCTCAAGGCCTCTTTCCTCAAGTGTCGCCACCGGTAGCAAAAAGGAGATGGCCTCATCCATCACTTATATAGTTAAGCGTTTTTAGGTTTAGTTTGTTTATATTTATTTCTCCGCATCCTTGAAATTTAAATTACCTGTATCTATATAAATATTTAATTATAAGTTCTTCTCTGTATCCTTAAAATTTGAATTTGGTACGGATCAGAGAATTACCCGTAACTACATATTTATACAGTTGAATCCATTTTAATCATGCACTTTGTAGTCGGTGGCTCGATGCTATGGAGTAGCTAGTTGGCTGTTGGCAACTGACTCTAACTATAGATGCTATTCTCATTACATTTCACTGAACAAAATTATTACATACATTTCCTCATGCATCAGTACGCTCTGTTCCTATGATTCCACACAAAAAAAAAAATCTCGCCATATATTACACATTATGGTGAAGGATGACATTCGCAACATCCCCAATTGGATCTGGCATTGATAATCAGTAGTCCTCGTAATCATCTTTGTTCCTGTTGAGAAACCGCCTGACAGCTCCGACGACGGCGCCAAGCACCAAGAAGAGGACGAGCGTGTCGAAGCCGCCGCCGACACCGACGGCGACGCTCGGCCCGGGGGCGAAGAAGCTGAACGGCGACCACCCGTAGCCGTAGCCGCCGAAGAACGGGCTCCCGTAGCCGTATCCGCCCAGAGGCGGCGCCACCGGCGGGTTGATGTAGATGTTCGTCCTGCGCACATGCACCACACAAGATAACGTTTTCATCAGCAAACGCAGCATGCATGCATATCAGTTGTCAGCTGATTTCAGTCGCCCTGCCTGTCGTGCTACTCTAGATTCTTGCAAATAATTGAAAACAAACTGAACCACAAGAAGGACGATAAAAAAAAAGCTATCGAATTTCACAGTAATTCAGAAATTCAGAGCTCGTAATCGGTGGAAGGAAGACGTCATGTAGCCTGAGCTCTATGAACTGAACACGGCTACAACTGAACTTTGGCCGTTTGGCGAAATTGGTAATAAAAAAAAAAAAGATCTACTTATCAGAAAGCTTACATATATAGCAATTCAAATCACTCTTGAAGGCGCTAAAAATTACCTCGAGTTGTTTATCCGAGGGCCGGACGACCGTGGCGCGGATCGGAACGCCTGCCCGCCGACCCTGCCGCCGGACTTGGCCGCCATGGCGCCGTCGACGGGGCCGAGAGCCAGCACGCCGGCGGCCAGCGCAACCATCGCTAGCTTCCCGAGCTTGACCCCAAGATCATTCCCTCCCGACGGGACCTTGTCCTTGTCATCACCGGACGCCTTGCACGAGATCCTCGACGGCCGCCTCGCGTGCTTGGGCGGCGTCGCCGTGCACACCGGTCTACTGCCCGTGAGGAAGCACTGGAGAGGCGCCGGCGCCAGAGCCATGGATGGTTTATCAGCTCGCTCGCTTCTACCTTTGCCGAACGCTAGCTTCTCGTGTTCTCTTCTCTCGTGATTGCCGACTGCCGAGTAGGAGAGGAATAGAGAAGAGGCGGCGATGGTAGGGAGAGGAGGGCTTATCTTGAGATGGCGAAGACGCCACATGGCCGAATTGGAGCGGATATGGTGAAAGCTTCTGGAGGGTAGAGAGATCTTTTGAGCGCTCGTTTGTTCTCTAGCCCAAGGTGCTCTGATGTCTGAACAAGGCTGTATGGCACGGCTCTGTCCGGTACTTTTTCTTGCGTTTTCCTTCACTTGAAATTTCCTTCGGGCTTGGGGCTTGAGAACATATAATCGGGAGTGGTACTCAAATTGATGTTGTCATGTGTTTTTGCCTGGTCAGGGATTTTTCACATGGGTGAAGCATTATTACTAATAAGATATCCTTAAATTTGGCATAGATGTTATTTGGGTCTTCTAACTCGGAAAATGTTATTAAGAAGTCTTTAAATTAGCGTTGTGTCATCTAGGTCCCAACTTATAAATTATTATTTTCGTATCCTTAAACTTGTGTCTATGTGTCATTTGAGCCCAAACATTCCTCTGCTTTACGTGACAATGTGGCTTGCTAAGGCCACCCACGATTTTGGAGACCAGGTTGGCTCTATACAAGGTGATAAGATGACATAATTTCTCCATAGTGTATAGAATCGGGGTCAATTAGATGGACAATGAGAAATATTTTTATTCCATAGAACTTGGTTCCATGCATGGGGCCTCCTTCATGAAGTCCGCCTCCAAATGCACGGGAGCTACTCCTATAGCAACATTTATTGCATAGATCCATCATAAACATCCTATTGCAGAGACCCTAACTTTGTATTGACATGGACTGGCATGTGGGCTCATATGTAAGGACCACATCTCTCCTCCACTCCCTGCATATGGGGTCTCAGCTCAAGTTGTTGCTACTATTACCAGATGATACATGGGAGTGGAGAAGAACACGATGACAAGGAAGAAGAACAAGAAGACGATGCTCTCATCATCATCACTCGCTTCTTCAATCATCTTCTCGATCTTGATGTTTTTTCCTCGAATGTTATGCTCTTATTCTTTTCCTTCTCCTTCTCTTGCTCATTACTCACCTCTTGATCAAAGGTGTCATGAGTGATGCTCTCTCCCAACATTTGTGTAGGAGTAAGGTCCTTCAATCCTTCTCTCAATATCACGGTGACAATGATCTCGAACTTGGAGGGGACACACCACAAGAACTTATGTGAGAAATACTCTTCATCTACCTTGTGCCTATGCCTTCAACTCATTGACTATGACATTGAGGCGGTGGAGCATTTTGGCACACTTTCACCTTCCAACATCTTGGATTTGGAATATTTGTCCTTCAAGAGGTACAACTTGGCATCTTTTACAGTGGATGTCCCCTCATATGTTTCCTCCAACCTCTTCCAAGCCTTGTGTGTCATCTCCAAGTCTTTGATAAACTCGAGGACCTTGGGACCAAGTGCTTAATATATGCAATTGAGTAGTGCTCTTCCTCTCTTGGGGTTGGAGCCTTAAAGTCAAGCACTACAGAATCCTCTTCAACAACTACCCAAATCTTCCTCCCCATATCCTTGTGCACACATCCTTCTATTCACACAATTTGTGCCATCAAAGTGTGTGTGGGGGGGGGGGGAGGGGGGTTGTTGGTAGCCATATTTTTAATTACTCCAAAGATTATGAAATCTTGATTGAGTTGGAGGCTTAACTCTGATACCACTTGTAAGGATCTATTGTGGCTACTATATAGGGTAAATAGCCAATTAAAATTTCTTGCAAATGCACAACACTAGACAAAATGGTGAGCTACAATATGTCCCTAATAAGCACTACATCTAACTTAAGGTTTTGCAAGCCTAGGGTGAACACGAGCTACTCAACTAGTGACAACATGACTAAGCTATGTTATTAGTAAAGCACGCAAACTACGCAACACCGTAGAGACAAGCGTAATATCTTCTAAAGTAGGGTACATATGAACACAAGTAAAAATCAAGTGTAGAATGCACAAACCACGCAAGAGGATGAACACAATATATATCCCCATGGTTCAATGACTTGCCGGACACCTACATCCACATTAAGGGGAGTCATGGATCACAACTCCTCTACAAGCTCGACGATCCTCAAATTGGCTCTGACTCATGAGCACTTGTGTATGAGTCGGGTCGATCACTAGGTACGAAGGAGGCAAAGAACCACTATACTACTCGTACCTAGTAGAGTGGTTCTTTGCCTCCTTCAATGGAGATTAACCCAATAGACCCTCACAATCACCTCTAGAGCACCTCGCAATCTCCAAATGAGTGATTCACAGAATCACCGCTACTCCAAGTCATCTAGGTGGCGGTAACTACTAGAAGTAACAAGAAAATCTGCAACTGACACAATCTACTAGTGCTACTAGATGCTATCTATCAAAGAAGATGAACTTCATCTCTCCTATCACTCTTAAGGATGCAATCATTAGCAAGCAAGTGTAAGCTCTAATGTATTTTTTCTTTTGGACTCACCGAAGATCTCCGGTGCACATAAACTCTGTCGGTCATTTCAAACTAGCCGCTGCACTCCTATTATCCCTAGTAATTTAGATGGGCCATAAAATATCCTGTTCATAGTAATTTTGATGGGCCAGTATGGGCCAAGCATTTACATTTCCCGTCAACAGACACCTGGACCCTGACACCATCTTGCAGCCACACAGCCCACCAGGCCCAGACCCTTCCTTGCCCAAAAGACACGCGGCCTTCTGCACGTCACAGAAGCAACACAAAACCGTCGCGCAACCACAAGCAGAGCAGGCGAGCGAACCCGGCCGTGGATTGGATCCAATTCCACCATTTCGTTCAGTTGGGGAACCTGCAGTCGCGGCGTATCTCGCCGTCGTCGGGCGCCGCCGTGCGGACTCCGACCCTGCCGAGCCTGGTCATCGCCGCGGCAAAGTCCCCGAAGAAGGCGGCCTGGTCCGCGGCGTAGCGGTCGACGGCGGCGCGGGACCTCGGGTCGGCGTACAGCACCTGGTCGGAGGCCAGCACCCCCATCCCGCCGCGCAGGTTCCGGTAGTACTCGTTGTCGAACCGCAGCGGCGTCGTGGCGTCCAGGAACGCGAACCCGGCCGCCGCCCCGCCCCCCGGGCAGCGCTCCAGCAGCTGCCGCGCCAGCGCCGGGTCCATGGCCGGCTCCGCCGCCGCCTCCGCCCACATCCGGGACGCGAAGAAGCCGCACGACGCCGCGCCGATCGTGTGACCCCCTGCTTCAAGAAGAGTTGCGCAAGAACGGCCGTTAGCCACGGGCATGGCTGCACTGCATTGCAGGTGTTCGTTCGCATCGAAGCAGTAAACAGATGCATGCATGCTCTTGGCGTGTTCTACTAGCTGACACGTTTATATACGCATGCACCTGAGAGTGCGATCATGTCGGTCTGGTTGAGGCCGAGGCTGGAGAAGAAGGCGTTGAGCTGGTCGAGGTCGAACGTGCCATGAGGAACCACGACGCTGCCACCAGTCGACACCCTGCCGTCGAGCCTGCCCAGCTCCACCATGTAGTCTGGCCCTCCGCTCTGCACGTACGTGTTCACGCGAGACACGGTCACGATCGACTCGAGAACGAAAGCGATCGAGGAGCAGAGCACCATGCATGGGCACTTACCAGGAAGACGGAGTCCCTGGCGGCGAGGGCCAGGATGTCGGCGCAGGACACCCTGTTCCGGCACTGTGGGTCGCTGTCCACCGCCGCCTTGGCGTTCATCACCGTGCTGAACCCCTCCAGCTTCAGCGTCATGCCGTCGGGGCTCCGCCACTCGTCGTCGGCGCCCGGGTTGATGAGCATCACCGACGCATCGCAGCCCTTAAATTCACAGATCACAGTGGTGGCGGCACGGCTTATTATCAATCAACGATCACAACAAACTCTGTCTCTGATCGGCTTCAGTAATAATCGCACGTGCGTACGTACCCTGACGGCGCAGTCGTGGAAGAAGAGCCGGAGCGTGGCCGGGGCGGCGAGTGGCGACATCGCCATGGACTGCTGCACGGCGCCGCGGACAATGCTCTCGAGGTTCGGGCAGACGCCGGCGTAGTAGTCCGGCCTCAGCTGGTGCCGGGCAGCCGCCGCCATCGGCGCCAGCGCGAGGAGGAAGAAGACGGCGGCGGCCAGGAACTGGAGGCGCCTCATCGTACTGCCGCTGGGCTCGCTCTTAAGGCTGCTAGCTGTTTGTTTACTAATCTCTCTTAAATTAGCTAAAAGCCGTTAAGCTGCATGAGCTCGAGGTGGTTTGCAAGCGATGACCGCGTGGGTTTATATAGAAGACAAGAGGTGGCGTGTGGCATCCCTGCGCTATCACCCATTCACCCATTCATTAACCTCTTGTTTTAACAGGCATACAATTGGTCAATGTGAGACTGATGTTGATATCCATGGTTGGTCACAGATTCACAGCTCATGACATGGGTGTGAGACGATAAAACTGTGGGTTCTTGATTCTCTACTCTATTATACTGGTGCATATTTGCTTAGTTTATTACATTCAGAAAGAGAAGCTAATGTCTAACGACACTCAAAGTCTGAATGTCTTTTCAGAGCAAAAAGAAGTGTCTGAATGTCTGATGATTTTCACTGTGATATATTCATCCGAGTTTTGCAGTATGCAGGCAGCTCGAGGCAAGGATTATCAACCGTGTTGCCAGATTTGTGAATCAGAAGATGAATCGGTTCCTTTGCACTGATTTATCTGATCCATTTAAATTATTCTGATACAATTTTCTGAAAACATGAGAAGTTAGCAGCATGATTGAAGAGAACTGCAGGACCTCATCATAAATCAGTGATTCAGTTTTTCAAGTAGCCTCCATGCATGATTTGTTTGGTAACAAGCAAGAAATCCTTAATTTCTTACTATGTGAAGGCATGACCTGGTACATAGTATAACATAACTAACACATATCATCATTACCATGCATGTGACAACGCGATGCCGAAGTACGAGCACATAATTCCTGAAGTACTAGTTTTCCTGCAGGACATCAGACATGGTCAGCAACCAATCACCCAACACGTACAAGTTTTTCTGATGGTCAAGGTCAACCCTGTCCAAACGAATAGAAACATCTCCTAGTTCCAAACTTGCAATTTATAGCCGAATAGCCGATCAGCACCATAATATCACTATCATCAACACCATAGTGACAATAAGGGTTCTGACTTCTTGTACATCTCCATATATAGAGAGCCTGCTAATAGGCTACTCCCTCCATTCCAAATCATTTTTCTAATAAATACATTATTTTACTATGACAAGTGTAGTATATTTATTTTTTTAAACAATACTCATATAGATATTTTGTAATCTCTTTATAATGGTGATATAGTTCGGTTAATAATCAATTACTCAATAATATAGATACTTTGTGATCTCTTTATAATGGTGATATAGTTCGGTTACTAATCAATTACTCAATAATATAGATATTTTGTAATCTCTTTATAATGGTGATATAGTTTGGTTAATAATTAATTACTCAATATGCATCATTTTCATCCCTCATTAATAAGTCTCATTCATATCTATTGTGCATGTGTTCAGTGAAACCATTGCTTAAGTTATGTTAGCTCTTGTTGCATCTTAGTTCATATTTTGGCTTCCCAATACATCAAATCGGATGCAATTTTTTCTCTCAAATACACAAGAGCGTTGCATATCAAACCGGATACAATTTAATTTGTAAGAAGTTTTTCGCTCCACATGTAAGGTTAACCCCAGTGGTAATACCTCTTATTCTAGGCCCTCCCCTTAGATTGTTAGGTCATACATTGCATTCTTTGTTGCTGTGGTAGCAAAATAAAATTCCAACCTACATTGTAGTACATGAGACGATATGACTGTAGTTGCATACCTTTTTGCAAAAAAGTCCAAATATGTTATAAAATATTATTAAAATATGATAAATCTATTTAAAATAGCAACATTATTCTTTAATAAAATTTAACTCAAATTGTTATTGTTACCATGACTCGTTAAGGAAAAACTTTTATGATACATAGACCATGTAAATTAATATGATAATTGGTCCCTACATTCATTTATATGTGATATTTATGGTGGCACGCATCATGCATGTATACTTCGAGTTATTGTTTTTCATAAATACCCAAAGAGGTTAATTTTAAGAGATGATTGTGATACTTTGGGTTATGGTTTTTTTTTCTTATAAACAGACACAAATGTGCACTTTTTATCTAGATTTAGTGGTTACTTTTAGTTATTTATAATAGAGACATAGGTGGATAATTTAGATACAAAATTAGGAGTTATTGATTATGGTTTATTTCCATAATGTCAGAGGTGAGTAGTTTATATGCAAAGTTAGGGGTTATTTTAGGATAATTTTCCATAATGTCACATCTTAGTGGTTTTCTAGAAATATAAGATCTGATGACTATTATTGACAATTACAATTAGAGCCTACCAAAACCATGCCCAACTTTATACTCTTCTAGAATTTCTAGGATCTTTTTTTTTCCTACTGCATATCATAATAATCAACCCAATTTAGCAATATATAATGCTGTAGTTTTAGTTAATTTAGATGTAGACATAGGTTATAGTTTCCAAAATCACAAACGGAATAATCTATATGTAGAATTTAGATGTTCCTCTAGGCTGGCTTTTCATAATGGTAAATATGGATATTTTGTAGAAAAAAGTTCAGTGACTATTGTTACCAAATTTATTAGAGTATGCGGAATTAATAGTCAGGTTAACTTTTTTTGAGAGAGAGAAATTATAGAACTTATGTTTATTTTTAGTATTTATCGTGAGAATTAACGCCTCTATTACTACTATACTCCCTCCGTATTAGTAAAAGATGACATTTAAGATAACGACACGGTCTTCAATGGATGACTTTGACTTCATATTTCTATAAAAATATTTATTGAAAAGTGATATATGTATACTTTTATGAAAATATATTTGAAGATAAATCTATCTATAAAGGTTTCATATTTTCAAACTTAACCATTTAAAAGTTATTCATAATTTATATTTTCAATGTTTGACCAAGACCTTTTCTAAAACGTCATCTTTTACCCATTGGAGGGAGTATTAGTAATAGAAATATTGCTTCCGGCGTACATCTTCCCGACCTGGAACCAAAGCATGTCTAAGAAGAGTTTAATACAGATACTCCACGAAAGGTAGTTTCAGATATCTGATTAACTGAAGCTCTTAGGTAGAAGTCAAGATTTGAGATTTTTTTTTCTGACAAAACACCTAGGAGTTTAACCTAGAAGTACGAACAAGTTTGTGCTTAACTGATTGTTAAAACTGCAATAATTCTGTCGTTTGTTGAGAGAAAAATCAAATTCATCTTAATTAACAAAAAAACAGCGCACATTCTTTCTTCTCCCTTTTATAATCTATATAGAAGCTGATGTGTGAAAAACTTATAAAAATATTGCGCAAAAAAAACATAAAAAAATGTATCTTCGTCAAGTCAACTGCATATGTCCGTTGCTGTTTCGGGGAAAAAACCATTATACACGTTGCGATGCAGCACTGGCAAACCTACGCAAGCATGCACCGAACAAAATATAGCTAGCCAGAATTCGTACACACACCTGACCTACGCAACCATATGCTCTGTACTCACACCTACGCGTAGCTTGGAATGGGGAGGTAGTAGTTTGCTGTGGGTCTCGATGGCGGCGGCGGACTGTGTGCTCCCTCTATTCTCATAAATTATAATCCAACTAATATAGTCAGATACTGGTTTCAGAATTTGTTTTTTCTTTCATGGACACAACTTGTGGCAGATTGACATAATGACAGAAATTGTTTTGTATAACTGAATGCCTGAATCGGCACGTAGTTTCTTATATAATAAGCTACTGAGATAAGAGTGCCGCGGCTATTAGTACGTAATCCTGGTTTCTGAACCTGGAGTTTGAAGGAAACAGCTATTTAGCGTGCACGGAAGAATGGATGCCTTAGTTCAGAATTCTTGACGGCTAATTGATCCGGAGCGGATCCAAGGAATAGAGTTGGACCGGAGCTAGGACAATGTACGCTGAAATAGAGCTATCTGAGCTAATTTGGAACTACATGGGCTGACCTTTTTTTTTAATACAAATAAGTCACGTGAAGATACACGATGTTTCTTGGGCCGCATTAAGGCTGCAACATCCTAAGGCCAGTCTCGATTAGCGAGAGTTTCATCAGAGTTTTATTCGTATTTAATTATCATATAAGCATTTTTTTATGATGTAGTAAGTTTTTTTAACAAGAGAGAGAAAAAGTAAGTTTCATGAGATGAAACTCTCTTGGCATGGTGGGTATTTCATTTGAGAACTTTTATAATAGTTGGAGAGACGACGAGAGGCGATTAGTGAGTCTATGGTCGATGAGCCTAAATGCCAGAACATGAGAAGCGATGAGAGGCGATGAGGAGAAAGGCGATCAGTGTGTCTATGGTCGTTGGGTCCATATGCGTCCTGTCCCATCTCATCGTCTCCGAAATCAAGAAGATTAGGATGCCTAAATAGATGCATGGTAATTCTTTTTTCGTATTTTTTTAAATAGAGGGTAGAAGGGTACATACACAATTTGAACGTAGATTATGAAATTACGAATATAATGTAATTTAAACGTCTCATTTCATTCTACATGACATGGTAGTTTTAAAAACAATGACATAAAACTCTTCACTGATACTACCCTAAAACCGACCCTACTACATGTCTACATGCGCCCCTGTAATTAAATTAAGATGTCATTTGGTCACGCCGGCATCATCTGCTAGACTATATGAACATATCACTTTGGATTAAACTCCAATCATCCTATCTACCTCAAGTTGGTCCACCGTCCAATTGCGAGTTAAAAAGGTCGAGGAAAGCCACGCGCTAGTAGGCCCCTGTGCTATATAAACCCATCCAGTCCAATCTCCAATGCACCATCGCTTTCAGACCCATCTCGATTGAAAGAATCCACCACCAGCTAGCCACAGCCTGAAAACTCCACACTTTTGAAGCACTCACGCAACAGCCTTCGGTAAGCAACCCTTCGTGGATCGATTTGCAGCAGCTAAAGTACGTATTACCATCGATGATGGCGAGTGGTCGGTTGAGCTTCGTCGTCTTCGTCGCCACCCTCATGGTGTCCGCGGGTCTGACGATGCTGCCGTCTGCCGTCGCGCAGCTGAGGACAGACTACTATGCCAGCACCTGCCCCAACCTGGAGGTCATCGTCCGGAGCTCCGTGAACCAGTCCATGGCGCAGTCACCCATCTCCGCGCCCGCCGCGCTCAGGCTCTTCTTCCACGACTGCGCCGTCAGGGTACGTACTTAGCTTGCCCCAGCTAGCTAGCTGCTTAATTAGAATCATCGATCGATCGACTAGCTATAGCTCGATGCCCGATCAATGGCGGACGGCTAGCGATGATCCAACGTCTGATGCGATTGTGGTGACAGGGCTGCGACGCGTCCATCATGATCGTGAACTCCAACGGCGACGACGAGTGGCGGAACAGCGACAACCAGTCGCTCAAGCCGGAGGGGTTTCAGACGATCCTGAACGCCAAGGCCGCCGTCGACAGCGACCCGCAGTGCCAGTACAAGGTTTCCTGCGCCGACATCATGGCCCTCGCCGCCAGAGAATCCGTCTACCAGGTACCAACAATAACACTAGCTTGCTGCCGCCCATCGACAGCGAACGCCATTTTCAGTTACATGGATTGGTTTTTGCAGAGCGGCGGACCCTACTACCAGGTGGAGTACGGGCGGTACGACGGCCGGGTGTCCACCAGAGACAGCGTCGTGCTGCCGCACGCCAACTTCAACCTCGACCAGCTCAACGCCTTCTTCTCCGGCCTCGGCTTCACCCAGGCCGAAATGGTCGCGCTCTCAGGTAAACGACGACGACGACGGCGACTGCAACCTCGCTCACTCACTTGTCCTGCACTCCGTTTGCGATGCACGTCGCCTTGCCATTGCCAGCCTGCTGCTGACCACCTTGCTTGCTTTCATTGCCTTGTGCGTGAATTCATCAGGCGCCCACACCCTCGGCGCCGCGGACTGCCCCTTCTTCCAGTACAGGATCGGCAGCGACCCGACCATGGACCCCGGCTTCGCGTCGCAGCTGAACGGCACCTGCAGCTCCAACCCCAGCGGCGGCTTCGTCTTCCTCGACTACTCGCCGGTGAGCTTCGACAACGCCTTTTACAAGAACCTGCAGGGCGGCAAGGGCCTCCTGGGCTCCGACCAGGTGCTCTACTCCGACACGAGGTCCCGCGGCACCGTCAACTACTACGCGTCCAACCAGAACGCCTTCTTCACCGACTTCGCGGCGGCGATGACAAAGCTCGGGAGGGTCGGGGTCAAGACGCCGGCCACCGGCGGCGAGATACGCCGGGACTGCCGGTTCCCGAACTAGTGTTGCTAGTTAACCTCCTCTGCAGGTTATTGGCACTTGACACCATCGTACATTAATATACATGGACCTCAATATAGACATATAGTGCTACTACTAGTAGTCTACACTACAAACGACTGTACAATTACAGATCTACAATACAATAAGCTCATGGCTTTGATTCAGGGGGCCTGATGTGTGTATAAAATTATAAATATATACTAGCTCCTCATGTGGGCCATGTGGCCTTGTGTGTTCTTTTCAAATGTTGCCATCCCAAGCAAAGCAAGCATTCTCTATGCATGACCTTCTAGCTCATTTACTTTTCGTCTAAAGCACAATCATGCATGGTCTTCATTGCCAGTACACAAATCAGACGACTTGCACGAATCATTTGACTCTTTATAAATTGGAAGATTGTTGAACCATCCTGAGAGGAGCTTATTATATTAACCCCCCACTTCCATGCTGCGCACTTGTATGGGCTAGTTTCGACAAGTCTAGTTTGGAACCTTTGCTTAATGAAAAACATGCCAATGCACGATCTGAAAAAAAAAACAATCTAGTTTGGGGCCAAAGAGTAAAGACCATGGTTTTGCAAATTAAAGGAGTTTTGACAAATACCGACTAAAAACTCTTTTGGAAGCCTAAGTTCTCTGTGCACATGAGCAAAGCAGCTTTTGTTCTCTGTGTTCTTATGCTTTGGCCCTGCGTAGTAAGTGCGTACTGCGTTGAGAACTTGAGATGTTGCGTGCCCACCATGTATGCATGGACCGTTCAGTCGTCGTCTTGTGGAAGTTTCATGATCTACCCAACTCAATCTTACATTTTGAACCACATCTTCGCGAAAGGCATTGCACACTACAGGCTCTAGTGTCTGATCATAGAGCGGGCATACCTGCTTACATGGCCAATTTTTTTTCTTTTTTGCCTCGACCTGATCCGCAGTGAGGACCTTCGCCAGAATTAATAGCCATGCAAAGAAATTATTGCCCACCGGTTGGCGACATTGGCGCGCGCAAGTATCACCACCGCTCGGCATCCCGGACTTAGGCATATTCTTTGTTAACACCGCAGATTTTGATTGATCTTTATCCAATGTAATGGCCTAGCTTAATGTTCACTAGCGAGGGTCTGACCTTCCATGTTCTGCGATCAAGAAAAAATGCAAAGAACTTATGCTTTCCTTCATGTCTCTCCGGTTTCAACTAGGCGAAAGGTGCAAAAAAAAAAAAAATATAGAGCAAAATACACCATAGGTCCCTAACCTTTGGCCGTTGTGTCATTTAGGTCCATCACCTTTGAAAGTGCAGTTTTAGGTCCCTAACCTTTTCTCTGTGTGTCATCTAGCTCCATCACCTTTGAAGGTGCAGCTTTAGATCCCTTACCTTTGCATGCAGTTCACCGGCAGTCCATTTCTACTGTAGCAGTGACATTACCTTATTGTTTTCTCTAAATTTCTCCCAAATGTATGCAATAACTTGAAAAAGTCCCAAAATAAAAGTTGTTTCAAATTTTATGCTCTACAACTTTGCTTTTTAAACTATTTTTAGATTCTATCTAGTTTTTAAAATTTTGAATTGGGGCTAAATTGGTCATTTGAATTGAGGTTTGCAATTCAAATTTTTATTTAACAACTTTAAAATCTCCAAACATAGAAGTTTCTCAAAATAATAAGATCTATAACTTTCATTTAAGACTTATCACCAAATTCTTAATATTTTTGAAAATAGGGTTTGAATTCAAATGCAAAGTTTCAAATTCAAACCCTATTTTCAAAAATATTAAGAATTTAGTGATAAGTATTAAATGAAAGTTGTAGATCTCATTATTTTCAGAAACTTTTATATTTAAAGATTTTGAAGTTGTTAAATAAAAATTTGAATTGTAAACATCAATTCAAATGACCAATTTATCCCAAATTCAAAATTTCAAAAACTAGATAGAATCTGAAAATAGTTTAAAAATCAAAGTTGTAGAGCATAAAATTTGAAATAACTTTTATTTTGGGACTTTTTTAAATTATTACACACATTTGGGAGAAATTTAGAGAAAACACAAAGGTAATGTCACTGCTACAGTAGAAATGGACTGTCAGTGAACTGCATGCAAAGGTTAGGGACGTAAAACTGCACATTCATAGGTGGTGGACCTAAATGACACACTGGCCAAAGGTTAGCGACCTGTGGTGCATTTTGCTCAAAAATATATATAGAATTAGGTTTTGAGTTAAAACTTGTGTGAGTTAAAACTTTTTTATAACAATTAGGTGGTTTAAATGAATCCATAATATTTCTTTCCACGATCTAACAGAATAAAGAACCCAAGGTGGTTTGTTTTCAAAGAAGTAATCAATGATTGAGGCATTCAAAAAATAGTAATAAAAATAGTAATGGCATTGAAGGATTAACAAAAAAAACTCTATAAGGCCAGTTTCAGTGGCGAGTTTCATAATGTTGTTTCCAAGACTGCCATGTCACATAGAATAAAATGTAACTTGAATGAAACTTTGCATTGAGAGTGAGAGTTTCATTCTATAGTTTCATTGGTATTAAATTTCATAACTCATGAAGAGTTGGTAATCGTGTCAAGAGAGTTTCATCTAGATGCAATTCCAGTGATTATTATGGGGCTTCATTTTGGAACATAAAGAGAGTGCAACTTGAGCCGGACTAATTAAACAACATGGGCCGAAATACACTCTGGTTTTCTTGATTGAGTGCGTGGAGGGGGAAATTGGCCCAAACACGTCCCGTCTAACCGATCTTTGCTAATATTCCTCCGATAAAAGGATAGTAGACCTTGTTATATTTTATCTCTGGAGCAAGTTTAGTAATATAAGCAAAACAGCCTGTTCCAATGGAATCAGTGAAGAGTAGAGGTCTCACCATACACATGCATGTGGTCGGAGGCAATATAATTAATGAATGATTCGCGAGAGTAAACTCTGTGTTTAAGCCATGTCAGTGTATATACAACGTGCATGCAAAATCTGCTAGTAATCAGGGCACCAACGACGCTCGCGGTCAATGGTCAGTCGGCAAGAAAACTACGTGACGACGGTGTGGTGGCCTTGTGGACTCCGTCATGAGAGCGAGTTTCCAATTATTCTTACGTTAAAATGACTAGCAGAGTGAGTAGCCGCACACAGGAGTATTGTCCGTACGAGATTGCCGTGTATAGCGAGCGTCTTGGGAAAATCATATCCATGTGTCCATCTCTTATTTCTTATCGTCTATTTTGAATTGAGATTTGTGCGGAAGTGCTTTAAAATTCATGTCAAAGTGTTTTTTTATTATATATAAGAATGAGGTGATGTGCACAAATCTTAATACGATTTGAGCCATTGAATTAGGGGTGTGTATCTACCCCATTATGAAAATTGCAAAATTGCAGCATGTGTCTAGAATTGTAGGACTATTTTAGACCATACATTATGATTTTCTAACAAAATACTGGAAACCTTGTCCCTTGTGCCAATCACAATTATATTCCCTAATAATGATATACAAGTATATATGTATACGGATATTTTTCTTAATATCTTTTCTTAGCGGCAACATTGGGAGTATTTACAGTAATGGTAATGCTTATATTAGCACGTCTGTCTAAAACTTCGAGTCCGAACGGCTCCTCAGGGCGCACCCACACCCACTGCGACTCCTCCCTCTCGTCCTCTAGCAGCGGTGGTGGCGGCTCCTCTCTCTCTTTCTCCCCTAGGGACCCTCCCAACTTTAGTGACGGCCTAGGGTTTCAGAGGTGGGTTCCAACGGTAGAGCTAAACTTTTGACTCCTCCTTCTCCTCCTCGTTGTCATCAGCATCATCGGCGACCTAGGGTTCTGGTGAGCTTTCCCTTCTTCTTCTCCAAATTTGGTGGGGTGTAGAAGGTCCAACCAGGGTGAGGGATGAAAGACAGGCGGTGGCCAGTGGGGATGCATGGTGACGGGCAGTGGGGGGGGGGGGGGGGAGGCAATCATGAACACTTTTGACAACAATGAGATGCTTGCATGCATAACCCTTAATATAAGTCCAAATATCACACTCTTCAGTTAATTGCAAAGGATCAACAATATCCCTGCAAAGCTGAAATTGCTGGAAAGCTTCCTTAGGAAGAGGTATATGAAAAAGCTGTTGGGTTGAGGTTAGATGAGTGACTCGATGTACTGTTAAAAATGTTTACTCCTGGATTTGACAAATGAAAAAAAAGATGTGGCCATTTAACAGCAAGAAGCTGATTATTCCAAACATCCCCCAAAATTTTACTGTAGTTCCACTTTTGACTGTTGCCGAGGCCATGCCTTCATAGAATTCAGCAAACTTAAAGAATCCTTCCACCAAAATGAGCCTCTTCTAGAAGCATTATTAGGAAGCCGTCCATTATGATAATAATGGTTCCAGAGAAGCTGAACCCAAGGCAAATCAGATTTGTTAAAAAAAATTATGCAGGTTTTTGAGCATAATACATTCATTTTGAATTTTAAGATTTAACACACCCAGTCCACCATTTTCTTTTGAGTCACAAACCAATTTCCAAGCTGCCTTTGGAGGCTTTTTGCTATTGATATCAGAGCCTCTTCATAAATAATGTTTCCTGAATTTGTCTATTTGCTTAATAACTGTTCTTGGGAGTAAAAAGGTAGACCGCCCGTTATCATTTTTTAACAAAATATTAGAAACTTCGTCTCTTGTAGCAACCACAATTATATTCCCTAATAACGATATACATGTATATATGTATACGGATATTTGTCTTAATATCTTTTCTTAGCGACAACATTGGGGGCATTTAGAGTTACGGCAATGCTTGTATTATCATGTCTGTCCAAGACTTCGAGTTTGGACAGCTCATCACGTCGTGCCTGCACTCACCATGACTCCTCCCTTTCGATCTCTCTTTCCAGTGGCGTCGGTGGCAGCTCCCCCCCCCCCTCTCTCTCTCTCTCTCTCTCTCTCTTCCCAGCAACCTTCCTAACTCCGACGAGCGGCCTAGGGTTCCGGCAGTGGGTTCCAGAGGTATCCATCCTCATCTTCCTCCTCCGCTTCTTCCTCCTCCTTATCGATGACCTTCGGTTTTGATGAGCTTTCCTCCTCTTCTTCTCCAATTCTGGTGGGGTATAGAAGGTCTGGCCATGGTGAGGGACGGAAGATAGACGCTACGGATGGTTAGCGGGCGGTTTAGGGGCCTGACGGTGGGGGCAGAGGCTGGGCCAAATCTAGAGCGAGGTAGCTTGGTCATCGAAGTTGGTGAAGACGACGATGGAGCTCGCCATAGTTGTTGAAGATGGAAAATGGTGACAATGGGGGAGGGAGGGGAAGGAGAAGAGGGACGCTGCCACGGCGTGGTAGGGTCACCCTACTGCGTCATGGCGGTGGCCAGCGGGGCGGCTAGCAATGGAGGTAGGGGAGAGGGTGAAGCAGCGCTGGCGGGGGAGAGACGTGAGGAGGCGGGCATCCAGATGTCGTGCTGGCTCCGAACGTCGTCCGGGTGCAGGTCGCGCTCTTAGAGTTAATCTTGTTATAAGGAACATAGTGACGTGAGTGTCTATGTGTGAGCCGTGAGTGTCTATGTCAATGGTGATTTAAAAAAAAAACAGAGGGAGTGACAGTATTTTGTTCTACCTCAAGCTGAATAGCTGATCCAATTGGCAGTTGGAAATAAGGGCGAGGAAGCACGCGCCAGTACGCCCAGCCGGCGGCAGCCTATAAATGCCATGGAACCTCCGTTCCAACGCGCCATATCGCTTTCGACCAGCCTCGATCGAAGGAAATAACTACCTCCGGCCAGCTGCCACGCTTTTGGAGAAACGCACGCAACAAACACAACAGGTCGAAAGCAAAGCTGCCGGCAGTGCTCGCGTATCATATCATTCTTCATCGATGGCGAGGCTTAGGAGGCTGGTCCTGTCTGTTGCCGTCGTCGTGTCCGCGGCGCTCATGGCGCCGCCGCCTGCCGTCGCGCAGCTGAGGACGGACTACTACGCCAGCACCTGCCCCAACCTTGAGGCCATCGTCCGGGGCTCCGTCAGGCAGTCCATGGCGCAGTCCCAGATCGCCGCCCCCGCCGCGCTCAGGCTCTTCTTCCACGACTGCGCCGTCATGGTATGTACGCTACCAGCGCACGCCCGCACGCACGCAGCCTAGCTAGCTATCGACCAAGCTCGATCGACCGAAATCTCTGCTGAAGCATGCGGATATGATGCAGGGCTGCGACGCGTCGATCATAATCGTGAACTCGAACGGCGACGACGAGTGGCGGAACACCGACAACCAGTCGCTCAAGCCGCAGGGATTCCAGGCCATTCTGAGCGCCAAGGCCGCCGTGGACAGCAACCAGCAGTGCCAGTACAAAGTGTCGTGCGCCGACATCATGGCCCTCGCCGCCAGAGAAGCCGTCTACCTGGTATCTACTATTCGTTCGTCAGCCTCCATGCTGTCAGTCGTTGCTGCTGCTTAGCTCAAAAAGAACAAAATCTTGTCATCATCAGTTACAT
The DNA here is from genome assembly GCA_038502445.1 of Eremochloa ophiuroides. Classification (NCBI taxonomy): domain Eukaryota; kingdom Viridiplantae; phylum Streptophyta; class Magnoliopsida; order Poales; family Poaceae; genus Eremochloa; species Eremochloa ophiuroides. Next base: position 53,868 of record JAHLJS010000173.1, read on the forward strand.
GTATGCAACTAAATTAACTCTAACTTTCTGCTTTCTGCATGCATGCATCGGTTGCAGAGTGGCGGGCCGTACTACCAGGTGGAGCTCGGCCGGTTCGACGGCAAGGTGTCGACTAGGGACAGTGTCAAGCTGCCGAGAGTCAACTTCACCCTGGACCAGCTCAACACCTTCTTCTCCGGCCTCGGCTTCTCCCAGAACGAAATGATCGCCCTCCTAGGTAAACCACGGCACCGCCGGCAGGCTGCTCATCATCCATCGTCGTCTCACTTAGCTCGACTCTTGCAATGAATTGCCAGAATGCATGCATGTCAGCCTGACCCTGAGTGACGTTGCCAATTCAACCTGCAGGTGCGCACACCCTCGGCGCGGCGGACTGCCCCTTCTTCCAGTACAGGATCGGCAGCGACCCGAGCATGGACCAGAGCCTGGCGTCGCAGCTGCGCGGCACCTGCGCCGCCAACCCCAGCGGCGGCTTCGCGCTCCTCGACCCCTCGCCGGTGACCTTCGACAACGCCTTCTACCGGAACCTGCAGGGGGGCAGGGGGATCCTGGGCACCGACCAGGTGCTGTACAGCGACCAGAGATCCCGCAGCGCCGTCGACAGCTACGCGTCCAACCAGGCCGCCTTCTTCAACGACTTCGTCGCGGCCATCACCAAGCTCGGCAGGATCGGGGCCAAGACGGCGGCCACCGGCGAGATACGCCGTGACTGCCGGTTCCCGAACTAGCGATCGAGCAGCTGTGTAGTTAGTTGATTCGCTTTGCTGGCCGGTTCACATCATGCTATACATATAATATAATTATAGGTACAATATTTATATATATGACGGCTGTAATTAATTATAATAAGTTGGGATAGCATTTTGCAAAGAGTTTTTTTCTTCTTCTTCTGGGATATTGGCTTTTGCTTAGATGTACTAGAATATCTACGTGTGTTTGAGTGAATTAAGTTAAACATTAAATTAAATTTCACTCTAATTCCTCTTCAGCATATATGGTTTAGGGTTAAGGGCAGCTCCACCAATGATTTATGAGCTAGATCTAATCATTTTAGTCCATATTTTAATAGAAAAAGATATAAAAGCCAACTCACAAGAGCTAGTCTTATACACATATTTTTAAGATTATTTGAGGTTGTCATGTGGGCATAAATATACTACTCACTCCATCCCAAATTGTAAGTTATTCCAAGAATTTTAGAGAATCAAACTTTCTCAACTTTGACCAAGTTTATATGATAAGATAACAATATTTACAATATCAACTAAGTATTATTAGATTCTTCATCAAATATATTTTCATGATACACTTATTTGGTGCCATAATTTTTCATATTTTTCTTTATAATTTTGGTCAAAGTTAAGATAGTTTGACTCTCCAAGATTTTTAGAACGACTTACAATTTGGAATGGAGGGAGTATAAGCCATTGCTAAAACTTAACACACATATGGGTCCCTAATAAAATGGATACGGGTCTTAGAGCCAGTAACTAGCTCTTACTGTTGCGGGTCCCTAATAAAATGGATACGGGTGCATACAAAACCTTGAATGAGTCCCAACCTCCAAGTATCTAAAAACCTTTAATGCCCAAGAGCTGATTGGTGTAAAGATAGATACAAATTAAGGTACAGCTAACCTAAACCAACAGAGCTCAAACATATCACGTATCACTTCACACAGCTAAGCTAAGTGACGATCTCACAGATTTTCATTTGCTCCTATCGGCGGAAGCCTTTCAGCAGTACAACAGCAGCTATTAGGCAACTTTCATCCTTCTGATTGCAGGGATATGTGGTCTTACATTTGGGGAAGGCAGGAATTCTCATGTGCTAGAGCTTACAAACAGCTTTCTGGATCAACTGGTGCTCATCCAGCTTTTGGATGGCTTTGTAAATCCTCCTATCAGCACAAGCATAAAGTCTTCTTCTGGCTACTCATAAAGGACAGGCTTAGTACAAGAAACTTACTAAGAAGAAAAGGCATGCATCTTGATTCCTTCCTTTGTGTCCTCTGTAATAATTAGGTTGAGGAGGAAGTGGGGCACCTCTTTATCCACTGTGATTTTGCAAAAGGCAAGCTGGCTGATGGTGGGAGTATCTACTCCCACTCACCATGACCCATTCCAAATTCTTGAATCTATCAGAGACCAACTCAACGTCCCGTTCTTTATGGAGATAATCATAATCATATGTTGGGCCATCTGGTCAGTCAGAGACAACCTGATCTTTAGAGGGGAACAAGCTTCGGCTCAGCAGTGCAAGGAGATCTTCAAGCACACCTTTGGATTACTCATTTTTAGGGCAAAGAAAAGATACTTTCCTCTCATTCAAACTTGGTTGGATCTTCTAGTCTAGTTTTTTTTCGATACGGGAGCTTCCCATTTTCATTGCGATAACGGAAATACAGAGTTTAAGAGTATAGAGGATTTAGACAGCAGACAGAAGGCGCGGATCTTCCACTCAAGAGGGACACATCTAGTCTAGCTTTTCTTTCTCTTTCTTTTTCTTTTCTTCCCTCACTTTTTTATGTACATACAAACCTCTCGCTTTAATTTTGTTCAATATATTTCCAGTTGGGGCGATCGTCCCTCATGTTCTTAAAAAAAAACAACAGAACTCTATAAGGCTTGATTCATGATGGTGGGAGACCTAATGGAGAAAAAACACCAGACAAAATTTCCATCTAACAACTTAGACGAATTGCTAGTCAAAATTTGAATTTGAAACACAAGTCCGATTTATATTTCAGGACGGAAAGGACTACCTCTATGGTAGTGGCTTAATTATTAGTGGTGAGAGTAAAGATGCTCACTTGCTATCCATCCAGCTAGGTTAATTGTTATCTCGGTCGAGACAGATGATGCTCGATCACTAGCTGCCCCAACCTCCAAGTATCTAAAAACCATGAATGCCCATCGGTGTAAATTAAGATAGATACGGTATAGCTAACCTAAACCAACATAGCTCTGTAAGGCTCGATTCATGATGCTGGCGGGAGACCTAAGGGGAAAAACACTAGACCAATTTTTCATCTAACGACTTAGATGAATTGCTAGTAAAAATTTGAAATTGAAACACGTCCGATTTATATTTCAGGACGGAAAGGACGACTACCTCTATGCTAGTGGCTTAATTATTAGTGGTGAGAGTAAAGATGCTCACTTGCGATCCATCCAGGTTAATTGTTATCTCGGTCGAGACAGATGATGCTCGATCACTAGCTGCGGCTACCACTTCACTTCACTTCAATGTTTTTTTTTTCCTTCCACCGGAAACCATATCAAACTTAATTTTATGGAGTCAGTTGTACAAGCCTCCAAGGCATGCAAGAGATGATGGACGGTCTCATCTCTGCTTTGGCGTGCGTGGACGATGCTGATACGTTGGCCCGGTGCACGTGGACTCGGCACACACGGTTCGTCCGGTGCTTACCTCGATCGATATGTGTCACCACGCACCATTAATTGGCACTAGTAGACGCGCGGCATCACCTGCGCCTAGCTAGCTCACCACCAGTCCACCAGCGTTTATGTTATGTTGCATCAATCGATCGATCGATTAATCGATATAATGCCTTGCTCCATCGGCATCGATATCAGATCATCACCTGCAGTACTGTTTCCAAACCGAATCTTGAAAGTGCACCGTGCACAATGCACGCGCTCCACTACGCACACTCGATCGGCCCTCTCCAACATGAACGTGCCAATGGCCTGTGTCACTGTCAGCTACTAGTGTGAGTGTGTGTCGCTTCAGTAATCAGGTAGTACTAGTATCAACCTGAACTTCTATCCTTTAATGTTCTTCTGACTTATTAGGCAGCGGATTAAGCAAATGCGAAGCTGCCTTGTACCGCATTTCGTTGTCCGGCCAGCAACCATTATATCACATCAACAGAATACTACTATATTGATTTTGTTCTTTCTTTGTTAATTATGAGAAGAATATCGTCTCTTCCGTGCCTACTTCTACGTGTGTGTAAAACAAAGGAAAGGTTCCAAGCACTCCCGTAGTTGTTGACCATCTAGCTAATTTAGACTAATTTTTAGATCCAGGTGATCCAAATAAGCCTCAAGTATTATTAGATTAATTATAAAATATTTTTTATACTAAATATATTTGTAGACATAAATTTTTATATAATTTTCTATAAATTTGTTTGGATGGGGGGTGGAGATGGGGGGACACAAAGTAATATCAGACAGGTCGCTGGCTAATAATAAGCAACGTGCATGTTCTGCCCTGATGATTGATCGTGATGAAGCGTTAGCTAACTAATAACTAACTAACCAACTGCTTGTGTCTTGTACGTAACATAACAGCATGATTAGCGTGATCCTGCGTTCCTCACTTCCTCCACTCCGTACGTGTTCCATTCCACGAATCATTTTTTTTTTTGGACGACGCCGGAATTGCAGGTGGGGGGCCGTTGTTTGTTTTTGTTGAGCTCCGGCCCGTGAAACCTTGAGACAAAGGCCCACGGACCGGTTCGGCTGTCGCTACTCTGGTCCTGTGAGAGTCCAGCCCCGTTGGTTTCACACCGTTTCAGCAAGGAAAGCCTACGGAAAAAGTCCAAGTTATCTCCGACAGTTCTCCCTCTCTAAACTTAAAAACGCATATTTGTGCTCCCCAACTTTTGAAATCAGTCGATTTACCTCTCTAAACGGTTTTGCCGTCATAAGAAAGGTAAACAGAACTTTCATGATAGTTCAGAAAGGTCCACGAGACTTTATAAAAAATATATATTAAAAAATAAAAATGTTTTTCTAGAATAAATGTAAATTAAAAATCCTAAAAATTTTATTTAATGCTATAAAAAATCATAAATTTGTTTCGTGTCAAAAAATCATAGGGCCAGCACACCCACACTCTAGTGTTCTGCTATGTACAGAACGCTGGCACCAAAATTATTCAACTTGCTTCGTGATACATGCATCAACCTCACCGGCCGGCTCACCCCAAGTTCTGACGAACGAACAATTTAGGAGCGTGAAGCACCAGGTGGTGGTGCTGGAGGGAGCGTGATCATGTTTGTCCGTGATCTACTTCGAATAAGAAGCCTCATACATGTTGCTCGTCGTTGTAGGCTCTCTACTCCATAGCCTGCAGTAGCCAGTTGTTAACTTGTTGCAGAAATGTTGTTTGTTCATGCCATCAAACTTTCTATATTTTTTATAACATTAAACAAAATTTTATTATTTTTAAATGTACATTTATTGTCGAAAAAATATTTTGTTTTTTAAACATTTCTATATTTTTTTTATAAAGTCTAATTGACCTCCCGAACTATCATGAAAGTTCAATTTACCTCTCTCACGCAATTAAAACCGCTTTGAAAACCGTCCAGAGAGGTAAACCGGCCGACTTCAATAGTTGGAGGAATACAAATATCTGGGTTTTTTTAGTTCGGGGAGAAAAGGTGACTTTCGCGAGGTAACGTGGAATTTTTCCAAAGCCTATGTGCCAAGTAGTTCCGGAATCGTACGTTGGGCCGTTATCGAGGAGCTATTTCGACAACTGATGGGCCGGCGCTCATTGGCTCTGTTCGGTGAAGCTGAAAAGCGCTGAAAGTACTGTAGAAGTGCTGATTTATTGTGAGAGGAAAGTACTGTAGAAGTGCTGAAAAATAAGCGCTTTTAAGCGCTTTTCAGCTCTAGCCGAACGGAGCCATTTTCGGCAGACACCTCCTCACCTGTGCGCCTCGGCGGACGCGGACGGCGGACGTCTCCTTCCTTCCGAGCACGATGAGTTCCAAGTCCCAACACGCATGCAGCCTTGTTGTACACACTGCCAGAGCGTCGTTGTGCTAGGTTGCGTTGCGTGCCATCGACAACATATAGCTGGCCCTGGCTTGGCAGATAGTACTATATCCGAGACATTCCAAACCCTGACCGATCTATCGCGCTGAACACCGCCGATCGAGACAAAAAAGAAGCCGATTGCGTGCTCTGTGGCTGTGGCCGTGATCACGGGAACCTCCGCCGCGCCGTTCGGTGGCTCCTCTACATTGGCAATACGTGTTCTTTTGGTAACTCCAGCGTGCGCCGCTAAAGAGGCAAAGGCCATCGAAACATCTTCGGCGACGGCGATCCGAGAAGATATACACGCAACGACGTCCCTGGTGTGCCGTGCTGCATGTGGGTATATTATGTTAAAAAAAAAATGCGTCATCGACGCTTAGTTATTTATGTGCTAGAATGTTCAGTTCAGGCGTCACTGCGTCAGAGAAGTCGGCTCGCCGCCTGTGAACGGAAGAGTTCAGGGAATCAGAGTTAGCGGCTAGCGCGATGAGGGACAACTCACTCCGTCTCACTCACAGATAAACGTAATTCTTTGACTTATGCAATTATTATTTGACCATTCATCTTATTTAAATTTTTTATATAAATAATAAATTAAATAAATCATTATGAAAATATCTCTAACAATAAAATAAGTCATAATAAAACAAATAATAATTATTAATTTTTTTTAATAAGACGAACGGCCAAACAGAAATTTTAGAAGTTAAAAAAAAAATTACTTTTATCTGTGAGATAGAGAGAGTAAACGGCCACAAGGCCACCCGTGCATGTGCATGTGCATGCACCCCTGGGTTTGGGCGTTTGGCCGAGGCGACAGGGACAAGGACAAGGAACTGGATTTGCTGGAGACGAAAGTGGCGTACACGGGCCCGAAATCATGAATCAAAGATAGAATGATTGGGTGGCGGCGATGCAGCAGATAGGCCTAAAACGCCGCCGACCATTTGCGTAGCGATGCGAGAAAGAGAGCAACCACGGGCGGCAGCGGCGCCGCTCCAAGACAGACAGACAGTCAGTCACAGGGATTGAGGGAGTACACAAGACCGTCGTCGCCTCGCCTGATTAGTGATTACAGCAGGGCAACAAGACAGATACTGTCATACTAACCCTAAACGTCGGCACTATCTATGCTCTTGTTGGTACATGGTTCACGGGGGGGCTAGCGTGGCCCGTGCACAGCGGCGTATAATGCGGACGGACGCCATGATTGTTGGGCAGATTCTGCTGTCTCTGCGAGATGCTTCCTCTCTGCTTAAGCGTTATCGGTTTGTTCCGTCAGGTGTTCTTGTTCACCACCAGCACCTGACCGAAGCTCACAAGCCCAACAGTGCGCCCGTGCTGCTGGCTGCAGCAGCAGCAACTGCATTCAGAGCTGCGGGCTGCTGGGCACGATCGAGTGCGCGAGAGGGCAAATCTGAGCAAAGAACGGGCGAGAATCCAGGAAAGCGTCGTCACAAACACGGTAGTAGATCGATAGACGGTTACGGCCATCGGCAAAGGCACGCGATTCCATTTTCAGGAGCTCTCACCCGTTTCCAACAGGATGTGTTCTATCCGTGGTTGAGTTTTGTTGGAAAAAAAAAAATTAATTTTAACATTTCAAATTTGAACATATAATTACGAAAGGGCATGGCATTAGCTTGCTGATCTAATGAATTATGCTCAATGCACATCATCCAAAAATATAAAATATACATTCAAAATTTCTTGTATATACACGCGCGCATAGGCGGACCTAGCAAATTTGATGAGCATGGACAACGAACATAGACAGACCCAGCAAATTCCTCGTCGTGTCTGCGTTGTGCGACAATGCGACCTTGTTTTCCTACAGTAGCGCTCCTGCGGGCCCTAGGATTGACGGCAGGAAGAGTGGAAGAGGTAATGGGCCTCAAGGCCTAGTAGGATAGGGGCCCGGGCGACGGCCCAGGGTCTGCCTCTCTTCGGCCATGAGTCCATGGCACCCATCTTTGAAAATGGCTGATTAACAGTGACCATTTGCCTCTGAATATCCAAAACAGTTGCCTCCGAGAAATGCTTCCAATATATACCAACAAAACAAGAAACACAGTTTCGCAAACAAGAAAAAAATTAAAACAAGAAACCAAAAGAGCATATGTCACCCGTATGAACTTGCTTTGAACCACAACAGTGACACGTGGACACAGGGTACGTACGTGCGTGCCATGCAGCCGCGCACATTCATGCGCGCGTCGTACTCCGGCACTCCGTCTACGGCTCTCTCTTCTCTCGCCTGGGCGCCGCCCGGGAAGGAAAGTTCGATCACGTGCCGCCGTCGGCCGCCTAGCTAGAATAGCACGTCGTCGTCTCCGACCGGAAATAACCCCCAATCCCAACACGGCTACCTCACATGCGCGCGTACGTCGCCGAGAGAAACCGACGACGACGCAGGCGTGCTCAATCGCGTCGTCCTCCTCCCACGGCGGTCCTGCAGGTCCACCCATGCACGGCACCGTGGCAGCTGGTGGTATTCGCACATGAAAACGTTGCCATCGCGTCGTGCTCGCGCAAGCCAGTTCGGTACGTGGCTTTGTTGGCAGGCCTTCTCGCCACATGGAGCGAGCGAGCGACGTGTGCTTCTACGACAATACAATGGCTGCTGCTGGGATCAGACAGTGTCCGTTCGTGGCTAGGAGCGTAATAATCATCGTCGTCGGCCGGTTCGATCGGTAACTCATCATGCATATATTTATATATATGCATATAGGTCGCCGGCCGGGACTTTGCCGTTGAAGCTACGTCAGTGCGGATATTAGGATTATTACCATCACGGGGCGCTTTGTGTTAGTTTTTATCTGTGTACCCTTTTTACTGTAAGACACGCTTGCCGATAAGATAATCGCGGGTCGAACCACCGTTGATCGAGTTCCTCCTGCCGGCAAGCAAGCAAGCAATGATCTCCGGCGTTTTCCGGTTCTGGGAGCGCGGGGTAGGCCCGCCACCTGGCACCTGCTGCTGCTTCGCAACGGTGCTAGGTAGGCTCGGTTCGTTTCAGTTTATCAGCAATTATTTTCTAGCATTTAACAACGTTTTCTCTCACAATAAATCGACATCAGTCAAAATTATCATTTATTTTCAAGACATGGAACAGTGTTTCCTTCTCACAACAAATCAATGTCAGCTAAAAATAACGTTTATTTTTAGCTCCAGCGAACAAAGAGGTAGTTAGCTATGCGACGGTGAGAGATAAGAGCAAACACTATTTTATATATCCTTGTTTTACGAGCCTCGAATACTGCTCTTACAGATAGATCAACTATTTATTTGTTGCTATTGACTATTTTTTTTTGTCCTATCCACATCATAATAACTAACTAAATAGTTAAGGGTGAAGACGCCTAATAAAGCGGATAGGTTTCTGCTTCCGTTCGGCGGCCCACTCCAAAGCTCACACGTGCTGCTTTGCAACGAAAAATGCGGATGAGTCACCTGCTCTTTTTGCACCATCATCATTGTTATTCCCATGGCTTGGTACGCACTTCTATGTATCCGACTGGGCGGCCACAGCGATAGACCGTACCAGCAAGCATGAATGATTGATGAAGCACGTTCCTGCGAGACCGTAGCCTCAAACGAAGAAAATACTCAGGCTCCGTTTAGTTTGAAATTTTTCCCTCTTTTTCCCCATCACATCGATTGTACTTTCTGTCTGTATGAAGCACTAAATAAAGCAGTACCTGTTGCATGTTTGTACTTTTTGCCTATCTATCTCGAGATGAATCTTTTGAGTCTACTTGGGTCATGATTGGATAAAAGTTGTCAAATACAAACGAAAATGCTACAGTGCACTTTTTCCCCACTTTTCCTCAACTAAACGCAGCCTCAACCAAAACAACCGCACACGAATGATGGTTTGGAAAGGGAAGCAGATATACTTCCTGCCTTGGAGCTGAAGGTGAATTATTGCTTTTTTAATATAATATATTAACACTTTGGAGGTTCGGTTCACACGCGCGTGCAGGGGCAGTGCAGTCTCTTTTTTTTCTTGCGGAGGAGAGACAAGAACCGATGTGTCTGAATCTGACACGACCATGATGCTCATTTCATCGACCCCAAGTCGCGAGTACTAGTGTGCACCACAGCAGTCACAGATCGATCGTGGAGGACAATTCCACGAGACGATGATCCACTCGTGCGTGTGCTGGTAAAAGCTTGAAAGCTTGCCGCTCGTTAAGCACCAACCACAGGCCCAACGTTCGGATCAGACAGGAACAGGATGATTGCTAATACATTAAGCTGAATTTTATATCGTCTGTCGTGGTTACTTAGCGCTGGAGATCGTAGTAGACCGGTAGTGCAGAGCCCACCTGCGCTGCGCTTTCTCCCCGCTTGGAACCTTGTGTCTCTCCCTTTCTTCGAAGCACTAACATTTTTCCTTTTTCTCAGTAAGCAAGCATTTGTGGCCAGGGCCGCCCAGGGGGTTGGGGTTCCGGTTCCAGACGCGGCAACCCAGCACGCGTAGGCCGGTAGGACGCGACCGGCCTTTACTTTACAACCGACTTCGTAGGACACAGCATGTGGAAGGGCAAGGGCAATCCAGCACGCGTAGGACCAATCCTTTCCCGTCCAAGTACAAACCGACTTGGAACATGCTAGAGGAAGAAGAAAGAATCTGGTCATTTGCGATGGCTTCTCCGTCGTCCTAACACGGGGTTCAGTGTGCGGATATTCCGTTACCCGAGGACAGAACAGCGACCAACCAGAACCAGAACCAGACCTCAATTTGGCAGCGGTACGCACGCCCCTCATCCCTGCACTAATTGCGCAGGATTGCATACGAGTATTACAATCGTTCTATTCCCAATATACGGCGATACGCATCCAGCATCTCCTTACTCAGGAATGGAAACCTGAAACAAGTTTATTCTTCTGCCGTTAAAGCGAGAAAACAGTACCCTCCCCTGGTCTGAAGAATTCTCGGACATCATCAATCTCCATTGTCCATTCCATGCCCTCTTTCGGCAGCACCACGGACACGGATTATGCCTTGCCTTCGCTCCGGCCCGGAGCTTCGGTTGCGAAAACGGCAAAAAAAAGGAGCAGAGAATAAACAAAGGAAAAACGTCGCTTTGCTGCGTCTTGAGCCACAACGGGCACTTTTGGTAGTGGAATGGAAACATTTAAAGAAACCCCAGCAATCTTTCGGGAATATAGCGCGCAAACAAAAAGAGCGCGCGCGCTCCTTTTGACTCGGCGTCCGCGGCTGCATCGGCTGCCGCTTTGCTTCCTCGGCTCCCCGTCGCCATCCGTGACCACCCATGGCGAGCGGAGCCAGCCTCTTTCCTCTCCCGGCGCCTCGTGGGCCCAGCCCATCGCCCCGCGCTGCCCCGTATCCAGTAGACGCACGCACGCATGTGACGTCTCTGTAGCGTTGCCCATGCATGCAGCAACCAGCAAGCCAGCAGTAGTGTGCACCCACATTCCATGCACCCTGTCCTTTGGCTGAAAAATAAGCGCAGATTTCGGATCGCGCTAATTTGTTGTGAGAGAAAAATACTGTTTGAGAACAAGCTGAGGCGAAAACGTGCCGCGTGCCGAGACGAGCTGAACAAGGTGAGCTGGATGCTGCTGGGGCAGGCTGCAGAGTACTCCCTCCGTCCAACGTTTATTTGGACGTATGGAGTTTAAATTTTATCTCATATTAATCGGTCACATAGGCTTGAAGCCTGAGCCTGACGGTGCAGCGAGCCATCCTAACCAGCTAAGTATTCCGTGGGATGATTTATATTGATTGAAATAAAAAAGAGAAAAACCTGAAGCCTCTAGATACTCTCGTCCACTCATTTTTCATTTGCTCCCAGTCCCTTCCAAGCCTCCCGAAGCTACGAGCCCACCAGTCCACCACTTGCGCACGCACGGGCCTGTGGCCAAGAAGCGGCGAGCGGAGTGCCGGAGCCCCTTCGGCCCCCTTGCTCTCTCTCTCTCCCCCCCCATCGCACACCCCGCCCAACAGCAAGCTCGATCTTTACTTCTCCCAAATCTCGCCCCCACCCTGCGTACTTAGACATGGCTGCAGACGGCAGGATGCGCCGCCGTAGCCGGCGGATGCGGGAAGTTACCAAGTTGGCTACTGTCGGTGGTGCTGGCCTGATGAAGTCCCGTGGTGTGAACCGCTGCCTCCAGAAGTCGGCCTATGGCAGCGGCAAGCCTGGTGACCGCGGGATTCGAACGCATGCCGGCCCTAGTGGGAACATCGCCCATGTCGTCAAGCCAGGCGCCATCGAATCAGAGGTGAAGCCAAGCAGCTTTGACCTCAGCCTGAGGAGGGGTGGATCTACGTACGCGGGTGCCGAATCGAGAGGTCTGGCCTGCGCTTCAACTCCCAGGGCGAGGTATACGTCCCTGACTCTGAAGATGATGAGTCCGGCGCGGATCTGGCCCCTGTCGTGGCCGCGAACGGGGCTTGCTGGCGCGGATCTGCCCCCTTTGGTGGCCGCGGATGGGGTCTTCCTGCCGTGCACCTGGCCCCTACGGTGCCCGTGGATGGGACTGCCGGTGTGGACCTGGCCCTGTTGGTAATCGCAGACGGGGCCGGTGTGGAGATGAACCCGGAGGTAGCTGCACGCCTGGCCAAAAAAGGGTGCTTGGCGAGGACCTGCACCCACAGGTGGCGCACGCTTGGCCGAGGTGCTTTCCAGGATTGAACCTTCTGCCACGATGGTTCATCGGCGCGTACAAGGTTATGGTGCCTCTATTCTTCACCCCCGCCACCTAGGTTATTTGCTGCTAAGTATAAATGAACTGTATTGATGTGGGTAGATAATGTGCTTTTGTGGCCATTATGATCTGATGTGGTGCGATGAAGTGTAGTTTATCACTTTGTGTACTCAAGTGATTTTTTGTACTAGGTGTAGGTTATACATGACGACCTTTTGGTCTCAGTGATTAACTACTGGTAGTGTAAATATGAGTGTGCGTTGTGTGACGAACAACTAAACTAATGTGGCATGTGTGACTTGCCGAAAAAAATGATATGCGAATGATATTAATATGTCTCTTATACGAGTGAACTGAGGGGGCTGTTGGGCATTTTTGTCTACCAGCCATTATTAGTTGGATTCTTTTACCTATTTCATTGCATGAAACATACATGCAACATGGAACAACTCCAACATGACCATGTTCACATACTTTAATTACACCATTAGTACTCAAAGTATACTGTTTCCACATTGAAAGCACTACTTCCCATGATTAACATGCGCAAGGACTCACGCTTTATTTACAGCACTAGCACACATGATTGACACCCTATTAGGGCCCAAAATTCCCTATATCACAACATACATTCTATAATTAGTTTGCCAGCGATGCCAACACATCCTCATATAGTTGCCGATCACAACCAAGTCTTCTAGGAAGCATGCTTAATGCCTCTAGCCGATCTTTGTCCATGTGAGGAATCTTGTATCTGTTTCCTCCACCATCTTTCATCACCTCAATCAAACAAGCTTGTAGTGTCAGGAACACCCTGTTCAAAGTGTCTGGATCATAATTATCAAACTCATGTTTGACGTTCGCAATCAGGTCATCCAAATTCCTAGATATCCTGTCATATGTTAAGGATTGGA
>JAHLJS010000173.1:74797-451531 GCA_038502445.1 Eremochloa ophiuroides
GCTGGGCTTGCTCCGACCGTCAAACCGCCCAACCGAGCACTTAGATACGTGCGGGAGGCGTTGGGGTCCGCTCGTGTGCTCACGATCTCGCCGGTGGAGCACCGCCGGCAAGCCGCCGCAGCGCCGGCGCCGCGCGCGCGCATGCCCCTGCTCTGCTTGGGCAGGGCAGTGGGGAGGAAGAAGAAGGCAGCGTGGGCCGCTTGGGCCGGCCCAGAGCGAGCGCGAGGGAGAGCAGAGTGAGAGGGAGTGCGGCCCGGCCGGCTAGCCTTCGTGGGCCGTCTCGGGCCAAATGGCCTTTTCCATTTTATTCGCGAATAAACACTGATTTTCTGAGTTTCAATTTTAGGGAATAGTAAGAGAGTTTGTTATTTTTGTATAAATTAATTTGATGCACCAAAAATTATGAAAATATTCATGTGAGCTCTCTGTGTTGTGTAGAATGCACTAAAAATATTAAATCATGTTTTTGATCAGTCTCTGCAGTAGATAAAAATGTACCTTTTAATTCATAAATGCAACTTTGGTGATTTTTAATAAAATGTAGGAATCTCCAAACATCATGAAATTATTTGTGGCTCTGTTTGAGGTTAAAACCTAGCTGTTAGTAAACTTTGGCCATGATTGGAATTAGTCTGGCCAGTTAGCAAATATGGGTAAAATAAACAAAATTAAAAGAGCAAATAGAAAGAAATGAATTTAGGGTTTGGTGTGAACTTTTGGATTGATTGAAGTCCAAGGGTCCTTTCCCATGTGATCCTTGGCAATGTAGGAATTGAATGTAGTAATAATCCTGTAGTTGTGCAACGGCTTTCTACGACGGTCAAAATGGTCAATAAAATGGTTAATAAAAATAAATAAGAAACCCTAATTCCTTTTAGGACTAGTGTGAACTTTTGAAGTTAATTGTGGACCCCGGAACACAAAAACCACTACTGTCCCTTGGTATCTTAATTCCATGTATAGTTGTAATCCATGGGCATTCAAGTTTTTTTTTATGCAAGTACTCGTTAGTAGATCTTTGGATATTGCTTTGATTGTTTCTTGGATGCAACTTCATGGGTAAAAAGGAATAGTCAACATGCTTCCTGTAGTAAGATGATCATAACCCTTCCTTAAATAAACATAGAATAAATTATTTTAGGTGATAATTAAATGAAACCCTAGTTGTTAATAAAACGGGTTGGTTTTGTTGGCTTGCAACCTTACCGTGAAGGAAAGTTGTACTCAACTTTCTAAAATAATTTTATTGCATATCATGTATCATGACATACATATCATCATGTTAAGCATTGCATTATTATTACGTGTAGTGAACGCGGGATAATTATTATCGGAAGCGAGCCTGAGTACGGTATTCATTCGGAGGACATGGATATTCTCAGGGATTTACTTCAGGGTTCTACCCTCTTCGAGCAACAGGCAAGCCCCGGTGCATTGACCCTTCTGTCTACGAAACCTTTATAACTCGAGTTAAAATATTGCATTAAGTTGTTAGGGATTGATTGTTACCTATCCAGATGCATTGCCTCACTATTATTACCCTGAAACCTGTTTTAAATAAAATGGTTTGAAAAATGCTTAGACCTGCCTGAATAATTTAGCCTTTGCAAAAATTGCTATTTTCTAAACTGTGATGATATACTCTCTCAAATTATGAAATGTGGGATGGAAAAACCCCTGTCCGCTTCAGTGGTTGTGCATTTGGCCAATGTACGAACATTGACGGAAGGGTGAGTGTTTCGCTCGGCTGACGTGCTCATGGGACGGCGTTTCCCATGACTTCTCACCGGCAGGCACGGTTTCCAAAAACTGTAGGGACCGTTCGTTGTAGGCGTGCTGGATCGAGATGAACAGCCTAGCCACATACCTTTGTGGAAATCCTAGAGTCAGGTGGCTCTATTGCTGGAACCGACAACCACGCACTGGGAGTGGAGAGATGGCGGGAGTAGCATGTACCCACGTGGCCGTCGTGCCTGGAGACGAGTGGAGTACTGTGCTCCCGGGTGGCGCAGGACCGGTTCCGGGATAGAAAGACCTAGATGATAGGTTGGTATATGTATGCCGGCGTGCTGCATATACAGTGTGGTTAGAATCCCCAGCTGGGTACTTTCTGGATTCGAATCGACGTGCTCCTCGGTTAATGGAGACTCAATCCACTTCCCTACCCCGAAAAGTGGTTCGGAACTAGGTGTTTTCTGAATAAGTGAAGTAACTGAAAGAATGATGATTTATGAGTCTGAATATTGGAACTATGAATATGATTATGATAATGATCAAATAAAATTTTGGATAGGATAGTAATGCTTTTCTGCAAACTTCTTATCCTCTGCTAGCCTTACCCATATCCTTGCATTCCTGAGTCTCATCTTACACCTTTAGTCGGGTAAGTCTTGCGGAGTACCCCATGTACTCAGGGTTTGTTAACCCCTGTTGCAGGTGAGCCGAGTGTGCCGTACTACATGGGATCGTGCCGGCTGACGGGCCGGAGACAGATGAGGATATGTATGTAGTACAACCCTTGGGCAAGGGTATAGTTGTATACTGCTACTCCACTACGAACTCTGGTTTGGGATAATATAAATTATATCTGTAAATCCATAGTTCTGTAATACTTCCGCATCTTGTACTCTGATTATTTTTGTAAACTGTTGTAATACTTGCAATGTCTTTACAATGAGATCCTCGGGGAAATCGGGGTTTCCTAGGAGACCCGGCAGGCCACCTAGGTCGATGGGAACTCGTGCACAGTAACCGGATGTCCTTAGGGACGATGATGGTGCTCGTGGGCCCTATGATTAAGGCGGTTCTGTCACAAGTGGTATCAGAGCTTCTCATTGCAAAGTACTTGCAGTATTACTTTACAAAAGCTTCAAAATGATTTCGAATAACTAAAATCAACGGGGTGGTTCGGTACCAGCTGTTTCTGAACTTTCCTTATTCATTCTATGTAATCCTCCACTAATTTCTTCTATAGGCTTGTAGCTAGATTATAGGCTTGGTAGTGGATTAGCAGTTATAGTATGCCCTATGTTCTAAAATATCGAGTGCATGTCACTCTAATAATTACTTTACCAAGTATATATGTATATATCATAGTATATTGGCTCGCGTTGGAACGTTCATGTATCATGACATTGCAACAATTAATACTTCCCCCATAATGAAGTAAGCCTATATTTTCAAAATATAACTTGTTTCAAAAGGCTTTACTCTTACATCTTTCCTTATGCTTGCTGTGAGATCTGGTGATGATTACTAACAACTCCAGTCAAAGATGAGTTTCGAAAACCAGGCTGACTACAAAAGCCAGACCAGTGTTATTTAAAGTAAGCGGAAAGAAGTGATGCTTTGATTCGAAAACCACACCAATCGAACCAAGTTTTGAAAACTATTTTGAAAAAGAATACATTTAAAAGATTTTGCTATCAAAACTCATTGATTCTTAAAATAGTTTCTAAATCTTTTTCCGATTTTAAAGCCTCACAACAATGCTTCCAAATTTCCAAATAAGATTTTCATTCAATCATCATGAAAGATTTTTGGCAGTTGTATAATATTTTCTACCCAAAAGGTCCTGACTCTGCCCTCCACCCTTGTAAACGCCTTTGCTCAAGAGTCCATCCCAAAAAGAAATATAAGACGATTTGAATTCTAAAATCTTTCCTGCAAGGGTTACTAATAACTTAAGTTTCAAAAGGGACGGTCTTTTAAATCATTTCAAAAGGATTTGTCCTCTTGCTTGGAAACATCGAGCTGATGCTAGTACCTCGATGAGATAAGTCGTTCCCAACCTGCGGTACCGCTATAAAACGTGAAGCCCCATGTGTGATGCATCCACATGGCTTGCTGCCGAGCGTATGCGGGTATCGTGGTATGATTGTGACCGCCCTCAAATGGTGCTTAGCATCACTAAATTTCCAAGTTCGATTTTATTAAAAATCTTCTTTTATTAAAAATTCTAGGTTATAAACGAGTTTGGTTGATCTTTAATAAATGTTGCTCCATAAGTTCCTGGTCCTTGGGGAGCTTCTGGATGCACTCATTTACTATGCCAACTCTTTAGAAAACCTTAGTTCATCCTTAATTTTATTTCCTCCTTTCAAAACATTGCCATTTTCTTCGGAAACTATTGTAATGGTGTCCTATGGTGGTGTCATAACCAGTGACCGCAATGCCATGATGGAGCCTAGGGTCTCTCGCATGCCTGAGTCACGCGAGATTCTACTAGGAGCGTGTATGTATTGAGGTTTAAGGTTATGGGCTATCCTAGCTTCACGATTCATGATCTCTATTTCGTTGCACATTTCGTAGAAACGAATACATATTACTGTGATAAATTATGATCTACGAATACAATGTAATGTCGAGACTTGAAATCTCTTGTGGCTCGTTACCACAAGAAATTTTACAAGTATTCGCTTACATCAGAAGTCGTAGTCATTATTCATCATACTTCTTATTGCTATACATTCATTCATGTGACTTTCTGACTGAGGCTACGTTAATTGTACCTTATGATGGTGTTTGACCATGGTTATGGTGCCTTGCAAAACTGAGAATCTTTTGTGACATATTATCCCACAAGTTTTCTCAGGGCACATATTAATATCATAACTCGTGCTCCTCACCCATGAAGGCCCCAATTAATGTGCTCTCTTCCATCAAAAATCCATGCTCCATAAGTTTCCAGTCCCTTGGTAACTTCTGGAAGCACTGAATTCAAAGCAAGGAATTACCGAATCCTTGGTTTCTCCACGCATGTGTCAGGTTTATCCTCTCCCTCATGACACCTACTGTTTCCTGATTGGTTGAAAGCTATAGTAGTTGTAGTCTACGGGATATCATGATCCATGACCAGATGCAGCGTCGGAATCTGGGGTCTCTTATGGATCGCAACCATAGGAAGTTGACTGCTGGACGTTCGCTGCTATCAGGGTTGATGGCTATGATCCTAGCCTGCAATTACTGTGCCTTCACCCTCTTCCAAACTCCTTTTCCGAAAGGGTCGTATTCGAATTTTTTTCCTGAGTTTCTAAAGTTCTTCGTTAAGTTATGGCTATCATCAAATCTACTTGAGAGTTCCCAACTCATCTCTCCGGATTCTCGAAAATTTCTTGTCCTTACAATCATTCCAATCTTGTTGCTTTATTGACACCTAATTAACTATAGATATCTTGAAATCTATTTTTGAAAATTTACTTTTCCAAAAGATTTCGTATGCACTCGAAATTTAAGTCCCAGTATAACGACTTACTTCAAAACTGTGATCTTCCAATTGGATACGTGTCATGCCCTCATCCGACACGTCTCATTTCCTTGAATTATCTGAGTCTTTGTGGTTGTGCCCTATAGTAGCACCACGACCTGAGACCACGGTGCCGTGTCGAAACCTAGGGACCCTTGCGTGCTACGTCCACGTGAGATTCTACTAGGCACGTGCTGGTATCGTGGATTAAGGTTATGACCTACTATAGCCTCACAACTATCAAGCTCTATTCTATTGCTGTGGTGAAATACGATCTACGCTTACGATACCATATGGCATCCTGAAATCTCGTGTATCTTGCACCTACATGAGATTTTGAAAGGGGGTATGCTCGTATCGAGGTCTATGATCATTTTTCATCGCAATCACCATCGATGTATTTCTCTTTTTGACTGAGATTACTTTAATTGTGCGCTATAACGGGTCTTGATCCGTGACTATGGTGCCGTGTCGAAACTTGGAACCTTCTGTGGACTGCAGCCACATACGACCTTGCCGAGAGATGCACTCGTATCGTAGACGGTGCTCCTGAACCATTATAGCTCACAATTTAAGGCGCTCTCATGACCTTCGAATTCACTTTTCAAAATAACAAATAAATTGAAATTTCAAATAGTGACTGACTCGAAAGGTTTTAAAATCATGGTGGTTTGAGGGATTTTATTTGGTTGTATTTGATAATGGTGTTAGGGTTAACGATCGATGGTGCCGCGACGAAACCGGGAGCTCCCCGTGTGATACATACTGGGGTTAGCTGCTCGGCACGCGCTGGTATCGTCATCCTTAACCATAACTCATTATGAGACCACGCTCAAATGAGATTCCTCATAAAGGTTTCTTTTTGAGAGTGAAGAGTAAAATTTTTAGTGTTGAGAGACAACCGATTAGGTTGTGTTACTCGAAGGACTCCAATAAGATGGTACAACGTACAGCGGGATCAGCCTCCAGGAGAAAAAGCTACCTGAGGAATCACAATATCACCCCTCTGAAAACTTTCCTAAGCTCCTTGCTACTTTTATAAATGATTCTTACTTGCCAAGTTTAAAAAAAAATGTAAACCCCTACTTGTTCTATGGTCGAGTTGAAAACTATTTTATTAACGCATTTCATTCCTATTACTAAATCTAAGGCTTTAGCCATATCTGTAATCTCGAGACGAGATTTATTTTTAGGGGGGAAGGATGTAACACCCCTGGTGTTACTGTAACAAAAACCTGCCATGTCATCATGATTTCATGCAAATCATCCTGCATAAACTCATCATTAGTGTTCATTAACTAAAATAGTTTTTATTCTTCCATGTGATTGGGCATAGGTAACCTAGAGTGATTTAATTTCATAAATACTTGTTTGATTGCGTAGGATCAAATCCCATCTGAACGATAAAATAAGGCTCATTCATAAACCCTAGAATAGGATCCAAAACTCTATTCCAAAACTAGTCAGAATTTGGTCTTGAGCCTTAAATAAAACTTCTAGCTTTTGAAAAGTTGAGCAACTCTTACTTTGGGCGATTTCTAAGTTATTATTTGAAATTTCAAATTAAACCCTAATTTGTGTTTGAAGGTTTAGATTTAAATCTTTATTTCGAAAATTATTAAGAATTAGACAAAACTTATTACATAAAAGTTGTAAAGTTCATTAAATGGGACAACTTTGGTATTTGAATATTGGGAAGTAATTATATAAAATTTCGATTTTCTAGTCCCCGATCAGACTTCCGTTTAAACCTAATTTTGGCCCCAAAAACCTAATTCAAAATATAGAAGGAATCTTGGGGTGGTCCCTTAATTAAAGTTGTAGGTCTATTTAAATGTGACAACTTTTATTTTTGGAAATTTTAAAGTTCTATGGTGGAAATTTGAATTTAACTCAAAACAGTGGATTGAAACTTGAATTTGAAATGCCATTTCAAAAATTATTTGGAATCTGACAAAACTTCCTTAATGAAAGTTGTAAAGCTCTCTGAGGGGAACAACTTTTATTTTTACCATTTTTCAAGTTGTTGTGCAAAATCAAAAGTAATTTTGAAAATTCAGTTTAAATTTCAAAAAACCCTATTTACCCCCTTTTGATTAGATTCCAAATTTGGCCGAATTTGGAGTTGGTCCAAAAACAAAAAGTGTTCAGTTTGATGGGTACTACAACTTTTGTTTTTGTCACTCTTCCATTTTCTGCTTGCATGTGGGAGATATTTTGCAAAAGGGGTCAAAGTGGGTAGGTGGTGCTACAGTGCTAGGGGGGGGTATGGGCATTCTGTTCGCGCTCAGGCGCATGCCGCCGCACGTCGCTGACCGTCCTCGCGGTCGGGCGCACGTCGCCGGCGTTATGGCGAGTGAAAACGAGTCGTGGGGTTCCCATTCACGTTGAGCCCATCTCCTCTGCCCGATATAAGTCGCCATACTCGTCGTTTCTTCCTTTCTTCCTCCCACGGCCGCCGCCATCGAGCTCCGGTTCACCGCCAAATTAACCGTGCTCAGTGAATCATCACCCTCTCCATCTCACAGATAGAAACATCACTCTATTGCGCACCGTTTGAGCGTGGTTGCGCCGGCTCTAGTGGCCTAAGTCGTTGGATCGGCCGTTTCTTCTCCGCGGGCGGTCGGAGCGCCGCCGAGCTCCGCCTCATCGTGGCTAGCTTGGCTCGATGAGCTATGTTCTCTATCTTCTTTCGTCTTACATCACTCGTAGACCCGTGAAGTTGATGCGCTCGACGCTTTCGCTTTTGGTTCACAGATCCCGCCGGAACGGCACCCTTGCCGTCGGTCCGCGCCGCCGGAGTTGCGGCACGCGTCCACGGTTCCGCCCGACTTCATCTCCGTCCCAACCGGCTAGTCCTTGAGTCTTTGGTGAGCACCCTAGACCCTTCCCACTCTCTGTTTTACACTCTACCACTACCTGGCCGCCCGTGAACTCGCGCCGCCAAGTAGCCGGCCGGCCATGCCGCCATGGCCGCAGCTGGGCTTGCTCCGACCGTCAAACCGCCCAACCGAGCACTTAGATACGTGCGGGAGGCGTTGGGGTCCGCTCGTGTGCTCACGATCTCGCCTGTGGAGCACCGCCGGCAAGCCGCCGCAGCGCCGGCGCCGCGCGCGCGCATGCCCCTGCTCTGCTTGGGCAGGGCAGTGGGGAGGAAGAAGAAGGCAGCGTGGGCCGCTTGGGCCGGCCCAGAGCGAGCGCGAGGGAGAGCAGAGTGAGAGGGAGTGCGGCCCGGCCGGCTAGCCTTCGTGGGCCGTCTCGGGCCAAATGGCCTTTTCCATTTTATTCGCGAATAAACACTGATTTTCTGAGTTTCAATTTTAGGGAATAGTAAGAGAGTTTGTTATTTTTGTATAAATTAATTTGATGCACCAAAAATTATGAAAATATTCATGTGAGCTCTCTGTGTTGTGTAGAATGCACTAAAAATATTAAATCATGTTTTTGATCAGTCTCTGCAGTAGATAAAAATGTACCTTTTAATTCATAAATGCAACTTTGGTGATTTTTAATAAAATGTAGGAATCTCCAAACATCATGAAATTATTTGTGGCTCTGTTTGAGGTTAAAACCTAGCTGTTAGTAAACTTTGGCCATGATTGGAATTAGTCTGGCCAGTTAGCAAATATGGGTAAAATAAACAAAATTAAAAGAGCAAATAGAAAGAAATGAATTTAGGGTTTGGTGTGAACTTTTGGATTGATTGAAGTCCAAGGGTCCTTTCCCATGTGATCCTTGGCAATGTAGGAATTGAATGTAGTAATAATCCTGTAGTTGTGCAACGGCTTTCTACGACGGTCAAAATGGTCAATAAAATGGTTAATAAAAATAAATAAGAAACCCTAATTCCTTTTAGGACTAGTGTGAACTTTTGAAGTTAATTGTGGACCCCGGAACACAAAAACCACTACTGTCCCTTGGTATCTTAATTCCATGTATAGTTGTAATCCATGGGCATTCAAGTTTTTTTTTATGCAAGTACTCGTTAGTAGATCTTTGGATATTGCTTTGATTGTTTCTTGGATGCAACTTCATGGGTAAAAAGGAATAGTCAACATGCTTCCTGTAGTAAGATGATCATAACCCTTCCTTAAATAAACATAGAATAAATTATTTTAGGTGATAATTAAATGAAACCCTAGTTGTTAATAAAACGGGTTGATTTTGTTGGCTTGCAACCTTACCGTGAAGGAAAGTTGTACTCAACTTTCTAAAATAATTTTATTGCATATCATGTATCATGACATACATATCATCATGTTAAGCATTGCATTATTATTACGTGTAGTGAACGCGGGATAATTATTATCGGAAGCGAGCCTGAGTACGGTATTCATTCGGAGGACATGGATATTCTCAGGGATTTACTTCAGGGTTCTACCCTCTTCGAGCAACAGGCAAGCCCCGGTGCATTGACCCTTCTGTCTACGAAACCTTTATAACTCGAGTTAAAATATTGCATTAAGTTGTTAGGGATTGATTGTTACCTATCCAGATGCATTGCCTCACTATTATTACCCTGAAACCTGTTTTAAATAAAATGGTTTGAAAAATGCTTAGACCTGCCTGAATAATTTAGCCTTTGCAAAAATTGCTATTTTCTAAACTGTGATGATATACTCTCTCAAATTATGAAATGTGGGATGTAAAAACCCCTGTCCGCTTCAGTGGTTGTGCATTTGGCCAATGTACGAACATTGACGGAAGGGTGAGTGTTTCGCTCGGCTGACGTGCTCATGGGACGGCGTTTCCCATGACTTCTCACCGGCAGGCACGGTTTCCAAAAACTGTAGGGACCGTTCGTTGTAGGCGTGCTGGATCGAGATGAACAGCCTAGCCACATACCTTTGTGGAAATCCTAGAGTCAGGTGGCTCTATTGCTGGAACCGACAACCACGCACTGGGAGTGGAGAGATGGCGGGAGTAGCATGTACCCACGTGGCCGTCGTGCCTGGAGACGAGTGGAGTACTGTGCTCCCGGGTGGCGCAGGACCGGTTCCGGGATAGAAAGACCTAGATGATAGGTTGGTATATGTATGCCGGCGTGCTGCATATACAGTGTGGTTAGAATCCCCAGCTGGGTACTTTCTGGATTCGAATCGACGTGCTCCTCGGTTAATGGAGACTCAATCCACTTCCCTACCCCGAAAAGTGGTTCGGAACTAGGTGTTTTCTGAATAAGTGAAGTAACTGAAAGAATGATGATTTATGAGTCTGAATATTGGAACTATGAATATGATTATGATAATGATCAAATAAAATTTTGGATAGGATAGTAATGCTTTTCTGCAAACTTCTTATCCTCTGCTAGCCTTACCCATATCCTTGCATTCCTGAGTCTCATCTTACACCTTTAGTCGGGTAAGTCTTGCGGAGTACCCCATGTACTCAGGGTTTGTTAACCCCTGTTGCAGGTGAGCCGAGTGTGCCGTACTACATGGGATCGTGCCGGCTGACGGGCCGGAGACAGATGAGGATATGTATGTAGTACAACCCTTGGGCAAGGGTATAGTTGTATACTGCTACTC
Organism: Eremochloa ophiuroides; assembly: GCA_038502445.1. Taxonomy (NCBI): domain Eukaryota; kingdom Viridiplantae; phylum Streptophyta; class Magnoliopsida; order Poales; family Poaceae; genus Eremochloa; species Eremochloa ophiuroides. The sequence goes on from JAHLJS010000173.1 coordinate 85,571, forward strand.
CACTACGAACTCTGGTTTGGGATAATATAAATTATATCTGTAAATCCATAGTTCTGTAATACTTCCGCATCTTGTACTCTGATTATTTTTGTAAACTGTTGTAATACTTGCAATGTCTTTACAATGAGATCCTCGGGGAAATCGGGGTTTCCTAGGAGACCCGGCAGGCCACCTAGGTCGATGGGAACTCGTGCACAGTAACCGGATGTCCTTAGGGACGATGATGGTGCTCGTGGGCCCTATGATTAAGGCGGTTCTGTCACACCATCATACCAGGTTTATTCATAAGTCTATTTGAGTCCCCAGTACTATTTTTATATGTTAGTTTAGGACCCAAAAATGCCTCGTTACTTTCCTATAAAACTGGTTCGACTTAAAGATATTTTGACTTTATATGATTCTAGGAATGTGCTTATTTTATGACAGAGAGTAGCAATTAGATTCGGAGATAGCAGCCGCCGATTCTAGGTTCCAAGCCGCTGCCAAGTACCTCGCCACAGCTAGCCTCAAGGCCTCTTTCCTCAAGTGTCGCCACCGGTAGCAAAAAGGAGATGGCCTCATCCATCACTTATATAGTTAAGCGTTTTTAGGTTTAGTTTGTTTATATTTATTTCTCCGCATCCTTGAAATTTAAATTATCTGTATCTATATAAATATTTAATTATAAGTTCTTCTCTGTATCCTTAAAATTTGAATTTGGTACGGATCAGAGAATTACCTGTAACTACATATTTATACAGTTGAATCCATTTTAATCATGCACTTTGTAGTCGGTGGCTCGATGCTATGGAGTAGCTAGTTGGCTGTTGGCAACTGACTCTAACTATAGATGCTATTCTCATTACATTTCACTGAACAAAATTATTACATACATTTCCTCATGCATCAGTACGCTCTGTTCCTATGATTCCACACAAAAAAAAAAATCTCGCCATATATTACACATTATGGTGAAGGATGACATTCGCAACATCCCCAATTGGATCTGGCATTGATAATCAGTAGTCCTCGTAATCATCTTTGTTCCTGTTGAGAAACCGCCTGACAGCTCCGACGACGGCGCCAAGCACCAAGAAGAGGACGAGCGTGTCGAAGCCGCCGCCGACACCGACGGCGACGCTCGGCCCGGGGGCGAAGAAGCTGAACGGCGACCACCCGTAGCCGTAGCCGCCGAAGAACGGGCTCCCGTAGCCGTATCCGCCCAGAGGCGGCGCCACCGGCGGGTTGATGTAGATGTTCGTCCTGCGCACATGCACCACACAAGATAACGTTTTCATCAGCAAACGCAGCATGCATGCATATCAGTTGTCAGCTGATTTCAGTCGCCCTGCCTGTCGTGCTACTCTAGATTCTTGCAAATAATTGAAAACAAACTGAACCACAAGAAGGACGATAAAAAAAAAAGCTATCGAATTTCACAGTAATTCAGAAATTCAGAGCTCGTAATCGGTGGAAGGAAGACGTCATGTAGTCTGAGCTCTATGAACTGAACACGGCTACAACTGAACTTTGGCCGTTTGGCGAAATTGGTAAAAAAAAAAAAAGATCTACTTATCAGAAAGCTTACATATATAGCAATTCAAATCACTCTTGAAGGCGCTAAAAATTACCTCGAGTTGTTTATCCGAGGGCCGGACGACCGTGGCGCGGACCGGAACGCCTGCCCGCCGACCCTGCCGCCGGACTTGGCCGCCATGGCGCCGTCGACGGGGCCGAGAGCCAGCACGCCGGCGGCCAGCGCAACCATCGCTAGCTTCCCGAGCTTGACCCCAAGATCATTCCCTCCCGACGGGACCTTGTCCTTGTCATCGCCGGACGCCTTGCACGAGATCCTCGACGGCCTCCTCGCGTGCTTGGGCGGCGTCGCCGTGCACACCGGTCTACTGCCCGTGAGGAAGCACTGGAGAGGCGCCGGCGCCAGAGCCATGGATGGTTTATCAGCTCGCTTGCTTCTACCTTTGCCGAACGCTAGCTTCTCGTGTTCTCTTCTCTCGTGATTGCCGACTGCCGAGCAGGAGAGGAATAGAGAAGAGGCGGCGATGGTAGGGAGAGGAGGGCTTATCTTGAGATGGCGAAGACGCCACATGGCCGAATTGGAGCGGATATGGTGAAAGCTTCTGGAGGGTAGAGAGATCTTTTGAGCGCTCGTTTGTTCTCTAGCCCAAGGTGCTCTGATGTCTGAACAAGGCTGTATGGCACGGCTCTGTCCGGTACTTTTTCTTGCGTTTTCCTTCACTTGAAATTTCCTTCGGGCTTGGGGCTTGAGAACATATAATCGGGAGTGGTACTCAAATTGATGTTGTCATGTGTTTTTGCCTGGTCAGGGATTTTTCACATGGGTGAAGCATTATTACTAATACGATATCCTTAAATTTGGCATAGATGTTATTTGGGTCTTCTAACTCGGAAAATGTTATTAAGAAGTCTTTAAATTAGCGTTGTGTCATCTAGGTCCCAACTTATAAATCATCATTTTCGTATCCTTAAACTTGTGTCTATGTGTCATTCGAGCCCAAACATTCCTCTGCTTTACGTGACAATGTGGCTTGCTAAGGCCACCCACGATTTTGGAGACCAGGTTAGTTCTATACAAGGTGATAAGATGACATAATTTCTCCATAGTGTATAGAATCGGGGTCAATTAGATGGACAATGAGAAATATTTTTATTCCATAGAACTTGGTTCCATGCATGGGGCCTCCTTCATGAAGTCAGCCTCCAAATGCACGGGAGCTACTCCTATAGCAACATTTATTGCATAGATCCATCATAAACATCCTATTGCAGAGACCCTAACTTTGTATTGACATGGACTGGCATGTGGGCTCATATGTAAGGACCACATCTCTCCTCCACTCCCTGCATATGGGGTCTCAGCTCAAGTTGTTGCTACTATTACAAGATGATACATGGGAGTGGAGAAGAACACGATGACAAGGAAGAAGAACAAGAAGACGATGCTCTCATCATCATCACTCGCTTCTTCAATCATCTTCTCGATCTTGATGTTTTTTCCTCGAATGTTATGCTCTTATTCTTTTCCTTCTCCTTCTCTTGCTCATTACTCACCTCTTGATCAAAGGTGTCATGAGTGATGCTCTCTCCCAACATTTGTGTAGGAGTAAGGTCCTTCAATCCTTCTCTCAATATCACGGTGACAATGATCTCAAACTTGGAGGGGACACACCACAAGAACTTATGTGAGAAATACTCTTCATCTACCTTGTGCCTATGCCTTCAACTCATTGACTACGACATTGAGGCGGTGGAGCATTTTGGCACACTTTCACCTTCCAACATCTTGGATTTGGAATATTTGTCCTTCAAGAGGTACAACTTGGCATCTTTTACAGTGGATGTCCCTTCATATGTTTCCTCCAACCTCTTCCAAGCCTTGTGTGTCATCTCCAAGTCTTTGATAAACTCGAGGACCTTGGGACCAAGTGCTTAATATATGCAGTTGAGTAGTGCTCTTCCTCTCTTGGGGTTGGAGCCTTGAAGTCAAGCACTACAGAATCCTCTTCAACAACTACCCAAATCTTCCTCCCCATATCCTTGTGCACACATCCTTCTATTCACATAATTTGTGCCATCAAAGTGTGTGTGTGTGGGGGGGGGGGGGGCTTGCCAACATTGTTTGTAGCCATATTTTTAATTACTCCAAAGATTATGAAATCTTGATTGTGTTGGAGGCTTAACTCTGATACCACTTGTAAGGATCTATTGTGGGTACTATATAGGGTAAATAGTCAATTAAAATTTCTTGCAAACGCACAACACTAGACAAAATGGTGAGCTACAATATGTCCCTAATAAGCACTACATCTAACTTAAGGTTTTGCAAGCCTAGGGTGAACATGAGCTACTCAACTAGTGACAACATGACTAAGCTATGTTATTAGTAAAGCACGCAAACTACGCAACACCGTAGAGACAAGCGTAATATCTTCTAAAGTAGGGTACATATGAACACAAGTAAAAATCAAGTGTAGAATGCACAAACCACGCAAGAGGATGAACACAATATATATCCCCATGGTTCAATGACTTGCCGGACACATACATCCACATTAAGGGGAGTCATGGATCACAACTCCTCTACAAGCTCGACGATCCTCAAATTGGCTTTGACTCATGAGCACTTGTGTATGAGTCGGGTCGATCACTAGGTACTCCAACAAGACTTGTACCTAGTAGAGTGGTTCTTTGCCTCCTTCAATGGAGATTAACCCAATAGACTCTCACAATCACCTCTAGAGCACCTCGCAATCTCCAAATGAGTGATTCACAAAATCACCGCTGCTCCAAGTCATCTAGGTGGCGGTAACTACTAGAAGTAACAAGAAAATCCGCAACTGACACAATCTACTAGTGCCACTAGATGCTATCTATCAAAGAAGATGAACTTCATCTCTCCTATCACTCTAAGGATGTATTTTTTCTTTTGGCCTCACCGAAGATCTCCGGCGCACATAAACTCTGTCGGTCATTTCAAACTAGCCGCTGCACTCCTATTATTCCTAGTAATTTAGATGGGCCATAAAATATCCTGTTCATAGTAATTTGGATGGGCCAGTATGGGCCAAGCATTTACATTTCCCGTCAACAGACACCTGGACCTTGACACCCATCTTGCAGCCACACAGCCCACCAGGCCCAGACCCTTCCTTGCCCAAAAGACACGCGGCCTTCTGCCCGTCACAGAAGCAACACAAAACCGTCGCGCAACCACAACCAGATCGAGCAGGCGAGCGAACCCGGCCGTGGATCCAATCCAATTCCACCAGTTCGTTCAGTTGGGGAACCTGCAGTCGCGGCGTATCTCGCCGTCGTCGGCCGCCGTGCGGACCCCGACCCTGCCGAGCCTCGTCATCGCCGCTGCGAAGTCCCCGAAGAAGGCGGCCTGGTCCGCGGCGTAGCGGTCGACGGCGGCGCGGGACCTCGGGTCGGCGTACAGCACCTGGTCGGAGGCCAGCACCCCCATCCCGCCGCGCAGGTTCCGGTAGTACTCGTTGTCGAACCGCAGCGGCGTCGTGGCGTCCAGGAACGCGAACCCGGCCGCCCCGCCCCCCGGGCAGCGCTCCAGCAGCTGCCGCGCCAGCGCCGGGTCCATGGCCGGCTCCGCCGCCGCCTCCGCCCACATCCGGTACGCGAAGAAGCCGCACGACGCCGCGCCGATCGTGTGACCCCCTGCTTCAAGAAGAGTTGCGCAAGAACGGCCGTTAGCCACGGGCATGGCTGCACTGCATTGCAGGTGTTCGTTCGCATCGAAGCAGTAAACAGATGCATGCATGCTCTTGGCGTGTTCTACTAGCTGACACGTTTATATATGCATGCACCTGAGAGTGCGATCATGTCGGTCTGGTTGAGGCCGAGGCTGGAGAAGAAGGCGTTGAGCTGGTCGAGGTCGAACGTGCCATGAGGAACCACGACGCTGCCACCAGTCGACACCCTGCCGTCGAGCCTGCCCAGCTCCACCATGTAGTCTGGCCCTCCGCTCTGCACGTACGTGTTCACGCGAGACACGGTCACGATCGACTCGAGAACGAAAGCGATCGAGGAGCAGAGCACCATGCATGGGCACTTACCAGGAAGACGGAGTCCCTGGCGGCGAGGGCCAGGATGTCGGCGCAGGACACCCTGTTCCGGCACTGCGGGTCGCTGTCCACCGCCGCCTTGGCGTTCATCACCGTGCTGAACCCCTCCAGCTTCAGCGTCATGCCGTCGGGGCTCCGCCACTCGTCGTCGGCGCCCGGGTTGATGAGCATCACCGACGCATCGCAGCCCTTAAATTCACAGATCACAGTGGTGGCGGCACGGCTTATTATCAATCAACGATCACAACAAACTCTGTCTCTGATCGGCTTCAGTAATAATCGCACGTGCGTACGTACCCTGACGGCGCAGTCGTGGAAGAAGAGCCGGAGCGTGGCCGGGGCGGCGAGTGGCGACATCGCCATGGACTGCTGCACGGCGCCGCGGACAATGCTCTCGAGGTTCGGGCAGACGCCGGCGTAGTAGTCCGGCCTCAGCTGGTGCCGGGCAGCCGCCGCCATCGGCGCCAGCGCGAGGAGGAAGAAGACGGCGGCGGCCAGGAACTGGAGGCGCCTCATCGTACTGCCGCTGGGCTCGCTCTTAAGGCTGCTAGCTGTTTGTTTACTAATCTCTCTTAAATTAGCTAAAAGCCGTTAAGTTGCATGAGCTCGAGGTGGTTTGCAAGCGATGACAGCGTGGGTTTATATAGAAGACAAGAGGTGGCGTGTGGCATCCCCGCGCTATCACCCATTCACCCATTCATTAACCTCTTGTTTTAACAGGCGTACAATTGGTCAATGTGAGACTGATGTTGATATCCATGGTTGATCACAGATTCACAGCTCATGACATGGGTGTGAGACGATAAAACTGTGGGTTCTTGATTCTCTACTCTATTATACTGGTGCATATTTGCTTAGTTTATTACATTCAGAAAGAGAAGCTAATGTCTAACGACACTCAAAGTCTGAATGTCTTTTCAGAGCAAAAAGAAGTGTCTGAATGTCTGATGATTTTCACTGTGATATATTCATCCGAGTTTTGCAGTATGCAGGCAGCTCGAGGCAAGGATTATCAACCGTGTTGCCAGATTTGTGAATCAGAAGATGGATCGGTTCCTTTGCACTGATTTATCTGATCCATTTAAATTATTCTGATACAATTTTCTGAAAACATGAGAAGTTAGCAGCATGATTGAAGAGAACTGCAGGACCTCATCATAAATCAGTGATTCAGTTTTTCAAGTAGCCTCCATGCATGATTTGTTTGGTAACAAGCAAGAAATCCTTAATTGCTTACTATGTGAAGGCATGACCTGGTACATAGTATAACATAACTAACACATATCATCATTACCATGCAGGTGACAACGTGATGCCGAAGTACGAGCACATAATTCCTGAAGTACTAGTTTTCCTGCAGGACATCAGACATGGTCAGCAACCAATCACCCAACACGTACAAGTTTTTCTGATGGTCAAGGTCAACCCTGTCCAAACGAATAGAAACATCTCCTAGTTCCAAACTTGCAATTTATAGCCGAATAGCCGATCAGCACCATAATATCACTATCATCAACACCATAGTGACAGTAAGGGTTCTGACTTCTTGTACATCTCCATATATAGAGAGCCTGCTAATAGGCTGCTCCCTCCATTCCAAATCATTTTTCTAATAAATACATTATTTTACTATGACAAGTATATATCTAAGCGCATAACAAAAATTATGCATCTATAAAAGTCAAAATGTCTTAAATCTTAGAATGGAGGGAGAGTACTACATTGCAGGTCTTTTGGTGCTGTGATCTCTTCCATATTATTATTTGCAAACTGCCTACGTACTATTTAAGTATTAAAAGTCCATGGTGAAATTTGGGGCATACAATAACTAACTAAAATTGCTTAACGTTATGTTATATTTATTTTTTAAAACAATACTCATATAGATATTTTGTAATCTCTTTATAATGGTGATATAGTTCGGTTAATAATCAATTACTCAATAATATAGATACTTTGTGATCTCTTTATAATGGTGATATAGTTCGGTTACTAATCAATTACTCAATAATATAGATATTTTGTAATCTCTTTATAATGGTGATATAGTTTGGTTAATAATTAATTACTCAATATGCATCATTTTCATCCCTCATTAATAAGTCTCATTCATATCTATTGTGCATGTGTTCAGTGAAACCATTGCTTAAGTTATGTTAGCTCTTGTTGCATCTTAGTTCATATTTTGGCTTCCCAATACATCAAACCGGATGCAATTTTTTCTCTCAAATACACAAGAGCGTTGCATATCAAACCGGATACAATTTAATTTGTAAGAAGTTTTCCGCTCCACATGTAAGGTTAACCCCAGTGGTAATACTTCTTATTCTAGGCCCTCCCCTTAGATTGTTAGGTCATACATTGCATTCTTTGTTGCTGTGGTAGCAAAATAAAATTCCAACCTACATTGTAGTACATGAGACGATATGACTGTAGTTGCATACCTTTTTGCAAAAAAGTCCAAATATGTTATAAAATATTATTAAAATATGATAAATCTATTTAAAATAGCAACATTATTCTTTAATAAAATTTAACTCGAATTGTTATTGTTACCATGACTCGTTAAGGAAAAACTTTTATGATACATAGACCATGTAAATTAATATGATAATTGGTCCCTACATTCATTTATATGTGATATTTATGGTGGCACGCATCATGCATGTATACTTCGAGTTATTGTTTTTCATAAATACCCAAAGAGGTTAATTTTAAGAGATGATTGTGATACTTTGGGTTATGGTTTTTTTTCTTATAAACAGACACAAATGTGCACTTTTTATCTAGATTTAGTGGTTACTTTTAGTTATTTATAATAGAGACATAGGTGGATAATTTAGATACAAAATTAGGAGTTATTGATTATGGTTTATTTCCATAATGTCAGAGGTGAGTAGTTTATATGCAAAGTTAGGGGTTATTTTAGGATAATTTTCCATAATGTCACATCTTAGTGGTTTTCTAGAAATATAAGATCTGATGACTATTATTGACAATTACAATTAGAGCCTACCAAAACCATGCCCAACTTTATACTCTTCTAGAATTTCTAGGATCTTTTTTTTTCCTACTGCATATCATAATAATCAACCCAATTTAGCAATATATAATGCTGTAGTTTTAGTTAATTTAGATGTAGACATAGGTTATAGTTTCCAAAATCACAAACGGAATAATCTATATGTAGAATTTAGATGTTCCTCTAGGCTGGCTTTTCATAATGGTAAATATGGATATTTTGTAGAAAAAAGTTCAGTGACTATTGTTACCAAATTTATTAGAGTATGCGGAATTAATAGTCAGGTTAACTTTTTTTGAGAGAGAGAAATTATAGAACTTATGTTTATTTTTAGTATTTATCGTGAGAATTAACGCCTCTATTACTACTATACTCCCTCCGTATTAGTAAAAGATGACATTTAAGATAACGACACGGTCTTCAATGGATGACTTTGACTTCATATTTCTATAAAAATATTTATTGAAAAGTGATATATGTATACTTTTATGAAAATATATTTGAAGATAAATCTATCTATATATGTTTCATATTTTCAAACTTAACCATTTAAAAGTTATTCATAATTTATATTTTCAATGTTTGACCAAGACCTTTTCTAAAACGTCATCTTTTACCCATTGGAGGAGTATTAGTAATAGAAATATTGCTTCCGGCGTACATCTTCCCGACCTGGAACCAAAGCATGTCTAAGAAGAGTTTAATACAGATACTCCACGAAAGGTAGTTTCAGATATCTGATTAACTGAAGCTCTTAGGTAGAAGTCAAGATTTGAGATTTTTTTTTCTGACAAAACACCTAGGAGTTTAACCTAGAAGTACGAACAAGTTTGTGCTTAACTGATTGTTAAAACTGCAATAATTCTGTCGTTTGTTGAGAGAAAAATCAAATTCATCTTAATTAACAAAAAAACAGCGCACATTCTTTCTTCTCCCTTTTATAATCTATATAGAAGCTGATGTGTGAAAAACTTATAAAAATATTGCGCAAAAAAAACATAAAAAAAATGTATCTTCGTCAAGTCAACTGCATATGTCCGTTGCTGTTTCGGGGAAAAAACCATTATACACGTTGCGATGCAGCACTGGCAAACCTACGCAAGCATGCACCGAACAAAATATAGCTAGCCAGAATTCGTACACACACCTGACCTACGCAACCATATGCTCTGTACTCACACCTACGCGTAGCTTGGAATGGGGAGGTAGTAGTTTGCTGTGGGTCTCGATGGCGGCGGCGGACTGTGTGCTCCCTCTATTCTCATAAATTATAATCCAACTAATATAGTCAGAGACTGGTTTCAGAATTTGTTTTTTCTTTCATGGACACAACTTGTGGCAGATTGACATAATGACAGAAATTGTTTTGTATAACTGAATGCCTGAATCGGCACGTAGTTTCTTATATAATAAGCTACTGAGATAAGAGTGACGCGGCTATTAGTACGTAATCCTGGTTTCTGAACCTGGAGTTTGAAGGAAACAGCTATTTAGCGTGCACGGAAGAATGGATGCCTTAGTTCAGAATTCTTGACGGCTAATTGATCCGGAGCGGATCCAAGGAATAGAGTTGGACCGGAGCTAGGACAATGTACGCTGAAATAGAGCTATCTGAGCTAATTTGGAACTACATGGGCTGACTTTTTTTTAATACAAATAAGTCACGTGAAGATACACGATGTTTCTTGGGCCGCATTAAGGCTGCAACATCCTAAGGCCAGTCTCGATTAGCGAGAGTTTCATCTGAGTTTTATTGGTATTTAATTATCATATAAGCATTTTTTATGATGTAGTAAGTTTTTTTAACAAGAGAGAGAAAAAGTAAGTTTCATAGGATGAAACTCTCTTGGCATGGTGGGTATTTCATTTGAGAACTTTTACAATAGTTGGAGAGACGACGAAAGGCGATTGGTGAGTCTATGGTCGATGGGCCTAAATGCCAGAACATGAGAAGTGATGAGAGGCGATGAGGAGAAAGACGATTAGTGTTCTATGATCGTTGGGTCCATATGCGTCCCGTCCCATCTCATCGCCTCCGAAATCGAGAAGATTAGGATGTCCAAATAGATGCATGGTAATCCCTTTTTCGTATTTTTTTAAATAGAGGATAGAAGGGTACATACACAATTTGAACATAGATTATGAAATTACGAATATAATGTAATTTAAAAGTCTTATTTCATTCTACGTGACATGGTAGTTTTAAAAACAATGACATAAAACTCTTCACTGATACTACCCTAAAACCGACCCTACATGTCTACATGCGCCCCTGTAATTAAATTAAGATGTCATTTGGCTACGCCGGCATCATCTGCTAAACTATATGAACATATCACTTTGGATTAAACTCCAATCATCGTCCTATCTACCTCAAGTTGGTCCACCGTCCAATTGCGAGTTAAAAAGGTCGAGGAAAGCCACGCGCTAGTACGCCCCCGTGCTATATAAACCCCATGCGATGCAGCATCCAGTCCAATCTCCAATGCACCATCGCTTTCAGACCCATCTCGATTGAAAGAATCCACCACCAGCTAGCCACAGCCTGAAAACTCCACACTTTTGAAGCACTCACGCAACAGCCTTCGGTAAGCAACCCTTCGTGTATTTGCAGCAGCTAGAGAGAGTGTTACCATCGATGGCGAGTGGTCGGTTGAGCTTCGTCGTCTTCGTCGCCACCGTCATCGTGTCCGCGGGTCTGATGCTGCCGTCTGCCTTCGCCCAGCTGAGGACGGACTACTATGCCAGCACCTGCCCCAACCTGGAGGTGATCGTCCAGAGCTCCGTGAAGCAGTCCATAGCGCAGTCACCCATCTCCGCGCCCGCCGCGCTCAGGCTCTTCTTCCACGACTGCGCCGTCAGGGTACGTACTTGCCCCAGCTAGCTAGCTCGATGCCCGATGGCGGACGGCTAGCGATCCTACGTCTGATGCGATTGTGGTGACAGGGCTGCGACGCGTCCATCATGATCGTGAACTCCAACGGCGACGACGAGTGGCGGAACAGCGACAACCAGTCGCTCAAGCCGGAGGGGTTTCAGACGATCCTGAACGCCAAGGCCGCCGTCGACAGCGACCCGCAGTGCCAGTACAAGGTTTCCTGCGCCGACATCATGGCCCTCGCCGCCAGAGAATCCGTCTACCAGGTACCAACAATAACACTAGCTTGCTGCCGCCCATCGACAGCGAACGCCATTTTCAGTTACATGGATTGGTTTTTGCAGAGCGGCGGACCCTACTACCAGGTGGAGTACGGGCGGTACGACGGCCGGGTGTCCACCAGAGACAGCGTCGTGCTGCCGCACGCCAACTTCAACCTCGACCAGCTCAACGCCTTCTTCTCCGGCCTCGGCTTCACCCAGGCCGAAATGGTCGCGCTCTCAGGTAAACGACGACGACGACGGCGACTGCAACCTCGCTCACTCACTTGTCCTGCACTCCGTTTGCGATGCACGTCGCCTTGCCATTGCCAGCCTGCTGCTGACCACCTTGCTTGCTTTCATTGCCTTGTGCGTGAATTCATCAGGCGCCCACACCCTCGGCGCCGCGGACTGCCCCTTCTTCCAGTACAGGATCGGCAGCGACCCGACCATGGACCCCGGCTTCGCGTCGCAGCTGAACGGCACCTGCAGCTCCAACCCCAGCGGCGGCTTCGCCTTCCTCGACTACTCGCCGGTGAGCTTCGACAACGCCTTTTACAAGAACCTGCAGGGCGGCAAGGGCCTCCTGGGCTCCGACCAGGTGCTCTACTCCGACACGAGGTCCCGCGGCACGGTCAACTACTACGCGTCCAACCAGAACGCCTTCTTCACCGACTTCGCCGCGGCGATGACCAAGCTCGGGAGGGTCGGGGTCAAGACGCCGGCCACCGGCGGCGAGATACGCCGGGACTGCCGGTTCCCGAACTAGTGCTGTTGCTAGTTAACCTCCTCTGCAGGGTTGGCACTTGACACCATTGTACATTACTATACTTGGACCTGAATATAGACATATAGTGCTACTACTAATAGTCTACAACGACTGTACAATTACAAATCTACACAATATAATAAGCTCATGGCTTTGATTCAGGGGCCTGATGTGTGTATAAAATTATAAATATATACTAGCTCCTCATGTGGGCCATGTGGCCTTGTGTGTTCTTTTCAATGTTGCCATCCCAAGCAAAGCAACCATTCTCTATGCATGGCCTTCTAGCTCATTTACTTTTCATCTAAAGCACAAACCATGCATGGTCTTCATTGCCCCAGTACAAAAATCAAACTTACACGAATCACTTGACTCTTTATAAATTGGAAGATCGTTGAACCATCTTGAGAGGGGCTCTTAAGCCCCACTTCCATGCATGCCGCACTTGTACTTTCAGCAGGGGAAGATTAGGAATGGGGTAATTGTTCTTGCTTGATTAACACACAATTACAAGATATATAGGCCAATCGGCCATAACAAACTGGAGTCTATCACTCCTAAATCTAAGAGAGAATTCCCTAGGAGCCATTATAAAAGATGGTGTTTCCCTGGTAGCCACCGAAAAAGTTCATGTTCCATTTCTACCGCCAGTTTTTTTCCTCTCGTGCCGTGTGAACCATTGCTGTGACGTCCGTCTGTGTGGTTTAGGTTGTTGAGAGAATTCCCTGGGAGCCATTATAAAATATGGTGTTTCCTTGATAGCCACCGAAAAAGTTCATGTTCCATTTTCACCACCAGTTTTTTTCTCTCATGCCGTGTGAACCATTGCCGTGACGTCCGTCTGTGTGGTTTAGGTTGTTTTTAGTGCACATGGCTGGCCCTTTTTTGGATAATGGCCATTTTGCCCCTGGTCAATATTAGCTGCTCGTAGACTTCTCCCTTCCTCGCGATGGACCCAATCGCTCCTCTCCCTGGTCGTCCTTGTTCACTGAAACCCTAGAACCAGCAGGAGCAGGAGGAGCTGGGCGGGCAGTGCGGCGCACGAGCAGCGGCACACGGGCTCGGCGTGCGGACTCAGCGCGTGGGCTCGGCGCCCGGGCGGCTGCAGTGCACTAGCTCCAAACACGGGCGGCCGCGGCGCTCGAGCTCGGGACGCGGGCGGCTGCGGCGCGTGAGCTCGGGAGGCGGGATGCGAGCTGCGGCGCACAGCCGGCGTCGCGCGTGCCGTGTCGTGTGGGAGAAGGCGGCGCACGGCCTTTGTCTCGTGAGCGGCGGCACACGGGCGGCACCAGGAAATCCCCCATGTCGAACTGCAAGATGCCTTCGTGGCTTCTAGAGGGGTAATTTTTCCCTTGTACTCCCATGATTGATTTCTGGTTTCACTGTTAAACTACATCTGTAGGATGGACCAAGAGTCAAGCTGCAATCTAGAAATAAGGATTATTTCAAACAATACTCGGTGCCGCTGGTTTAGTTTTAACAAAGTGGTAGATGCAGACATGACAAATTTCAAAGATCTTGTTGATGAGTTTGTGAAGAAGTACCCTCGTTTTAGAGAGGTAGTGAAAGTCTATTACTACTGTCCTGTGTCTAAGTCCAACATTGAGGTCAGGACAGACCAAGAATTGGTTGATATGGTTGCCAGGCATGTTGAAACCAAGTGCATTTACATGTCGATTGCTCATCACCTTCCTAGCTGTGAGCCACCTAGCATACCAGATTGGGAAGATGTGCATCCTATATCCTTTAAAATCCCAAGCACACCTTCAATATGTGATCCACGCCTTGCACAAATTAGCCAAGCCACATCTCAACCTTCCATTGAAGCTGATACTAAGACACATCCTTCTTAGTTAAATCCTATCACTGAAACTGCTACTAAGATATATCCTTCTCAGTCAAATCCTTCCACTGAAAATGCTATTGAGATGCAACCCAATGATGTTTACCTAATAAATCCCGAGCCGGACAATGAGCATGTTGGAGTTGATGAGGAGAACCTGTCCAGTGATATGCTACCCCAGAAATACCCAATCCTACCTGATGAGGAGAACCCAGGGAGTGACTATGAATGTGGTGTTGATTGTGAGGAATCAGGCCCTGACTGTGAGGGTTCTAATCCTGACTTTGATGATGACCCTAATGACCCTGTGACTGACAAAATTCCAACTCACATCCCTGAAGTAGTGAATGACAAATATGATCCACCAATGGTTGAGGGTAGTATTTATCCCAACATAGATACTTTTAAGCTTTCTTTAGCCACCCATGCTATAAAAATCAATTTGAGTATAACATGGAGAAGAGTGAATCAGGGAGAATGAGGGCCTACTGTTCTAGGAGAATTGATGGCTGCAAGTGGAGGATCCATGCTTCTACCATAGGTGACAATGTTACAGTCAAGGTAAGGTGTACCAACTTGTATCTTTTTCTCTGCTCCTTCTAGTTATTTAATTAATAATAATATAATTTCTCTTTTTTCTTGTGCCACGTGAAGAAGAACCCTTTTTTGCATGAGTGCAAGAGTACTAGAAGTAGTCGTAAAGCCAAGCATACATCCAAGTTCTGGTGTTGTGAAATGGTGAAAGATTGGCTAGTGGATGACCCAACAGTTCGTGTGAAAGAACTCCAGAGAAGGATCAAGGATACCTTTAGGATACTTGTGCCATACAAAAGAATGTATTATGGCAGAGAGCTTTCCATTGACCAATTATATGGGAAGTGGAGGTTCAAGTTTTGACAATTTGTTCAGATTCAAGGAACAAATAGAACCATCTAGTCTAGGAAGTTTTGTAGTGATTGATCATCATACTATAGCTAACAAGATCAGGTTCAACAGGTTATTTTTTGCAATGAAGCTGTGCATAGATGGGTTTCTTAATGGTTGTCGATCATATTTGGCAGTTGACAGTACATTTCTTACTGGAAGGTTTAGGGGACAATTATGCATAGCATGTGTAGTGGATGGACATAATTGGATGTATCCAGTAGCTATAGGTGTGATAGATTCAAAGACCAATGACAATTGGATTTGATTTATGCAAAGGCTTCGGGAAGCAATAGGAAACCCTGCTGGTTTGACATTTTCTACAGACTGTGGCCAAGCAGTCATGGCTGGTGTCACTGAAGTCTTTCCAACAGCGGAACAATGAGAATGTATGTGGCATTTGGTCCAAAAGTTCAAGAAAAGGTACAATAGAAGAAAAATTGCAAGGAGATGGATGGTATTATACTTGCACCAATCTTAAAGAAGTTGAAAGAGGAAACCAAGAACATTGACATGAACGTCATTAGTGGATCAGATGGTGGAGATTTTAGATATGTAGAGGTCTATGCCAAAGGTGAGACTGGATTCAGATATGTTGTAAATCTAGAGGACAAGACTTGCACCTGTAGAGCTTGGCAGCTGTCTGGGAAGCCTTGTAAACATGCATTGGCCTTCATCACTTCAATCAGGAATGAGAAGATTGAGAATTATGTGGACAATTATTTCTCAGTTCAAAAGTTCAGATGTGCTTATGAGGGCATCATTCCTGCTATTCCTAACAAAAGATGTGGCCCAAATCAAATCATGGCTTCTTCATGCATCCTCCTCTGTTGATATCCATAGCTGGTAGGAGAAAGAATAGAAGTTTCAAGGCAGCCACAGAAGGTGGAAGAGGGAACAAGGGTAGGCACCAGTGCCCCATATATATGTGGAGAATATGGTCATCATTGGCATACTTGTAAAAATGGGGATCCAGCTGACATTGAGGCTATGAAGTTAAAGAGGTATATATGTAACCATATTAATTTTTGTATTGCTGTTTTTGTATGTTTTACTATCACAAATATGAGTATCAAAACTGACTATAATTTTGTGCTTTGGCCCTACGTGCCCACCATGTATGCATCGATGGTTCAGTCGTCGTCTTGTGGCCCTGTTAACTCGTTTTATTTTGACTTCTTTTCAAAGATAAAACAGTATTTTTTCACTCATAATAAATCAGCATTAATCGAAATTAACGTTTTTTTCAGACAAATCAGCATCAATCGAAATCAACTTATTACCCACTGGTTGGTGACGTTGGCGCGCGCAAGTATCACCATCGCCGCTCGGCAGCCCGGACTTAGGCATCTTTGTTAACACCGCAGATTTTGATTGATCTGTATCCAATGTAATAGCCTAGCTTAATGTTCACTAGCGAGGATCTGACCTTCCATGTAAACCTTCTGACCTCCTAGGACGTCGTTACGGAACATTGTATCGAACTTTCTCTATCTTAATACAACGACACGCAAATCTTTGTGCAATCAAGAAAAAAATGCAAAGAATTTGTGCTTTCCTTCATGTCTCTCCAGGTTCAACTAGGCAAAAGCTGCAAAAAATATATAGAATTAGGTTTTGAGTTAAAACTTGTGTGAGTCGTGGACTTTTTTCGAAGTACATAGTTATAACCATTTTGTAACAATTAGGTGGCTTAAATGAAGCCAGAATATTGATCTAACAGAATAAGTAATTCAAGGTGGTTTGTTTTCAAAGAAGTAATCAATGATTGAGGCATTCAAAAAAATAGTAATGGCATTGAAGGATTAACAAAAAAAAAACTCTATAAACAAATCATGCAATTCCAGTGATCATTATTGGGCTTCATTTTGGAACATAAAGACACTGCAGCTTGAGCTGGGCAAATTAAACAACATGGGCCGAAATACACTCTGGTTTTCTTGATTGAGTGTGTGGAGAGAGAAATTGGCCCAAACACGTCCCGTCTAACCGATCTTTGCTAATATTCCTCCGATAAAAGGATAGACCTTGGTTCTATTTTATCTCTAGAGCAAGTTTAGTAATAAGCAAAACAGCCCTATTGTTCCAATGGAATCAGTGAAGAGTAGAGGGCACCATGCACATGTATGTGCTCGGAGGCAATATAATATCATTAATGAATGATTCGCGCGCGAGAGTAAACTCTGTGTTAAGCCATGTCAGTACGTACAACATGCATGCAAAATCTGCTAATAAGTGACACGTACGCTCTCACAGCATGACACATCACAGTGTCCTCGGCGACGACCGGCGCGTGAGAGGTCGCGCACAGGGCCACCAGGGCCACCGCAATCCCGATCCGACAGTGACCGCGCTATATTTTACCGTGTCACCCCACTCTGGAAGATTGACACGCTGTCGGCGACGACTCATCAGGCACAGTCATTAGGGCACCAACGACGCTCGCGGTCAATGGTCAGTCGGCACGAAAACTACGTGACGACGGTGGTGGCCTCGTGGACTCCGTCATGAGAGCCAGTTTCCAATTATTCTTACGTTAAAATGACTAGCAGAGTGAGTAGCCGCAGACAGTCGTAGTATTGTCCGTACGAGATTGCCGCGTATAGCGAGCGCGTGCGGAAAATCCTCCCTTATCTCAACGTCTATTTGAATTGAGATTCGTACAGGAGTACTTTAAAATTCGTGTCGAAGTGTTTTTTTTTTCCGATTATAGATACGTATGAGGTGATGTGCATGAATCTTAATGTGATTTGAGCCGTTGAATTAGGGGTGTACGCCTACCCCATTACGAAAATTGCAAGTTGCAGCAATTCTAGGACTATTTTAGACCATACGTTATGATTTTTTAACAAAATAATGGAAACCTCGTCCCTTTGGCAATCACAATTATATTCCCTAATAATGATATACATGTACATATGTATACAGATATTTTTCTTAATATCTTTTCTTAGCGACAACATTGGGAGTATTTAGTTACGATAATGCTTATATTAGCGCATCTGTCTAAAACTTTTGAGTTCGAATGGCTCCTCAGGGCGCACCCACGCCCACCATGACTCCTCCCTCTCTTCCTCTAGCAACAGCAGTGGCGGCTCCCCCCCCCCCCCCCCGATGACCCTCTCAACTTTAGCGACGACCTAGGGTTTTAGAGGTAGACCTCATCTTCTTACTCCTACTCCTCCTCCTCCTCGTCGTCATCGGCGACCTAAGGTTTCGGTGAGCTTTCCCCTCTTCTTCTCCAATTTTGTGGGGTGTAGAAGGTCCAGCC
Source organism: Eremochloa ophiuroides (assembly GCA_038502445.1). Lineage (NCBI taxonomy): Eukaryota > Viridiplantae > Streptophyta > Magnoliopsida > Poales > Poaceae > Eremochloa > Eremochloa ophiuroides. The sequence goes on from JAHLJS010000173.1 coordinate 104,135, forward strand.
AGGGGGAGGGAAGAAAGACAGGCGGTGGCCAGTGGGGATGGGTGGCGGGTGGTAGGGGGGGGCAATCATGAACACTTTTGACACCAATGAGATGCTTGTATGCCAAGTTTGGTGCAAAGAATACAGAACCCCAAATATTAGTCCAAATATCACACTCTTCAGTTAATTGCAAAGAATCAACAATATCCCTGCAAAGCTGAAATTGCTGGAAAGCTTCCTCAAGTGGTAAATGAAAAAGTTGTTAGGTTGAGGATAGATGAGTGACTTGATATATTGTTAAATGTTTACTTCTAGATTTGACAAATGAAAAAAGATGTGGCCATTGAATAGAAAGAAGCTGATTATTCCAGACATCCCCTCAAAATTTTATTGTAGTTCCACTTTTGGCTATTGCCAAGGCCATGCCTTTATATGAATCCAGCAAACTTAAAGAATTCTTCCACCAAAATGAGCCTCTTCTGGAAGCATTATTAGGAAGCCATCCATTATGATAATAATGGTTCCAGAGAAGCTGAACCCAAGGCAAATCAGATTTGTTAAAAAAAATTTATGCAGGTTTTTGAGCAGAAGACATTCATTCTGAATTCTAAGATTTAACACACCCAGTCCACCATTTTCTTCGGAGTCACAAACCAATTTCGAAGCTGCCTTTGGAGGATTTTTTTTGCTATTTATATCAGAGCCTCTCCATAAACAATGTTTCCTGAATTTGTCTATTTGCTTAATAACTGTTTTTGGAAGTAAAAAGGTAGACCGCCCGTTATGATTTTTTTTAACAAAATGTTGGAAACTTCGTCTCTTGTAGCAACCACAATTATATTCCCTAATAATGCTATACATGTATATATGTATACGGATATTTTTCTTAATATATTTTCTTAGCGACGAATATTGGGAGAATTTAGAGTTACGATAATGCTTTTATTAGCGTGTCTGTCCAAGACTTCAAGTCTGGACGGCTCCTCACGTCGTGCCCGCACTCACCGTGACTCCTCCCTCTCGATCTCTCTTTCCGGCGGCTCCTCTCTCTCTCTCTTTCTCTCTCTCTCTCTCTTCCCAGCAACCTTCCCAACTCCGACGAACGGCCTAGGGTTCTGGCAGTGGGTTCCAGAGGTAGCCATCCTCTTCGTCCTCCTCCTCCTCCTCCTCCTCCTCCTCCTCCTTGTCGATGACCTTGGGTTTTGATGAGCTTTCCTCCACTTCTTCTCCAATTCTGGTGGGGTATAGAAGGTCCGGCCAGGGCGAGGGACGGAAGACAGATGGTGGGGATGGTTGGTGGGCGGTTTAGGGGCCTGGCAATGGGGGCGGAGGTTGGGCCAGGTCTAGAGCGAGGTAGCTCGGTTGCCGAAGTTGGCGAAGACGGCAATGGAGCTCGCCAGAGTTGTTCAATATGGAAAATGGCGACAGTGGGGGAGGGAGGGGAAGGGGAAGACTAGAAGAGGGACGCTGCCACGGTGTGGTAGGGTCACCTACGGCGTCGCGGCGGTGGCTAGCGATGGAGGTAGGGGAGAGGGTGGATTAGCGCTGGCGGAGGAGAGGCGTGGGGAGGCGGGCATCCAGATGTCGCGCTGGCTCCGAACGTCGTCCGGATGCAGGTCGTGCTCTTAGAGTTATTCTTGTTATAACGAACATAGTGACGTGAGTGTCTGTATGTGTGAGCCGTGAGTGTCTATGTCAATGGTGGTCTAAAAAAACAGAGGGAGCGACAGTATTTTGTTCTACCTCAAGCCGAATAGCTGATCCAATTGGCAGTTGGAAAGGGCGAGGAAGCCACGCGCCAGTACGCACAGCCGGCGGCAGCCTATAAATCCCATGGAACGAACCTCCGTTCCAACGCGCCATATCGCTTTCGACCAGCCTCGATCGAACGAAATAACTACGGCCAGCTGCCACGCTTTTGGAGAGACGCACGCAACAAACACAACGGGTTGAAAGCCAAGCTGCCGGGAGGGAGCATTGCTAGCTCGCGTATCATATCATTCTTCATCGATGGCGAGGCTTGGGAGGCTGGTCCTGTCTGTCGCCGTCGTCGTGTCCGCGGCGCTCATGCCGCCGCCGCCGGCCGTCGCGCAGCTGAGGACGGACTACTACGCCAGCACCTGCCCCAACCTCGAGGCCATCGTCCGGGGCTCCGTCAGGCAGTCCATGGCGCAGTCCCAGATCGCCGCGCCCGCCGCGCTCAGGCTCTTCTTCCACGACTGCGCCGTCATGGTACGTACGCTAGCAGCGCACGCCCGCACGCAGCCTAGCTAGCTATCGACCAAGCTCGATCGACCGAAATCTCTCCTGATGCATGCGGATATGATGCAGGGCTGCGACGCGTCGATCATGATCGTGAACTCGAACGGCGACGACGAGTGGCGGAACAGCGACAACCAGTCGCTCAAGCCGCAGGGGTTCCAGGCCATTCTGAGCGCCAAGGCCGCCGTGGACAGCAACCAGAAGTGCCAGTACAAAGTGTCGTGCGCCGACATCATGGCCCTCGCCGCCAGAGAAGCCGTCTACCTGGTATCTACTATTCGTTCGTCAGCCTCCATGCTGTCAGTCGTTGCTGCTGCTTAGCTCAAAAAGAACAAAAATCTTGCCATCATCAGTTACATATATGCAACTAATTAACTCTAACTTTCTGCTTTCTGCATGCATCGATCGGTTGCAGAGTGGCGGGCCGTACTACCAGGTGGAGCTCGGCCGGTTCGACGGCAAGGTGTCGACTAGGGACAGTGTCAAGCTGCCGAGAGTCAACTTCACCCTGGACCAGCTCAACACCTTCTTCTCCGGCCTCGGCTTCTCCCAGAAAGAAATGATCGCCCTCCTAGGTAAACCACGGCACCGCCGGCAGGCTGCTCATCATCCATCGTCGTCTCACTTAGCTCGACTCTTGCAATGAATTGCCAGAATGCATGCATGTCAGCCTGACCCTGAGTGACGTTGCCAATTCAACCTGCAGGTGCGCACACCCTCGGCGCGGCGGACTGCCCCTTCTTCCAGTACAGGATCGGCAGCGACCCGAGCATGGACCAGAGCCTGGCGTCGCAGCTGCGCGGCACCTGCGCCGCCAACCCCAGCGGCGGCTTCGCGCTCCTCGACCCCTCGCCGGTGACCTTCGACAACGCCTTCTACCGGAACCTGCAGGGGGGCAGGGGGATCCTGGGCACCGACCAGGTGCTGTACAGCGACCAGAGATCCCGCAGCGCCGTCGACAGCTACGCGTCCAACCAGGCCGCCTTCTTCAACGACTTCGTCGCGGCCATCACTAAGCTCGGCAGGATCGGGGCCAAGACGGCGGCCACCGGCGAGATACGCCGTGACTGCCGGTTCCCGAACTAGCGATCGAGCAGCTGTGTAGTTAGTTGATTCGCTTTGCTGGCCGGTTCACATCATGATATACATATAATATAATTATAGGTACAATATTTATATATATATGACGGCTGTAATTAATTATAATAAGTTGGGATAGCATTTTGCAAAGAGTTTTTTTTTTTCTTCTGGGATATTGGCTTTTGCTTAGATGTACTAGAATATCTACGTGTGTTTGAGTGAATTAAGTTAAACATTAAATTAAATTTCACTCTAATTCCTCTTCAGCATATATGGTTTAGGGTTAAGGGCAGCTCCACCAATGATTTATGAGCTAGATCTAATCATTTTAGTCCATATTTTAATAGAAAAAGATATAAAAGCCAACTCACAAGAGCTAGTCTTATACACATATTTTTAAGATTATTTGAGGTTGTCATGTGGGCATAAATATACTACTCACTCCATCCCAAATTGTAAGTTATTCCAAGAATTTTAGAGAATCAAACTTTCTCAACTTTGACCAAGTTTATATAATAAGATAACAATATTTACAATATCAACTAAGTATTATTAGATTCTTCATCAAATATATTTTCATGGTACACTTATTTGGTGCCATAATTTTTCATATTTTTCTTTATAATTTTGGTCAAAGTTAAGATAGTTTGACTCTCTAAGATTTTTAGAACGACTTACAATTTGGAATGGAGGGAGTATAAGCCATTGCTAAAACTTAACACACATATGGGTCCCTAATAAAATGGATACGGGTCTTAGAGCCAGTAACTAGCTCTTACTGTTGCGGGTCCCTAATAAAATGGATACGGGTGCATACAAAACCTTGAATGAGTCCCAACCTCCAAGTATCTAAAAACCTTTAATGCCCAAGAGCTGATTGGTGTAAAGATAGATACAAATTAAGGTACAGCTAACCTAAACCAACAGAGCTCAAACATATCACGTATCACTTCACACAGCTAAGCTAAGTGACGATCTCACAGATTTTCATTTGCTCCTATCGGCGGAAGCCTTTCAGCAGTACAACAGCAGCTATTAGGCAACTTTCATCCTTCTGATTGCAGGGATATGTGGTCTTACATTTGGGGAAGGCAGGAATTCTCATGTGCTAGAGCTTACAAACAGCTTTCTGGATCAACTGGTGCTCATCCAGCTTTTGGATGGCTTTGTAAATCCTCCTATCAGCACAAGCATAAAGTCTTCTTCTGGCTACTCATAAAGGACAGGCTTAGTACAAGAAACTTACTAAGAAGAAAAGGCATGCATCTTGATTCCTTCCTTTGTGTCCTCTGTAATAATTAGGTTGAGGAGGAAGTGGGGCACCTCTTTATCCACTGTGATTTTGCAAAAGGCAAGCTGGCTGATGGTGGGAGTATCTACTCCCACTCACCATGACCCATTCCAAATTCTTGAATCTATCAGAGACCAACTCAACGTCCCGTTCTTTATGGAGATAATCATAATCATGTGTTGGGCCATCTGGTCAGTCAGAGACAACCTGATCTTTAGAGGGGAACAAGCTTCGGCTCAGCAGTGCAAGGAGATCTTCAAGCACACCTTTGGATTACTCATTTTTAGGGCAAAGAAAAGATACTTTCCTCTCATTCAAACTTGGTTGGATCTTCTAGTCTAGTTTTTTTTCGATACGGGAGCTTCCCATTTTCATTGCGATAACGGAAATACAGAGTTTAAGAGTATAGAGGATTTAGACAGCAGATAGAAGGCGCGGATCTTCCACTCAAGAGGGACACATCTGGTCTAGTTTTTCTTTCTCTTTCTTTTTCTTTTCTTCCCTCACTTTTTTATGTACATACAAACCTCTCGCTTTAAGTTTGTTCAATATATTTCCAGTTGGGGCGATCGTCCCTCATGTTCTTAAAAAAAAACAACAGAACTCTATAAGGCTTGATTCATGATGGTGGGAGACCTAATGGAGAAAAAACACCAGACAAAATTTCCATCTAACAACTTAGACGAATTGCTAGTCAAAATTTGAATTTGAAACACAAGTCCGATTTATATTTCAGGACGGAAAGGACTACCTCTATGGTAGTGGCTTAATTATTAGTGGTGAGAGTAAAGATGCTCACTTGCTATCCATCCAGCTAGGTTAATTGTTATCTCGGTCGAGATAGATGATGCTCGATCACTAGCTGCCCCAACCTCCAAGTATCTAAAAACCATGAATTCCCATCGGTGTAAATTAAGATAGATACGGTATAGCTAACCTAAACCAACATAGCTCTGTAAGGCTCGATTCATGATGCTGGCGGGAGACCTAAGGGGAAAAACACTAGACCAATTTTTCATCTAACGACTTAGATGAATTGCTAGTAAAAATTTGAAATTGAAACACGTCCGATTTATATTTCAGGACGGAAAGGACGACTACCTCTATGCTAGTGGCTTAATTATTAGTGGTGAGAGTAAAGATGCTCACTTGCGATCCATCCAGGTTAATTGTTATCTCGGTCGAGACAGATGATGCTCGATCACTAGCTGCGGCTACCACTTCACTTCACTTCAATGTTTTTTTTTTCCTTCCACCGGAAACCATATCAAACTTAATTTTATGGAGTCAGTTGTACAAGCCTCCAAGGCATGCAAGAGATGATGGACGGTCTCATCTCTGCTTTGGCGTGCGTGGACGATGCTGATACGTTGGCCCGGTGCACGTGGACTCGGCACACACGGTTCGTCCGGTGCTCACCTCGATCGGTATGTGTCACCACGCACCATTAATTGGCACTAGTAGACGCGCGGCATCACCTGCGCCTAGCTAGCTCACCACCAGTCCACCAGCGTTTATGTTATGTTGCATCAATCGATCGATCGATTAATCGATATAATGCCTTGCTCCATCGGCATCGATATCAGATCATCACCTGCAGTACTGTTTCCAAACCGAATCTTGAAAGTGCACCGTGCACAATGCACGCGCTCCACTACGCACACTCGATCGGCCCTCTCCAACATGAACGTGCCAATGGCCTGTGTCACTGTCAGCTACTAGTGTGAGTGTGTGTCGCTTCAGTAATCAGGTAGTACTAGTATCAACCTGAACTTCTATCCTTTAATGTTCTTCTGACTTATTAGGCAGCGGATTAAGCAAATGCGAAGCTGCCTTGTACCGCATTTCGTTGTCCGGCCAGCAACCATTATATCACATCAACAGAATACTACTATATTGATTTTGTTCTTTCTTTGTTAATTATGAGAAGAACATCGTCTCTTCCGTGCCTACTTCTACGTGTGTGTAAAACAAAGGAAAGGTTCCAAGCACTCCCGTAGTTGTTGACCATCTAGCTAATTTAGACTAATTTTTAGATCCAGGTGATCCAAATAAGCCTCAAGTATTATTAGATTAATTATAAAATATTTTTTATACTAAATATATTTGTAGACATAAATTTTTATATAATTTTCTATAAATTTGTTTGGATGGGGGGACACAAAGTAATATCAGACAGGTCGCTGGCTAATAATAAGCAACGTGCATGTTCTGCCCTGATGATTGATCGTGATGAAGCGTTAGCTAACTAATAACTAACTAACTAACTGCTTGTGTCTTGTACGTAACATAACAGCATGATTAGCGTGATCCTGCGTTCCTCACTTCCTCCACTCCGTACGTGTTCCATTCCACGAATCATCTTTTTTTTTGTTTGTTTTTTGGACGACGCCGGAATTGCAGGTGGGGGGCCGTTGTTTGTTTTTGTTGAGCTCCGGCCCGTGAAACCTTGAGACAAAGGCCCACGGACCGGTTCGGCTGTCGCTACTCTGGTCTTGAGAGAGTCCAGCCCCGTTGGTTTCACACCGTTTCAGCAAGGAAAGCCTACGGAAAAAGTCCAACGGCCTGTTTTTTTTCTGAAAAATAAGCGCTGATTTCGGTTCGTGCTGATTTGTTGTGAAAGAAAAATACTGTTTCGTGGCTGAAAATAAGCGCTGATTGATAAAAAAACAAGCTGCAAGTTATCTCCGACAGTTCTCCCTCTCTAAATGTGACGGAACCGCCTTAATCATAGGGCCCACGTGCCCCGTCATCGTCCCTAAGGACCTTTGACTAGTCTGCACGAGTTCCCTTTTGACTTCGGTGGCCCGTCGAGTCTCATAGGAAACCCTACTTTCCCCGAAGATCTCATTGTAAAGACCTTACAAGTATTACAACAGTTTACACAAATGAGATAAATCAGAGTAAAGAGCGCGGAAGAGTTACATTAATATAGATTTACAAATCTAGCTTATATTATCCCAAACCAGAATTTCGTAGTGGAGTAGCAGTATACAACTTTACACCCCCCTGCCCAAGGGATTAAATCATATACTTTTCTCCATGCACGATCCGTTGACCGGCACGGTCCCACGCAGAACTGCATACTCAGTTTACCTGCAACAGGGGTTAACAAACCCTGAATACATGGGTACTCCGCAAGACTTACCCGACTAAAGGTGTAAAATTAGACTCAAAAATGCAGGCTGAGGGGAGTCAAGGTAAGGCTTGAGCAAGAGTCAAAGTATTTTGTAGAAAAGCATTTCTATCCTATTTCATTATTTGATCTCAATATTATTTTATTCATATACATAATTCCAATATCAATTCCCGTATATTATGTACTTTCAAATTCATATTCATTCTCAAAAATACCTAGTTCCGAACCACTCTTCGCTGTAAGGGTGAGGATCATGTCTCCATTAACCGAGGAGCAACGTCGATTCGAATCCAGAAGTACCCAGCTGGGGATCCCTATCCACACTGCATATGTAGCACTTAAGTTTGCATATGCCAACCCCGCCTACCACGGCTTTTCATACCCCGGAACCGGTCCTGCGCCACCCGAGAGCACAGTACCCCTCTAGTCTCCAAGCACGACAGCCACGAGGATACACGCTACTCTCGCCATCACTCCACTCCCAGTGCGTGGTTATCGGTTCCAGCAGTAGAGCCACCGGAGTCAGAGGCTTTCCGTAGTATGTGGCTAGTTGCAAAGTCATAATCACAGCAGGCCGACAACGAATGGTCCCTAATATTTTTCCGTTAGAAACCATGCATTGGGACTCTAACCCAAGTACACTAGCAACTATCCGGTTTTCACATCTCTTTCCCGATGGCGACGAAAGTTGGGACTCTAACCCAAACAGTTGGCCAACCAAACAGGAAAACCCATCCACGTTGATGATAATGGACTGGCCAAGTACACCATCACCAAACGAGAACAATACCAATCCCATAAAATGATTCATTTGTTTCATATCATCACATTTTTTAAAATAGCATTTTTATAACTCTATCATTAAGCATAACTAAACATTGTTTCAAAAATTTAAATAAATCAGGGTCTCAGGTATAATATGTGGTCAAGGAAAGGTAATGCATCAATGGGTTATCACTCAACTCCTATTAACCTAATGCAGTAGATTAACTCAAGTGATGAATATTTTTAAATAACAAGGAGGGGCAAATGCACCGGGGCTTGCCTGTTGCTTGAAGTCGATCGAACCCTGAAGTCAATCACCGAGAAGGATCCATGTCCACCGAGTGAAGACCTTACTCGGGACACGCTTCAGATCATAATCGCCGCGCGTACACTATACGAAATAATAATGCAACACTTACATGATGATATGTATGCCATGATGCAGCAGATGCACTAAATCACTGATCAATAGGAAGTAAACTTAATTTGAAAGTTGAGTACAACTTGCCTCCATGATAAAGTTGCAAGTCAACGAAACTAATTACTATTGCGTATTAACCACTTTATTTTATTGACCATTTTAACATTCGTTGAAAGTCAAATTAGTTTTTCCCCTAGAGCACTATCAACCCATTGCCTAAACAAACTATTAAACCCTATCATTATATGTGACTAACATAAATTACTAGCATTCCAAATTAACAATTCAATTAAGAACCCAAACACTAATTAAGGTGCCAAGGATCATCTCAAGTTAATGACCCAGGGATATCACTCAATCCAAATGTTACACCACACAAAAGTGAATTAGGGTTTCTACTCAATTTTATTAATCAATCAACAATTAGGATTTTTGTTTTGGCATTTAATTACTACCTAGGGTAATTCATCTTATACTTACAAAGTAAATGATCATCAAAACTTGGAACAGCAGGGTTCAGGTGCTACAAGAGGTTTAACCAAACCCTAAAAGATTTAACAAATTATTAAAATTTTAATCCTAATAACCTTTCCTTAATTAATCAATTAAATAAGAAATAATTAAATTATTTCTATCTGAGCTCAAAATTTTACCATAGATAGTACTTATCCTAAAACAATACCAAATTAAATTTCATAATTTTTGGAGTTATAGAGAACTAATTAAAATTACCCAATGTTGCATTTATTAATTTTTGTGCTGATTTTTAATCCCTGCAGAAAGTGTTCAAAACATGTATTTAATATTTTTGTTAAATACTACATCCCTCAGAGAGCACACACAATTATTTTCAGAATTTTTAAATTAGTAAATTAATTCCTATTAAAATGACAAATTGGCTCACTATTCTCTCTATCAGGAAATTGGAAACAATTTTTATTCGCGAGGAAAAATGGAAAACCAAATCAGCCCGGGACGGCCCAAAACAGCCAGGCCGGCCCAGCGCGACTCCCTCTCTCCCTGTCCCGCTGACAGCCGGCCCCCACCCGTCAGCTCTCTCTCTCTCACACTCCCTCTTTCTCGCTCTCGCTCGGCCCTCTCCCGCGCGCGCACAACTGCACGGCCGCGGAGCTCGCCGCCGGCAGCATCTCCGGCGAACCCGAGGTCACCAATAGGATCCCCGTACCACTACAAACCAACATAGGGGTCCAGCCTGCCATCTAGGTCACAGGAGTGGGCACGGTGACGGCCATGGCGGCTCGGCGAGCACGGCCACCGGCGGTATGCCGCGCTCCGGTCACCACGAGGACCACGAGGACTAAACATTTTGACCAAGAGTACTAGGGAGCTCACCCGAGGTTAGACCACTAGCTATCCGTGACGGATGACGATCGGAGAAGGATTATCAACGGTGACCGAGGTGACGGCGACTAGTTCCGGTGGCGGCGAGGTCGTTCCCGCGTGTCCTGTACACCGGAGGAGGAACAGCCGAACACATAAGTTTCAGGGAGGAACAAGGGCTCTAGAACACCCTACTGAAAGGGGAGAATCGCACCGTGGCGCTCTGGCCGCGGTGAACGTGTTCACGGCGGCGCTTCGGCCGGCCACAAGGAAGACGATGGCCGCGCGGCGATCCCGGCACGAGAGCGAACGCGAGCAGGCTCAAAAGACTCGTAAGGAACTATCGAATCTAACTGCGAAATGGAGTGGGTGATGGTGGAACAGCGGCGGCTAATTTGGTCCTCCCGTCTGAGAGGTTGCCGGCGGCGGGAATGGACCAAGGGAGGATGCGAACGGTAACTCCTAGGCTTTATAGTCGGGATGACTGGTGCAGGACGTGGCCGGGGTCCCCATGGACTTCGACACGCGGTGGCCGGGCTCGGCTGGCCCCGGGCAGCGCCGGCGGCCGGCGCGCACACGCGCGCCTGCGCGCGGACAGTGCCAGGACCGGCCCCCCCTGACAACACTGTAGTAGAGCATGACCATTCACTGATTTTTGTCAAATTACTTTTTATTTTTTGTAACAAGTCGAAAAATTGCCAATGTAAAAGTTGCAGTAGATTTAGTGCTGAACATTTTTGGTTTTTGAATCACATTCAAATTTTGAATGGATTTTAAATAAATCAAAAGGGGGTAATTAGGGATTTTGAATTTCAAACCTAATCCAATCAAATTCTCAAAACTTTTCTCAATAGCTTGAAAACATGCAAAAATAGAAGTTGTTCCACTTGTCCAGTCCTACAACTTTCATTAAATATGTTTTATCAGATTCTTCATAGTTTTTGAAATAGCATTTCAAATTTAAATTTTAAAACACTCATTAGGGTTTATTTTGAAATCTCACTACATAACTTTAAAATCCCCAAATATAAAAGTTGTTCAAATTGAAAATCCCTTCAACTTTTATTAAAGGTGTTTTCCCAAATTCTTGATAGTTTTTGAAAGGGCATTTTAAATTTGAATATACCAACACTAATTGGGTTTTAATTTAAATTTTTACTAGTAAACTTTAAAATCCCCAAACATGAAAGTTGTTCTATTTTGAAAGGGATAAAACTTTTATTAAAAGACCATCATCAAATTCCTACTAATTTTTGAATTTTTATTTCAAGTTTAAACTTTAAAACCCAGATTAAGGTTTTATTTGAAATTATTTTTAATAACTTCAAAATTGCCCAAAATAGAAGTTGCTCAACGTTTAAAAATTTACAACTTTTATTTAAGGCCCAACGCCTAATTCCCTTAAGTTTTCAAATTAGGGTTTTGGGTCCGATTAGAGTTTTTAATTGTTTTCCTTTTTATTTTCTATTTAAATTTAGAGGCATACACACAAACAATTATTTTAAACCATAAAGTAACTCAAAGGTTCCTAAGCACATTCACATGTGAAAATGAAAAAGTTGCCCTAGTGACGCACAGTAACAATGATTTTATGCTGGATGAATTACATGCAGTCATGATGACATGGTAGGTTTTAATTAACCGTAACACCAGGGGTGTTACACTAAACTTAAAAACGCATATTTGTGCTCCCCAACTTTTGAAATCAGTCAATTTACCTCTCTAAACGGTTTTGCCGTCATAAGAAAGGTAAACAGAACTTTCATGATAGTTCAGAAAGGTCCACGAGACTTTATAAAAAATATATATTAAAAAATTAAAATGTTTTTCTAGAATAAATGTAAATTAAAAATCCTAAAAATTTTATTTCATGCTATAAAAAATCATAAATTTGTTTCGAGTCAAAAATTCATAGGGCCAGCACACCCACACTCTAGTGTTCTGCTATGTACAGCACGCTGGCACCAAAATTATTCAACTTGCTTCGTGATACATGCATCAACCTCACCGGCCGGCTCACCCCAAGTTCTGACGAACGAACAATTTAGGAGCGTGAAGCACCAGGTGGTGGTGCTGGAGGGAGCGTGATCATGTTTGTCCGTGATCTACTTCGAACAAGAAGCCTCATAGGTGTTGCTCGTCGTTGTAGGCTCTCTACTCCATAGCCTGCAGTAGCCAGTTGTTAACTTGTTGCAGAAATGTTGTTTGTTCATGCCATCAAACTTTCTATATTTTTTTATAACATTAAACAAAATTTTATTGTTTTTAAATGTACATTTATTGTCAAAAAAATATTTTGTTTTTTAAACATTTCTATATTTTTTTTATAAAGTCTAATTGACCTCCCGAACTATCATGAAAGTTCAATTTACCTCTCTCACGCCATTAAAACCGCTTTGAAAACCGTCCAGAGGTAAACTGGCCGACTTCAATAGTTGGAGGAATACAAATATCTGGGTTTTTTTAGTTCGGGGAGAAAAGGTGACTTTCGCGTGGTAACGTGGAATTTTTCCAAAGCCTATGTGCCAAGTAGTTCCGGAATCGTACGTTGGGCCGTTATCGAGGAGCTATTTCGACAACTGATGGGCCGGCGCTCATTTTCGGCAGACACCTCCTCACCTGTGCGCCTCGGCGGACGCGGACGGCGGACGTCTCCTTCCTTCCGAGCACGATGAGTTCCAAGTCCCAACACGCATCCAGCCTTGTCGTACACACTGCCAGAGCGTCGTTGTGCTAGGTTGCGTTGCGTGCCATCGACAACGTATAGCTGGCCCTGGCTTGGCAGATAGTACTATATCCGAGACATTCCAAACCCTGACCGATCTATCGCGCTGAACACCGCCGATCGAGACAAAAAAGAAGCCGATTGCGTGCTCTGTGGCTGTGGCCGTGATCACGGGAACCTCCGCCGCGCCGTTCGGTGGCTCCTCTACATTGGCAATACGTGTTCTTTTGGTAACTCCAGCGTGCGCCGCTAAAGAGGCAAAGGCCATCGAAACATCTTCGGCGACGGCGATCCGAGAAGATATACACGCAACGACGTCCCTGGTGTGCCTTGCTGCATGTGGGTATATTATGTTAAAAAAAAAATGCGTCATCGACGCTTAGTTATTTATGTGCTAGAATGTTCAGTTCAGGCGTCACTGCGTCAGAGAAGTCGGCTCGCCGCCTGTGAACGGAAGAGTTCAGGGAATCAGAGTTAGCGGCTAGCGCGATGAGGGCCTGACGGAGGGACGTAATTCTTTGACTTATACAATTATTGTTTGACCATTCGTCTTATTTAAATTTTTTATATAAATAATAAATTAAATAAATTATTATGAAAATATCTCTAACAATAAAATAAGTCATAATAAAGCAAATAATAATTATCAAAAAAAATTTGAATAAGATGAATGGTCAAAAAGAAATTGCAGAAGTAAAAAAAAATTGCTTTTATTTGTGAGATAGAGGGAGTACACGGCCACGAGGCCACCCGTGCATGTGCATGTGCATGCACCCCTGGGTTTGGGCGTTTGGCCGAGGCGACAGGGACAAGGACAAGGAACTGGATTTGCTGGAGACGAAAGTGGCGTACACGGGCCCGAAATCATGAATCAAAGATAGAATGATTGGGTGGCGGCGATGCAGCAAATAGGCCTAAAACGCCGCCGACCATTTGCGCAGCGATGCGAGAAAGAGAGCAACCACGGGCGGCAGCGGCGCCGCTCCAAGACAGACAGACAGTCAGTCACAGGGATTGAGGGAGTACACAAGACCGTCGTCGCCTCGCCTGATTAGTGATTACAGCAGGGCAACAAGACAGATACTGTCATACTAACCCTAAACGTCGGCACTATCTATGCTCTTGTTGGTACATGGTTCACGGGGGGGCTAGCGTGGCCCGTGCACAGCGGCGTATAATGCGGACGGACGCCATGATTGTTGGGCAGATTCTGCTGTCTCTGCGAGATGCTTCCTCTCTGCTTAAGCGTTATCGGTTTGTTCCGTCAGGTGTTCTTGTTCACCACCAGCACCTGACCGAAGCTCACAAGCCCAACAGTGCGCCCGTGCTGCTGGCTGCAGCAGCAGCAACTGCATTCAGAGCTGCGGGCTGCTGGGCACGATCGAGTGCGCGAGAGGGCAAATCTGAGCAAAGAACGGGCGAGAATCCAGGAAAGCGTCGTCACAAACACGGTAGTAGATCGATAGACGGTTACGGCCATCGGCAAAGGCACGCGATTCCATTTTCAGGAGCTCTCACCCGTTTCCAACAGGATGTGTTCTATCCGTGGTTGAGTTTTGTTGGAAAAAAAAATAATTTTAACATTTCAAATTTGAACATATAATTACGAAAGGGCATGGCATTAGCTTGCTGATCTAATGAATTATGCTCAATGCACATCATCCAAAAATATAAAATATACATTCAAAATTTCTTGTATATACACGCGCGCATAGGCGGACCTAGCAAATTTGATGAGCATGGACAACGAACATAGACAGACCCAGCAAATTCCTCGTCGTGTCTGCGTTGTGCGACAATGCGACCTTGTTTTCCTACAGTAGCGCTCCTGCGGGCCCTAGGATTGACGGCAGGAAGAGTGGAAGAGGTAATGGGCCTCAAGGCCTAGTAGGATAGGGGCCCGGGCGACGGCCCAGGGTCTGCCTCTCTTCGGCCATGAGTCCATGGCACCCATCTTTGAAAATGGCTGATTAACAGTGACCATTTGCCTCTGAATATCCAAAACAGTTGCCTCCGAGAAATGCTTCCAATATATACCAACAAAACAAGAAACACAGTTTCGCAAACAAGAAAAAAATTAAAACAAGAAACCAAAAGAGCATATGTCACCCGTATGAACTTGCTTTGAACCACAACAGTGACACGTGGACACAGGGTACGTACGTGCGTGCCATGCAGCCGCGCACATTCATGCGCGCGTCGTACTCCGGCACTCCGTCTACGGCTCTCTCTTCTCTCGCCTGGGCGCCGCCCGGGAAGGAAAGTTCGATCACGTGCCGCCGTCGGCCGCCTAGCTAGAATAGCACGTCGTCGTCTCCGACCGGAAATAACCCCCAATCCCAACACGGCTACCTCACATGCGCGCGTACGTCGCCGAGAGAAACCGACGACGACGCAGGCGTGCTCAATCGCGTCGTCCTCCTCCCACGGCGGTCCTGCAGGTCCACCCATGCACGGCACCGTGGCAGCTGGTGGTATTCGCACATGAAAACGTTGCCATCGCGTCGTGCTCGCGCAAGCCAGTTCGGTACGTGGCTTTGTTGGCAGGCCTTCTCGCCACATGGAGCGAGCGAGCGACGTGTGCTTCTACGACAATACAATGGCTGCTGCTGGGATCAGACAGTGTCCGTTCGTGGCTAGGAGCGTAATAATCATCGTCGTCGGCCGGTTCGGTAACTCATCATGCATATATTTATATATATGCATATAGGTCGCCGGCCGGGACTTTGCCGTTGAAGCTACGTCAGTGCGGATATTAGGATTATTACCATCACGGGGCGCTTTGTGTTAGTTTTTATCTGTGTACCCTTTTTACTGTAAGACACGCTTGCCGATAAGATAATCGCGGGTCGAACCACCGTTGATCGAGTTCCTCCTGCCGGCAAGCAAGCAAGCAATGATCTCCGGCGTTTTCCGGTTCTGGGAGCGCGGGGTAGGCCCGCCACCTGGCACCTGCTGCTGCTTCGCAACGGTGCTAAGTAGGCTCGGTTCGTTTCAGTTTATCAGCAATTATTTTCTAGCATTTAACAACGTTTTCTCTCACAATAAATCGACATCAGTCAAAATTATCATTTATTTTCAAAACATGGAACAGTATTTCCTTCTCACAACAAATCAATGTCAGATAAAAATAACGTTTATTTTTAGCTCCAGCGAACAAAGAGATAGTTAGCTATGCGACGGTGAGAGATAAGAGCAAACACTATTTTATATATTCTTGTTTTACGAGCCTCGAATACTGCTCTTACAAATAGATCAACTATTTATTTGTTGCTATTGACTATTTTTTTTTTATTTTTTGTCCTATCCACGTCATAATAACTAACTAAATAGTTAAGGGTGAAGACGCCTAATAAAGCGGATAGGTTTCTGCTTCCGTTCGGCGGCCCACTCCAAAGCTCACACGTGCTGCTTTGCAACGAAAAATGCGGATGAGTCACCTGCTCTTTTTGCACCATCATCATTATTATTCCCATGGCTTGGTACGCACTTCTATGTATCCGACTGGGCGGCCACAGCGATAGACCGTACCAGCAAGCATGAATGATTGATGAAGCACGTTCCTGCGAGACCGTAGCCTCAAACGAAGAAAATACTCAACCAAAACAACCGCACACGAATGATGGTTTGGAAAGGGAAGCAGATATAGGCTCCGTTTAGATCCCAGTTGCAGTTGCAATTCTGCACTGTAGCACGTTCGTTTGTATTTGACAACTTTTGTCCAATCATGGCCCAAGTAGGCTTAAAAGATTCGTCTCGTGATGCACATGCAAAAAGTACAAACATGCAAACATTTCGTCTACATTTAATGCTCCATGCATGTGCCGCAACGTTGATGTGACTAGTTACAGTTGCAATTTGCACTGGATCTAAACAGAGCCATACTTCCTGCCTTGGAGCTGAAGGTGAATTATTGCTTTTTTAATATAATATATTAACACTTTGGAGGTTCGGTTCACACGCGCGTGCAAGGGCAGTGCAGTCTCTTTTTTTTCTTGCGGAGGAGAGACAAGAACCGATGTGTCTGAATCTGACACGACCATGATGCTCATTTCATCGACCCCAAGTCGCGAGTACTAGTGTGCACCACAGCAGTCACAGATCGATCGTGGAGGACAATTCCACGAGACGATGATCCACTCGTGCGTGTGCTGGTAAAAGCTTGAAAGCTTGCCGCTCGTTAAGCACCAACCACAGGCCCAACGTTCGGATCAGACAGGAACAGGATGATTGCTAATACATTAAGCTGAATTTTATATCGTCTGTCGTGGTTACTTAGCGCTGGAGATCGGAGTAGACCGGTAGTGCAGGGCCCACCTGCGCTGCGCTTTCTCCCCGCTTGGAACCTTGTGTCTCTCCCTTTCTTCGAAGCACTAACATTTTTCCTTTTTCTCAGTAAGCAAGCATTTGTGGCCAGGGCCGCCCAGGGGGTTGGGGTTCCGGTTCCAGACGCGGCAACCCAGCACGCGTAGGCCGGTAGGACGCGACCGGCCTTTACTTTACAACCGACTTCGTAGGACACAGCATGTGGAAGGGCAAGGGCAATCCAGCACGCGTAGGACCAATCCTTTCCCGTCCAAGTACAAACCGACTTGGAACATGCTAGAGGAAGAAGAAAGAATCTGGTCATTTGCGATGGCTTCTCCGTCGTCCTAACACGGGGTTCAGTGTGCGGATATTCCGTTACCCTAGGACAGAACAGCGACCAACCAGAACCAGAACCAGACCTCAATTTGGCAGCGGTACGCACGCCCCTCATCCCTGCACTAATTGCGCAGGATTGCATACGAGTATTACAATCGTTCTATTCCCAATATACGGCGATACGCATCCAGCATCTCCTTACTCAGGAATGGAAACCCGAAACAAGTTTATTCTTCTGCCGTTAAAGCGAGAAAACAGTACCCTCCCCTGGTCTGAAGAATTCTCGGACATCATCAATCTCCATTGTCCATTCCATGCCCTCTTTTGGCAGCACCACGGACACGGATTATGCCTTGCCTTCGCTCCGGCCCGGAGCTTCGGTTGCGAAAACGGCAAAAAAAAGGAGCAGAGAATAAACAAAGGAAAAACGTCGCTTTGCTGCGTCTTGAGCCACAACGGGCACTTTTGGTAGTGGAATGGAAACATTTAAAGAAACCCCAGCAATCTTTCGGGAATATAGCGCGCAAACAAAAAGAGCGCGCGCGCTCCTTTTGACTCGGCGTCCGCGGCTGCATCGGCTGCCGCTTTGCTTCCTCGGCTCCCCGTCGCCATCCGTGACCACCCATCGCGAGCGGAGCCAGCCTCTTTCCTCTCCCGGCGCCTCGTGGGCCCAGCCCATCGCCCCGCGCTGCCCCGTATCCAGCCCATGCATGCAGCAACCGGCAAGCCAGCAGTAGTGTGCACCCACATTCCATGTCCTGTGGGTTTTCTAGGTAATCCGGCGAAAACGTGCCGCGTGCCGACTGCCGAGACGAGCTGAACAAGGTGAGCTGGATGCTGCTGAACAAGGTGAGCTGGATGCTGCTGGGGCAGGCTGCAGAGTACTCCTCACAGACTGCAGAGCATGCAAGCTGCCGAGACAGGGGGTCAAGAGGTTTCGAGGCTGGCCAGTGCGATCGAGCATGTAGTACGTGGATGTCTGTACACATTCGCGTGAGTAATAATCTAATAGTGTTTCGTTAATTAACTACTCCGTACTACTGACGTGAGTCGTCTTCCTATCTCCCAGTCCCAGTTTCTACACCTCTCTTGAGGACGCAGTGAGAACGAACGTGAGCGCGGAGCAGGGGAAGCCAGCCCGGTGCTAGTTGGCCGCGCGCGTCGGGCAGCGGGAGAGAAAAGAGAGTCACTCGTCTACTAGCGTGCGTGTCCCCAGGAGCAGGAGGCCCATGCTGATATTGTTCGTCCGCCCCCATCATTGCATCGCAAGTTCGCCGCCTCGGCCACGCCTCCCCCGGCAACAGCAAGGGCAAAGGAGCAAGAGATAGGGGCAGGGCGGCCAGCCACGAGCAAGCCTTTGCTGCCAGTGTTAGCTCGTGCTCATCTATATAAGCGCCCGCCTCTCTCCTCACTTAAAGCAAGCAGCCAGTGTTAGCTCCACACGCGCACGGAGCGAGAGGGAGAGAAGAGGAGCAGCTGCGGCTGCGACTGCGAGCGGGCAATTAACGCCAGCCAGACAGATAGGTGGTGGTAGTAGTAGTAGTCTGGTAGAGGTAGAGAGGGAAAGAGGGGAGGCTGGCGAGGCGAGAGGAGCTGCAGCTGACTGCTTGCAAATGAGGTCGCGTCGGCGGCAGAGCGTGGTCACCGCGGTCTTCGTCATAGCGCTGGCGGCGTGGTGGTGCGCGGCGGCCGTGGGGCAAGCGCAGGCGCAGCTGAGCCAGAGCTACTACGCGTCGACGTGCCCCAACGTGGAGACGCTGGTGCGCGGCGCCGTCACCCAGAAGCTGCAGGAGACCTTCAACGCCGCGCCGGGCACGCTCCGCCTCTTCTTCCACGACTGCTTCGTCAGGGTACGTACGTACGGTCCCATTCCATTTCGTCAGTCGTCATGCGCGCAATCCAATGGATCGATTAACGTCGTCCGTCCCGTCGACCTGATCCTTGTTGTTCTTGATCATTTCCCGTCAACAATCCATGATGATGCATCCCAACAGGGCTGCGACGCGTCCGTGCTGCTGTCGGGCCCCGACGACGAGCACAGCGCGGGCGCCGACGCCACGCTGTCCCCGGACGCGCTGGACCTCGTCACTCGCGCCAAGGCCGCCGTAGACGCCGACCCCAAGTGCGCCTACAAGGTCTCCTGCGCCGACATCCTCGCCCTCGCCGCCCGCGACGTCGTCTCCCAGGTAACCTACCTACTTCTTCCCGTCCTTGGTTCCATTCCATTGTTGCAAGCTGCAGGCCGCAGCTACACGCACCCCCCCCCCCCCCCCCCCCCCCCCTCTTCTTCCCCCCGCAACCCAGCTCCCGTAGAGAATGGAATTCGTTGGCGCTGTCGTCTCTCTTCACGTTACTTTCGGCGCAACAGACGAGCAGAGTGGAAATGGAAGGATACCCAGCGAGACATTGTGTTGCAGGAAAAAAAAGTTCTTTTTTCCCAGACGGTTATTCCACTTTTCGGTCGATGGGGAATTAGCGACGGGGCTTACGCTTAAACCCTACGTCATTAGCACACCATCGTAATAACCTAGGAGCTCTGCTAGTAGTCTGGTGGTTTCCGGCGCGCGTCGGGCAGGTCCGGGCGACAGCTATGATGAGGCTGGCATGCCCCGCCCGCGCGCACATGCGCGAACGACTCCGCCGGAGGCCGCAGCGGGTCACAGTCATCCTAGGACTAGTCCGCGCGCGCGCGTCATGTCCAAACCAACAAACCTGTCGTCTTCCTCCCATGCCCTCGAGACTCGAGAGCGCGAGCAGCGTGCAGCCAAGGCAACCAGGCACGCAGACAGGCTTTTGAGAGCTTGATTAACCTTGTACAAGCTCAATAGGATTGACGAGTTTAGGATGAGCACGAGCCATGGAGTTTGAGCTGGCCACATAGACGAGGGGAGGGGGTTCTAAACAGAATTGGGGCCATGTTTGGCGCTAAAACAGGGGATTTTTTTTTTTGTGGGGGTACTGGTCCTGCACTCCTGCTCCCGTCGTGGTACTGCACCCTGTCAGAATTCAGAATTCTCATTCATTTCGGATCAACAGCACGCGGTCCAGGCATGGGCATGGCGCGAAGCCGTGGTGGCTCGCGCCGGAGTTACTGCTCTCGGTCCTCGCTGCTGCGTCAGCCCCTGCTGTCGTCCCGGCCTTTGAGACGGCGGGAAAGCACACGCGGTTTCGCGGCGTAAATGAGCCGGTACGGCGTCGACAGATACGGGGCGCCCGGTACCTAATCCGCCGGGCTGTGCAGTGGACAGACCGGTGCTCGTACAGATATACTCGGTACACACGGCCGTATTTATACGGGCTCAGCTATTATTGTGCCCGAAGTTTCTGATGCTCGTATTCATTTTGTACGCGAGCGTGCTGATGGTACTGCGTTGGAGTAGGTCCGTCGCAAGCAGCAGCTCTGAGTGTACTACTGTAGATTTTACTCCTACTCAGAATATGTTCTTTGGGCATGGTAAAAAGAAATTCATGTGTGCACTGACCAATCCGTGCCTATTTTCATCTCTCGCAATAAATCAGCATGAGCTTAAATTAGCGGCTTATTTTTAGCAAAAGAACAAGCTGCCATGTGGTTGAAAATGGAATTGCAGACTGGCGGGCCGTACTACCAGGTGGAGCTAGGGCGGCTAGACGGCAAGGTGGGCACGCGCGCGGCGGTGAAGCACAGCCTCCCCGGCGCCGGCTTCGACCTGGACCAGCTCAACACCCTCTTCGCCGCCAACGGGCTGACGCAGACCGACATGATCGCGCTCTCAGGCGGGCACACCATCGGCGTCACGCACTGCGACAAGTTCGTGCGCCGGCTGTACCCGTTCAAGGGCAGCAAGGGCGGCGCCGCCTCCGCCGCCGGCCCGCCGATGAACCTGTACTACCTGCGGCAGATGCGGCAGACGTGCCCGCTCAACTACAGCCCCTCGGCGTTCGCGATGCTGGACGCCGTCACCCCCCGCAGGTTCGACAACGGCTACTACCAGACGCTGCAGCAGATGAAGGGCCTCCTCGCCTCCGACCAGATCCTCTTCGCCGACCGCCGCTCCCGCGCCACCGTCAACTACTTCGCCGCCAACCAGACCGCCTTCTTCGACGCCTTCGTCGCCGCCATGGCCAAGCTCGGCCGCGTCGGCGTCAAGACCGCAGCCGACGGCGAGATCCGCCGGGTCTGCACCAAGGTCAACTCATAAGCTGCATCACCGTCAACATTGGTGGGTAAGTACTAAGTAGGAGGGGGCTTGAGAAAGAATGTTCATGTCGATCAACAGAGTCCGTCCATCACCCTTCGCAGTCCACCGTCAGTGTCACATGTACTATTAATTTGTTGATCCACCGATTCATTTCTTGATTATTATTGTGTATGTAGTAGTAGTAGTAATAGTAATTTAAACCATGTAACAAGAAGAGGGAGCTCTATAGTATTAGTACGTCCTAGGATATTATTTATTTTCAGTTCATGCCCTACCATGTGAATGTGATAGAAGAAGTTGGAGGAAGTTACTACCAATACAGCAATACTTACATCCATGTAAATGAATGCTACAGTTCGTCCAAGTACATGCCATTGCTTGCTTTTTGACATTTGCTGTGGTCAGTCACGAGAAACATGAATGAATGAGGTTGAGCGAGTCACCCGCTCGCCTGTGTACATTGTATGCTACGCTCATGGCTGCTCCAGGCTGACGACAGGACATGATGTATGGTCCATACAGCCGGCATGAGCTGTGTGTGACTGTGTATGCTTATGCAGTTCAGAGACCATGTGATGCTTTCAGTAGATGGAGCGAGCTGAAATTAGGGTATGCTGAGGATGAACAATGTGGTCTCTCGTACTGAACTGCTTGCTGATGATGCCTACTCTGATGGAGAGGACGGCCTCTGTTTTTAGTGTTTGTCCTCTTGACAGCTTTCTATCATGAGCGAGAAATGGAAGAACAAGGCAATATAAACGAGAACATGCTATACATGTCTAAGCTAGCTCTCATGCATAGAAAAAAGGTGACCGAAGCATGTGATTCTGTGACATGGAATTGCTCAAACAACGCTGCCATAAAACTCTGCTTTTTCTGACGTCTAGAACTGCACTTTCACGCCGTTGGCTCGAATAACTTGATATGTTGGGATAGCACAATCGCAAGGTCCCTTTCCTGGTCAGAAAGAGCCGCCGAATTTGCTGTTTCCCAACCAACTGAAGTTATTCTTCCCCCAAACAAAACAAAAGATGCTCTGGAGCTTACCATCAAGGGACACATACCAGAAACTTGAACCTTTGCAATTTGCAGCATGGGTAGGGTAAGCTTGACCTTTATCTCTCTGAACTGCATCAATCTCATGTATTGACCAGAATTAATCTCGCTGGCCCGTGTCATTCACTGAAATTTACGCCTAACCAAGTAACCAGTAAATGTGCATCGCATTCGCATGGCACAGTGGGGACCTCACAGTCAAGTGTTTGTCACATTTCTGTTCATGTCACACTGTATTTCTCGCCCATACTCAGATGCTGGTCCTTTTCATGTTCCTGCAATGAAATATTCCAAGAACATGCATCCAAGGCTGTTTCCAGGGCGTCCTGCATCTCAAAGAGGTACACTTTTGGTACGCAATAACTGCTATGGCCGAACCTTGCTGGTCATTAATAAACAGAGAAAAAAAAGTATAAAGTTTCTCCTTGGGAATATATATTTCCAAGATTAGCAATATATAGTCTATGTAGAAAACAGACTCTTGTACAGGTACACACCAATATGAGGGTGATACGCATTTCGGCCTCTTTCGGCGGGGCTATTGAATATGGTTTTGTGATGCCAAATACTACGTATGTCTGTTTAATACCAACAATGAAACATGTTCCGCTGGAGTGATGGACAGAAGTTCTATGAATCTAGCCAGAAAATTCAGGTGGCCTCAAACATCAATTTCAGATCACCATAAATACTCGACATCTCATTTTTAGTCATAATAAAGAGCATTAATATCTCAGACTGCATGAAAAAACTCTTTTTGCTAAATCTGCCTGCTCTAAGAAACTGAATGTAGAAGAGAAATGTGTATTAATAGCAGTCATGCTCTTAGTCTTAGCTCAGCCCCCCTATCTAGCTCAAACAATGAAAATGAGAGCCACAAAGTCGAGCACACAAGAAAAGTTATGGTGCCGAATATGGGGCTCTTGGGTACAAACTCTCCTGCTTGCCATGCACACACCTCTGCTTTTTAGGTTTACATTATTATTGAAGCCAGTGGCATGCCTTTGGAATGCGTTCTATGCCAATGGGCAGTCACTTTCTGAAGTTAAAATCGGCTATCACAACTCAAAATTAAACTGCTTACCATCCCAACTGGTTTAAGGGGAAATTTGAATAAGTTTTCAGTCCAACACTGAAATGCAGTCTGGATAGAATCTACAAAATTGATATGGTTCAGACTCCAGACAGACCCAAAAGTATCCAACCACCAAGACTCAAGCTGCCAGAGCATCAATACATCATGATCATTTTGACCTCAAGATTATGTTTATAAGTTACTAGTAAACTGGGAAGAAGAGTACAAACACAAAATCTAGCAAATTTCTACATAGGTTCTCGATGTGAAAAAAGATCACGATGCATGAGTATAATTCATTGAGTCAAGAAGTCATGACTAAGATTAAAAAAAAAACAATTTTGGGAAATTTGGCAAAAAAAAAAGATATGAAAACACACCTGGCCTTCTGGTGAATTGACAAAGATAAAGTGCCAACGACAGGGCAACATAGCTCTGAAAAGTTGAAGCTACCAAGCTCCTATTTTACAAGCTAGAATTGTGATCCTGTAGTCCTGTACTACCTATTCATGCCCTTATCCCTTCCCCACCGAGCAATGACAAATTTATCAGAAGGCCGTCCATCTAGTGCACATCCAACCAGGCGTCCAGCACGGCAGCACCTAATGGCAACATGATTTGGTGCAATAAAAAGGGCGACTTCTCATTTCCATTTATGCTCATGGATCCCTAAAGCATCCCAAATAATCAACCCAGACGATGTTGCTGCGACCGGTGGCATGCAGGGCCAGGCCGATCAATCTGATAATGGCCTGCTTTTTTGCATAAAGCTACAAGCAAGTACCATTCTGTCTGCTTCATAGAACTAGAATGTATAATGCAGACATGCAGTATTGGGCCATAAAGGGGGATATAGAGGCCAAGGATGAAATGAATCAGCCCAACGACCAACTTTTATAGAGGAAGAGGAGCTTCACCTGAAGGCATATTTTTCCTTTTCCCTTGTCCTTCCAATTCATTTGTAGCCGACCAGATCACCAGAGCTTATGCTGTTGAGCAAGAAGGGCCCTGAGTCCCAGACACGTAATGATGTATTCTTCTAGAGCTGTAGTCACTACCAAAATGGTAGGATTCTTCTAGTATTTTTAATTAGCAGTAAACACTATCACTAATTATAGCACATGAAAATTTACTAGGAGACATTTAGTAGAGAAAATTTATACTAAATTTTAAATGACAAAACATTAGAAGGAATGATAAAGCATCAGATCAGTTTATGAAAACAGAGTAACAGATCAGTTTGTGTGCTGCACTTTCATCTGCCAGTAGCAATAACCTAGTAGCTTGCGCAGCGCATTATCAGATATGAAATATCCAGGTCCAGGTCCTAAAGAAAACCTAGGTCGATAATATGTACTAAGATTTAAAAGTGTACCTATAATATTACTGAAAAGAGCGAAGGAATTCTTCTAGCCATCTTTACATTCTAAAGTGCCCTCGCGTCCTCGTATGTGACCTGGACTCAAACTCATGGAAATCACAGAGTTCGACTCTAACATAGGTTCACGACTGAATACATTTGCTAGGAAAAAAAAAGAGTAGAAAGACAAGGAGGAGCTACTCTGCCTGCCAGCAGTATAGTCCAAGCAAAATGGAAAATAAGAAAAGTTCTGGACAGAACATTTCTCAGCACCAACATCTACAGATCAGTTTGAGAGGACTAAAATGATATCGACTCTTTTGCCATCCTACTATTCATCGCAGTTACAGTAACTGTACAATCCACG
The DNA here is from genome assembly GCA_038502445.1 of Eremochloa ophiuroides. Taxonomy (NCBI): domain Eukaryota; kingdom Viridiplantae; phylum Streptophyta; class Magnoliopsida; order Poales; family Poaceae; genus Eremochloa; species Eremochloa ophiuroides. The sequence goes on from JAHLJS010000173.1 coordinate 129,821, forward strand.
AGAACATATTTCTCTGATAAAAAAACACATATTTCTCCATGCCAACATACTTGGATAAATTATGTAACTCAACGTTTCAGTCAAGGAGAACCATTTCCTATTTAGGAAATGAGCAGCTTTTTAAGGAGAACCCCAATTATTTTCGACTTTCTGGCCATACTACTGTCAAGCAGCGCTCATATTTCACAAGGGTGTGCTAAGAAGATAAAAGATGCAGTAACAAAAGGTTACAGGGGTTCCAGGGAGAGAGAAGGTCTATCATATCCACATATTGGGGCGAACTGCGTCAGCATCATTCTTATCATAAATCGACACTATTTACAAGTTTGAGCCAAGATTCATGCGTCTCCCTTGTTCATCTCTGAAGATATAGCTGAAGCTTTGCATATTGGACACCAGTTCTTCTGTCTAAGCCATTCGTGAATGCAGCGCACATGGTACTGATGTTCACATTGCATTGTACCAATCTCTTCACCTTCAACGTATTCCTCCTGGAACATCAAGTCAGTGTCAGTCAGAATGCAGGCTTCAGAACTGTAATCATCCAGTGTCCAGGAGATAGATGTTTATTTAAACAAGTAATTTCTAGGAATTCGACATATCAAAAGGCAAACAATATGGAGATACATTGTTTGAACAGATATAGGTTTAAAAATGTGTGTTTTTGGTTGAGGGTGTTGAAGACCTGAAGATGAGTTCTATGTGCAACCTTCCACAGCATCGGTATACTTTGTTTCCTTTGCTCGTGTGCACCCTTAGTAATTTCAATTCGTTGCTACATATCCCCCTTCCTGTTACCTATGTCTTATCCGCTTGTCATGCAAGGCACTAATGCAGTTCTTTCTTTCCCCCAAGAAATGAGTTGAACATATGAAGCATACTATCAGGCTAAAATTAAATTGCCAATTCTTCATCAGAATTTAGAACGGTAATTGAACATTGAAAGACTTTAGTAGAAAAAAAAAATACCTGACATATGCTACATTTCACATCATCTGCTGCAATCCTGCTCACATCTCTACCAGAATTTCTTCCTTTGTACACACTTTGGTTTACACACTTGGCAAATTGCTCTTCAGTAAGGGCAGTACTCACTGAGCCGATATGCTCTTCTAAAGCAAGTAGCTCCTGAAAAAAAAAAAAATCAAAAGACAGACAAATTACATATAAAAGAACTAAACATAATCTTTTCCTATTAAATGCAAACAATAATGGAGCAATTGAGCAAACATGTTGAAAGTAATACCTCATATGACATATTGTCGATATCCAACCTCATATCTTCGTGCTGATCATGCAAATCAAGGCCACTTAAGAGCAGATTAGTTTCCAGCACCAGCAGTTGCTGCCATTTTTTTAGTACCAATATATTTCAGTGCAAAAGTTGGTAAAAGGAGGGAAGAAAATGGAAATCAAGACAATAGGACAAACCTCAGAAGTCAATTCATCATCATGTTCAATCCTATCCAATGCTAGCAACGCCTACATACAGTAAACATGGTAAATATCACAATACTACTCCATCTGACAAATCAGTACAACTTTTTTATGAGGTCTGTACGCAGCTTTGATCAATTTCAGTACAATATAAAGGAGAATCTCATAAGTTGTACGTAGCTTTGATCAATTTCATCGCAAATGTTTTTTTTTTTTTTGAAAAAAAAAATGACAGCTAGGGAAAGACCTCCACTGAGGCATTGCGTTAAGAAGAGAATCTCAACAAAGGATTGAGAAAAGGGTCTGAAGGCCGGACCACCCTGGAACATGCAGAAATTGGCATAACTCAGTTAGGGTCCTTTTGTTGTGAGACCCAGGATTTGAACCCTGTTTCACAACTGGACATCCTACCACCACATTACCACTGTGTTCACATCTTAAATGAAAATTTAACAACGCAGAACATGTATTTAGTAAGTTACAGAAACCAACCTGTGCAATACCTTCCATGTTTATGCGCCTGTAGCTGTCTCTCTCCCCAAACATACCATGGAACATCCGTTGAGGGCTTTCCACAGTACGAGACGTAGATCTTCTGCTTGCTGTTTGACTACTTGAGCCTTGACGATTAGCTGCATAAATTGCATGAGGTAATTCTGCATAAAAGGGTCTTCCTAATCTCTCTAGGGGAGTACCATCCGTATGAAAATGTGCGCATTCTGGATGAACGCTTGCAACAGTCTCATGCAGAGCAAATACGCTGTCCTCTTTTTCACCTGGTATCATCCTCTCCCTGGCACGCAGAGTAAAAGGTCGTCTAGTCCTTACTGAATCTGTAGGATCCTGAATACTTCTGCTATTGGTCCTTGCTGTTTGTTGAGAAGGTAATTGTTCAACAGCTCTAGCTCTAGGACCAGTACTACCAGGATAACTAGCACGTGGTTGACTTAAATTAGATTGTTCGCTTAGTCCCCTTGGCCTTGAAGAACTTTCTGCATCAGAAGTTCTCTTCTTTGTAACTTCGACCCTCCTATCACGGACAGAATCAGATGAAGAACATCCTGAAGGCAGAACATCAGATATTGAAGTGCAACCAAAATTTTTTAGGCCACGTCTCTGTGCTCCAGTAATTGTAGTGCCAGGGGCAGTTGATGACTTGACACCAGTGGTAAAACTTTGAGGTAAAGTATGCCGACGAACAAAAGTGGAAGCACCTTGATGTCTACCTGAATTCAATTCTTCTTTATCCTTTTGCCTATGCGCCATAGCACTCGATGCAGTATTTCTGGAATTAACTGCCTGCGCAGAACTCCCTGAAGAACCAGAAACATCTAAAACTCCAAGATCATGCTCTTCTGGCAAGCTTCCTTCATTAATTGTTGAGGATGATGAAGCTTCTGATGTACACTTCTGCATGTATGGACGCCCATCACCAAAAACAGAAGCTTTCTTGCCACTTTGTAGTCGTCTAACCTCAGTTCTTCTGCTACTGCTTTCAGCAATGTCTGTCTCTGCCAAAAAGGGCCGTCTTTGTTTCTCATCGCAATATCTTCTAACAGGAGCTTTTGAAGAGCTTACAGATGAGGCTCTGGAGCCTGATGAATGAAATGGCCCTGGAAAATACCTTGGCTTCTCTTTATTTTCATTGAACCGTGATTTTACAGGATTGAGATTTGAACTCTTCCCTGGCTGCTTGTTGTACTGGCTTGGCCTATCCTCATTGCTTTGATTTCTCAATGAAATGCCAGAACCTCTTCTAAGAAACCCAACTGGGGTAGTGGATCTACATGAAGATTCGTCCATGCCAAAATGCAGCAAAATGACAGTCTAGAAGACTTTTGCTAGAATTCTGCAACCCAAATTTGTAATGGTTAGTGACAAAGAATTGGAACAAGATGACATGAATAGACACGTGCAAGAAACACCCAAAACAATAAAGAAGCACAGTGCAGTTCAGGGAAAAAAAAAAACGTATAGAAAGCAATGTTACCAAGCTTCAATAGAAACAAGCAATCAAACATTCAGCGTCACCACATGAGAGTTACATTTGCTAGTGTATCACGTGATCCTACACACTTGTGCATTGTAGCAATATATAGTAAGCTCAGTATCTTCCCAAATCTGATCTTCATTCACCTTTAAGAGCAAAAAGTTAAACGACGATAAAGTTGTGTCCACAGCAAAAACGGACAAGGGAAGGTTACCCTTACCCGTATGCTATAGTACTCCTGTGATCTTGTCTGCTTCCTTCCCTCCAACGGGATGAAATTACCGCATCAGTATCAGACAAGGATCGAGAGGCCCATACAAATCACAGGTAAACTGTGATACAGTATAAGCAGACTAGCAGAGCGAAGGCCATTTCTTGGGGCCTTGGGGACCACATCCTACCGAATAAAACACTTGGGCCATTGATCATGATAGCATGTGGAAACATCATTCACCTATCTAGCATCCGATGCTTTCAAGTTCCAAAAACAGTAATTAAAAAAAAAAACTAGTCCGAGAATGAACACCCACGGATGCGTGATGCGTCGAATGGAAAGACGTTGCGATACATTACTGTATGGCACTAACGAAACTCTTCCATCGCGGAATGAAACTCTGAACAATTTAAGAGGACGCTGACCACCAAATTTCATTCTGAAACTCTACTTCTGAACTATGACGCATGGGTACTCTGCCGATCTCCGGAGAGGAAACCTCCCTCCTGCATCCATCCACCCACAAATCAAACAGGTGCAGCGGACTGATGACAAAATGCGGAGGAAAAAAAAAAATCACAACCGAGTACGCCAATCCAAGGTGGCAAGGTCCAACCGAACCGCACAAGAGCAGCAGTAGCAGGACCGAGCCCAGGTTTGCGCGACCTCTTTGTTGATTCCAAAATCCCCAAACACAGACATACTACCGAACAAGGAAATGATCAAAGGATTCAATCCCAACTCCTAGAACTCCTGTACTGCCTCCCCTACCCCCACATCAAAATAACAAATCGAAGGCACCCTCCACCCATCATCGGCTCATCGCCACCCGTGCTCCCTGTACCTCGTGGAAGCCGAAGGGGAAGCGGCGGTGGCGTCCCTGTCCTCCTCCTCGCCTCCTCGAGGAAATGGAAGCCGGCCGGACAAGACGGGAAGCAGACGGAGGGAGGATTTGGGCAGATCCCAGGCGGATTTATTTAGCGGCGTTAGCGGGTCGGGTTCGCAGGGAGACGCGTCATCCCTCATCCCTCATCCCTCATCCCTCCACGGGTAAACGGGGGGCTTCCGCCCACGTGGCGGCGCTGACTGGGCGCGGCGTGCACGCGTCATCGTCGTGGACTCGCGGTGTGTGCGCCCGTGACGCGGGGAGAGGACAGGATCGCGGGCAGGCCGGGATGGATCTGTGCCGTTTGGGCTGCGCCGCGATTCGTGCGGGACCTGGTTTATGCATCGGCAAGGAACACGCCGCACACGGGTTAAACGCCGGCCGCTGTCTCAAGTCTGAAGAGACGAATCAGCGGAGCTAGAGTTTCTGCGTGACTTAGTCCTTCCGTCTCAAAAAGCCTATTGTTTTATACCTTTCACACATTATATTTGACCATTCAGTCTTATTTAAAAATTTTGTATAAATATCATTTATCTTATTATAATTTATTTTATCACTAGAGGTACTTTAATAATTATTGATTGATTTTGTATTTTGTATAAATTTTTGAATATGACGGACTGGTCAAACACAATTTCTGAAAAGTCTAAAACAATAGTCTTTATGAGACGGAGGGAGTATCCGTTTGGAATTTCATTTTTTTGGAATGATACTTCCTCCGGGGTTCGAAATTTACTGTAGGTTCATTCAAGATAATAATACTAATATAAAGTGTGTTTCTAGATTATAACTCACAAACATCTAGTACTAGGTTTATATAAGAAATGCAAAGCATAACTGTCTAAGAAAAATAAAGATTAAGTTTATTATATTGATGTGTTTGAACGATGATAGAACAATAGCTTTCTTGGCCGCGCCCATCCATCATTTTCCGTCCTTTTGGAGTGTCCTCACATTCACCCATTCATCATTATCCATCAATCGAAACTTTGAGATGGATCCATCACAAAAGATTCGAAAGCCAGAGTTGGAAAAGGATGCCGGCCATTTGGAGCTCGCCGTGCAAACTCTCTCGCAAAATCAGAGACGTATAGCCTATGCTTGAAAAAAGTCCAAAGAATTCGTAATTTAGAGCCTGTCTAAATCCCTAAGGTCTCGTTTGGATCCATAGAATTGGACGTATTGAAATCTAATTAACAAATTAGACTATTTCACTTAGAATGTGACATGCCACCACTTTCCAAAGTGGCATATTAGCCTACATTAAATTCATAGGGTGAGAGGTGGAATTTGATTCTATAGATCATCATGTTATATTTTCACTTTATAATTTATAGCACGCTCTTTAACTTGCTTTCACACGGTAAAAATACAACATATAAGTATATCTCTTTTATAGCCAACAATAATATACAAATATAATATATGCACAACCATATTAAGTTCATTAATAAGTGTATAAATTATGATTCTTAAAATGAATTCAATTCCAAATATCCAAACGGGGCCTAATTGTAAAGTTTTTGGTACTATAGCACATGTGTTAGCTTTAGCAATAAGTGTCCAATCTTAACCTAATTAGACTTAAAAGATTGGTCTCGCAATTTACATGCAAGCTATGTAATTAGTTTCGATTTGACAGAGATGTAACGCTTTTTGGGTGGAACTAAACAGACCCTTAAATGAGTAGTACTTTATTGGAAAAGCCATCCAAGGTTGAAAATTAAATGGCTTTGGTAGATGCTACTCCCTTCCTTCCAAGATAAGTGTCATTATCACTTTTCAAGAAGTCAATCATTATTAACTTTAACCAAATATATACAACAAATTATTAATATTTATGATGCATAATAAGTATCATTAGATCATTGTTAAATATTTTTTTTATAATAAGCTTATTTAATTTATGGATTAATAAGGTGTGTAATCCATCTCATTGTTCAATGTAGATGGGATATATTTCCTTCTAGTCTTGGAATTAAAGATAAGTAGGTGAGAGCTAACATGAGATGAGTTGCTACTTCTTTCTCAAATGAAACAGATGCATGGCTTGTTCAAGTCCTAATCTTGGCTCTAGAATCTTTTAGACTCTGGTGACCAATGCTTGTCAGAATAAATGAGGCACAGATTATATGGTACGAATGCCCTTCTTATTGACCTCGCAAAAAATAAAAATAAAAATGTTTGCTTCGCACTGGTTTTTGTGATTATGTCTACTTCAAGGGTGCTTATATTTGGTGATTGCTAGTCTTGTGACCAGATCAAGTCCATTTTCTTTGCCATTTTTTGACTAAGGATCTGGGACGGCCACAAGTACCAACTACCAACTACAAAGGGGTGATGCTTAAACATTGGCGGGGTCAATTATTCGATTAGAACTTTTCAGCAGTTGGAATGACAGTCTAACCTATGAATAAGAGCTTCCTAATCAAAAGATACCAATAATGTTAATAAGCAGACATCCAAAAGATAGGGTTAGTTTTTTTTCCTTTAAAGAAAGAAGAAAGCAGGGTTAGGTTGAAATAAACTCGAAACAACAGACCTGGTGTCTGGTGAACATGAGTTGCTATGCCAGTTGTAATAAAAAGTTCTTTTTTAACAATCATGGAGTAGTTAGTTCATGCACGCACAGTACCGGGACACAGGTGCCTGTCTGCCTGACGACCAAATCAGCAACAGCAGCCTGTCGTTCTTAATATTCTCAACAATTATCTATTGCATGCACACAAACAAGCAGAGAAACAGACTCCATGCGTGTCTGCTGTACGCGTGTGCGCGCCTGTTTGTTCTCTTGCAACCTTTATTTGGACATACAGGAGTACTACGTGTTAACTAAAAAAATCGAATAGGAGACGAAGAAATTAGGTAGAGAGATGCCTGGCAACTACTAAACCGGGTCCTGGCCGGTCGATGGCATAATGCACACTGTTCGTAGTTAATGGCTGCAACATCATCCTTGTTCTTAACATTAAACTATATATATTGCTTCTTATTTTTGTGACGTGCTTCTAATTAATTAATCTAGGGCGTGCATGCGTGACTGGGGCTTTTGTTCGAATTCTGCAGAATCCTTGTCCGGCGCCAGAGAAAGCTACCTGTGGCCTTCTTTGCCTCCCGTCTTTGTCATATCCTGTGGCCTTTCTTTTTTGGCTTGCGCACTTGTGCCTTCCTTTGGCGAAAGGCGGGCATCTAGTGCTTGGTCCGTTGCCTTTGGCCATGATTGCTTCAATTCGCCCTTCTCGTCTCAAATGGAACAACCAGCACGTACACCAGCTTTTGCAAGGAATTGGCCGCATATGTTGGACCCCCTCCGTCTCCGATGTCCGATCCTTCCTTCCCTGCCAGGAAAGCTATGCTACAGTCTTGCATTATGTCTCTCTGTTCGACATCGACAGACTCTCGGGTGTCTATCGTCTCTCCAAGTTTCAGCAAATTTCAGGTGGTTTTGACATGCCGTGCATGATGGGCGGTTGCAAAACCTCTCTGAATCTCTGATCGAGCCGGCGTACACAGCTTGCGCCGCCGGGCACCGTACCGTGCGTGCATGATTGGGCGGAGTCAACGACGACGCGTGCGTGCCTACGTCCGGGTCCTTCCGGTTTTCTTTGCTTTCTGATGATTGGAACGTGTGGCGGTTAAGTTGGCTCGGTTGGGCGGCCTGCCAGGAATGAAGCCCAGTTAAGAGCAAAGCACACGCCCAACGAGCAGCGGGTCCTTTGCTCTTGTCACGCGCAATGATCGGTCCAAACGGCCCATGTTGATGGGGTGAAGTTGGAGTATCGATAGGGTTTTTTTTGCAATGAGCTTTTTTTTTCCCCCTCAAACTGATGCATCGCTTGTCAAGACAGCAGTGGAAGGGAATGGATATCACCTTGCTTCTCTTGGAGGTGTCATAGCTGAGATTCAAAGTCTAATGCGTTTAGAGTTTATTTATGAACTGTAATGTGAGTGTGTCCTAGTTCTTGTAGCTGACACTTCCAGCACTTGGGCTTTGGGTCGAGTCTGGCTGGTGGTATGCAGTCTACTTGGGATGATGTACCTCAATTCAACGAGGTCTTGGTCACCAGCAATTTAGCTAGGTCTGATCAGTAATGAAATCTGCAGTTTCAAAAAAAAAAAAACCATAGACAATTTTGCAGTGATGTTTGTTTTAAAGTCCTCTATTAATATATGCTTGGCATATCTCCTATTGGTATCCCTTTTTTTTAAAAAAAAAGAATCCTTAGACAGAAAGGTCATGGTTTAAGAAAAAAAAAGGGTTTATAGTGGAGTTTTAAATACAACTCCAGAAACAATATGATTTTAGCGATACTATGGTTTTCGACACTATAAACTGCTTGCATGGATCTATAAAATCAAAGTATTTTATAAAATTATAGTGTTTTTCCCCTCTAAAACTCCAAAAAATACTTAACATCCTAACCAAATCTACTGGTTGAATCTCCATCGCCATGGGAGCCAAGTTTTGATTCAACCTGAATTTGGCAACTTGGGCCAAAGTTTAATGCTAAACAGGTTAGTCTTTGCTCATCAAAGCTTCCTGCTAACTTGATCCTTATTGGATCACCAAAACTGGCCTCAACTCCAATGGCATGTATTTGCTGCAGTCCAGAAAGCACACGTTTTTGATGCAATTTTTCAAAGAAATAAATATATTTGGAACATCACAACTAATAAGGATACAAATAGGTAACCAATAATGTTTTCCAGATTACCTATTTCACTAGCTCATTACCCCACATTTATCAATTATACATGGCTCTTAGTTTATTTTAGTTAATTTTTTACCAACCATGAAAAGGTCTGACCGGTGTAAGAATAGCCAAACAGAGAGCTACTACCCCCATGACAGATGGATCCTTCACCAGGTGTCAACTAGTAACCGGGCCTCACAGGTCACAGCTGCCATTGCCAATTGCCAAGTGCCAACTATTTGACAGGTTCTGTTTGCAAACATGGGGCTCTTCTGTTGCCCGGCCTTTTCTCATCTTTGCAGCTCCCTTCTTCATCTCCCGTCCCCTCCTCCTTCCCCACTGCGCCACACGCCATTCCTGGCCATTTCCTGCTTACGAAGGTACGACGGTTTCTGCACCCATCTCGGTTTTGAGACACGCAAACAAGACCATGATAATACTATTCCTATTCATTGTTCCTGTGGTTGAGAAAGCATCCATGAATTCAACGCATTAGGTTCCAAGGTACGTTGCCGTCGTCGTCCTTGGCTCGTCTAGGCATCTACAGCCTGTTCTTTTGGCTGATTTTAAGCGCTGATTTCGGCTCGTGCTGATTTGTTGTGAGAGAAAAATACTGTTTCGTGGCTGAAAATAAGCGCTGATTGGTCAAAAGAACAGGCTGCTAGTTCCATGGAGAATAGACATCTTGGTTTATCTTTGATGCGTTGCCACATGCTATTTGATTTAATTGGGTGTCTAGCTTTTCATTAGATTCATTCAACAGTTTCGTTTGCTCCCCCTTCAGGTTTTATTTCTGCTGACATAACTGAAAGAATCCCGTGCATATTTGTTATGATGGAGAAAACTGTAAAAGATGATTTTTTTTTGGGGTGAAAAAAGCTATCAAAGAAGAATTTGACTGCAATGTTCTTCTTTGTTTGACATAAACATATAATTCCATTAGTCAACAAAAAAAAACTTGCACTAGATAGAAATCAAAATAGTTTTTTTCCATAAAAAAAGAGAAAACTCAATTGTCACCGCAACGTGGCAGGAGTGTTCAGACACCAGAGAAGAGAGAAAATACACAAAAATGCAAACATGGCGTGCATGTTGTCTAGAAACACTCTCAAGGTCAACCAAATACAAATCCGAGCTGAGAAAATGCACATCTCCCAAATCACGGCTCATTCTGCCTTGCACTTTGTACCGGCAAAACAAGTGACAAATCTCTGTGCTCTGTGTTGCGATGCAGCGGAAGCCGCCCATGGCCACGCGGCCGTCGCTGCGGTCGAGCGACGGGGCGCGCCCAAGAAGCAAGAGCGGGACCGAGTCCGGCAGGCCGCCGTCGAGCCCACGCAGCTCCGACCCGTCGCGCCCATCCTCCGCGGCGGCGGCGTCCGACAAGCCGATGCCGTCCTTCCTCCGCCCCACCGTGAGCTCGTCGATGCACAGCTCCTCGTCGTCTTCCTCGCTGGCGTCGCCGTCCCAGTCCTCGTCCGCCGCCGCCGCCGGATCATCCAAGGGCACCGCCGCCACGGCGAGGCGGTCTGCCGACAAGGCCCCGGCGCGGCCGATCACGCCCAAGGACAAGACCCCGGCGCAGCCTGTGGTCGCGCCGCGACCGATCACGCCCAAGGCCAAGGCCAAAGCGCCGGCGCCGGCGCCGGCGTCGAATTCCACGTCGCGGTGGGCCGCGGTGTCGCCGAGGCAGCTGATGCAGAGGGCGTCCAACGCGTTCAAGGCCAGCAGAGGGTCCCGCGGCAAGAAGAGCAAGGAAGCGGAGGCCTCGTCTTCGTCCGGCAGCAAGGGCGGCGCCGGTGCTGCTTCCGCCGCCAGGGCCAAAGGCCAGACGGCGAGAGCACAGCCCGGTGGGGAGCAGCACCAACAGCCGGAGACGCCCGCCGAGCCGTCGCCCGCCGTGACTCCCGTGGAACTGGAAACCGAGGAGCCTGTCCTGTTGGACTCCGAAGCTGCTGACCATGACGTCGCGACGGCGCAGGAGGCTGCCAGGACTGACATCCCAACAATGGCGGTGAGGTATCAAGAAGAGCAGACCGGCGGCGAAGGGCAGACGAAGGGAAAAGCGGAGGAGGATGACGTCGCCGTGGAGGAGAAGATCATACAGATGGAGGCTGAGCAGGCGAAGCCGGAGCTGCAAGAAGACACGCTGCAGAGCAGCGACGCTGGTTCGCAGGCCGTCGTTGTAGAAGAAGCCGCCGCGAAGGAGGAGGCGGCACCACCTGAGGCACAAGACGAGCTGGCAACCAGCATGGCGGAAGAGAAGGTCGTCGAGGAGAGCCAGCGGCAAGCAGAGGTGGCTGAGAACTCGGAGGCGAACGCCATCCCTGAGGAACCAAAACAAGAAACCGGCGTGATCTCTGAAGAACCAAAGGAAGCAGCTGATCCTGCGCCTTTCCAGAAGCACGAGCCAAAGGCGGTTGCCGGATCGAGCGCGTCAGCTCCGACGACGCCACTGAGAGATGCGGCGGCCCACGACGACGACGACGACGACGACGACGTGGCGGCGGTGGTGCCTAAACATGTGAGCGCTTCGGAGCCCGTGACGCCGGTGCAAGAAGCCATGAGCAAGGGCAAGGAAGTGATGGAGACGCAGCAGCAGAGCGCGTCGGCGCCGACGACGCCGGCGGCCGGCGCGGCGAAGAAGAGCGTGCCATCGAAGCAGCAGGCGGCGATCCTCGAGGACACGGAGTCGGCGCCGGTGTTCAGGGGACGCAAGGTGAAGACGGCCATGGAGAAGCGGTCGGAGGAGGAGCAGCCCAAGAAGAAGGAGGTGGCGCGGAGCAACGACGTGATCGAGGAGGCCAAGAGCAAGCTGATGGAGAAGCGGAAGAGCAAGGTGAAGGCGCTGGTGGGGGCGTTTGAGACCGTCATGGACAGCCCCCGGGCAAGCTGATTTGAATTTTTGGAGGGAAGGCCCAGTGGCGGTGCAGTGGTGTCTGGTTTGGATTTTGGGGGGGGTGTTTGGATTGTTGCTTTCTTGTTTGTTGGTTGACCGTTGCTTCTTGTGATCACTCAAAACAAATGGAGATGTGTGTTATTGCTGAGTTGATTGTTTCTTGATGAATCTGTTTTTTATGAGGAGAAAATAGCAGTGTTTATTTGGTTTTGACCGATGCAGTATTTACGGTTTCTTCTTACTATATTTTGACATTTATAATGTAGTATGTGATTTAGTTTTTTTTTCCTAAGAAAAGCTACGGCAACCATTTGGATGTTGCCTTGCCTGAACTTTTTTTACAAAGGGAAACAATGTGAACAGACTACAGATAGAGGCAAAGGAAGGCCTAATCAAATAAAGAGATTAGAGCAACTCCAACCAAGAACTTGCTTGAGCCCTCATTCCATTTTAAGAGTTCATCAAACACATGAAAAAACTCTTCAACCCAGCTTGTATTCAGCCCCATATGGATGAGGGGCTTCCGTTCCTCTCTCTCCTCAAGACCTCAACTCCTAGATGTTGAGTCTCTCATCCTTCCCTCTACTCCTCCCTTATCTCTTTCCACAAAGATGATAAGTGGGCCCGATGAGCATAACACATAACAATATAGTGTAAAGTAGGGAAAATTTAGCAGATCGGATGGATTGTGTCGAGGAGGACCTTAAACATTGATGAGGCGTTCCCATTTGAGTGAATAGGGAAGCAAAATTTGAGGGCTAGTTAGAGTTGTTCTTAAACAAACATAGGAGGCGAAACATGAAAAAAAAAATAGAACACACAAACTAAGATAATTCTCCGTGTACTAGGATCTTTAATTAAATTTTATACAAATCACTAGAGTAAGAGATTAGTAACACAAATGGTGAGTTAGCATTTATCTTTACTCAAAAGGCAAGCCACTTACCAATATGCTAGTCAGATATAGTCTCTAAACGCACACAGAACTATGTCACTACTACTAGCAACTAGTGGGCTACACTAACGAGCTAGAGAAGTACACAAGCGGGCTAAACAACTAGAGTACTCAACTAACTAAGCAAGCTACACCTATGAAAGTATAGGAATGTAAATACAAGAGAGGGTAATAGAGGTCTATACTACAACCGGCAAGCGGTAAACCAATCACAAGAATACCAAGAGATGGCACAATAATTTATCTCGAGGTTTACTTGTTTGCAGGCAAGCTAGTCACGTTGTGACAGTTATTCATTTGGTGGTTCACATGCTAATGATTGGCATTACAAGAAACCAACAAAGAGTGCAGTAAGAACCCACATAAGAGAGAGCACTCAACATCACGAGCAATTTACTAGTGTGGCTTTTGGCACTTCACCGTGGAATAAGCCCAATGACCCCTCACAAAGATCACCACGGTGTGACAATCTCCTCCTCCACCAAACACCTCCACTGCTCCAAGTCATTTAGGTGGCGATAACCACCAAGTGTAACAAGAAAACCATAGCAACAACGATCACCAAGTGCCTCTAAATGCAATCACCAAAGCAACAAGCACTTTGTTCATTCCCAACAACGCAGCTGGAAACACAATCAACCAAGAGATTAAGCGGTATAGGTTTGCTTTGGCTCATAAGGATGTACTATTACTGATCAAAATATGCAAGAGAGTGGGCTAGAGCCGGCTATCTTCTACCTGTAGCTAGAGCCCCAAAAGCTCAACTAGCTGTTACACCAACAAATATTAGAGCGTTGGTACCTGACCTATTGAGAGTTGAAGATACACGAAGGTACTATGTAAGAAGAAAAAACTATGCATATAGATGATAAAAAGTATGACGTAACGAAAAATGGATAAAGATTACATACATGTATATATCTATTATGTTAAATGAACAAAAGATAAACATGCTAAATTAATTCTAGACAGTGAGTTGTAGGTAGTAAACACTATACCTAATGCATATATTTTGTACTCCCTTCATTCTAAATTGCAAAGGCTTCAGACTTTTTATAAACATGACTTTGCTATATATTTAGATATACATTAACAATGCATCTAAAAAAGCTAGCTAACTCTTAAAAAATAATTTGAAATAGAGAGAATAAGGTTCTAGCCTTCGGTTGATGGACTAGTAAACTATAATTTGAAATAGAGGGATAATTACTTTTACATGTCACACCAATAATTTGTACTATATTATATTGTTTCAAAACCTGATGACACATATCGGCCATATAACAATGAGATAGTAGTATATAGGAGTATCCACCTGCTGAGATCAGTCTTCAGCTTAGCTCCAGGAAGCGCCGGGCCATGGGATGCTTGGCCCTGGACAGCTCTGACGGCGCAAGCACCTCCATGACCTCGCCGGCGATGAGTAGGCAAACCAGGTCCGCAATGCGCTGGATCTGCTTCACGCTATGGGAGACGATCACCGTGGTGAGCCCCTTCGTCTTCTTCAGCCGCACGATGGTGTCCTCGATGTTTTGCGTAGATATAGGGTCCAGCGCGCTCGTTGGCTCGTCCAACAGGAGCACCTGCATGCAAAACCAGCAACAGAGGTGATTGTATGATGTATCGTAGCAGCAGTATGGTGAGGTGATCACCTGCTTAGTTGACATTCAAAATTTGTGATACCATAGATTTGGCAAGTCAAAAGTTAGGCATCTCCATTTTGTACCTCAGGGTCGTTGGCGAGGGTGCGTGCCAAGGCGACACGCTGCGCCTGGCCGACGGACAGCTCGGTGGCAGGCTTGGAGGACAGGGCAGGGTCCAGGTCGGCCAGCCGCAGCAGGCTCTGCACCTCGTCTTCACTGAGCTTCTTGCCGCGCAGCTGTGGCCCGTAGCGCACGTTGTATGCCACAGTCCCTGGCATAGCACGTGCAGAAACGTTGTAAGAATCACAGCCTGCTTTGCGCCATTCCTTCATTGTGGTTATCCAGAAATTTTCACGGGATCGTGGGATACCCATTTTTTTTGGTTAAGCAGGTGGTGCCATTGCACAAGATCAGAGTATGTTTGCATGTAAATTCTTTTTATCAAATTGCTCAGAATCTCTAGAGTTGACGAAGTGATTAATATACAGCTCATTATGACAAATGACGGCAAAGCCAACTAAATGCCAAAATGAGCATCAAGTCTTACCTGTCAACAAACTCCCTTCAATCTGTTCCGTTCTAAAGTAAGTGTCATTCTCATATCTCGAGAAGTCAAAACCGTCCTTTAGCCAATGACCCCATTATCAAAACTACCAATCAGGAGTATGGCTTGGTTTGTACCACTCTAAAGAATGACGAAAGGTTGAGAAATTTAAACGGAATGGATAGGATTTCTTGCTTGACGGCAATGGTGGACAATTTAGTTTTTTTCCATCTTTGACTATGGACACCTCAAAAACTTTAAGTGGATTTACAACACAAGATCCACATCAAGTTTATTATAAAAAGTACATTTCCACGGTAACCCTTTTCATTTATAAATAATATATCTTGACATTTGACAAGGCCGAGAAAAGTTAAACTTAAGACAAAGCTTAATGGACTTAAATTTAGTCTTTAGAGAAAGCATGAGCCCTGAACTCTGGGATCATGCGTCAAACGGCGTGGATCGAGTGTACTGCACATTTTTTTCTTCAATTTCATGCGAGATGCTCTCAAGTCATCGGTTGGGGTAGCTCTTGCACAATTAATCATATATGCAGACAAAGTCCACGAGTTCGTTAACTTCGTCTAGGACTTGTTGGTTGCAGAGACAAAGGCAGTTTGGCAGAGAAATTAAGAACAAGAGTCTAGCGTGTGTACTGGCACAGGAGTGCGTACGTACCGTCGAACATGGCGGGTTGCTGGAAGAGCATGCCGACCTTGCGGCGGAGCGCGCGGACGTCGAGGCCGCAGACGTCGGCGCCGTCGAGGAAGACGGCGCCGGGGGCGGGCTCCCAGAGGCGGTTGAGCGCGCGGAGCAGCGTGGACTTGCCGCTGCCGCTGGGCCCGATGACGCCCATGACGACCCCGCGCGGCACGTCCAGGCGGACGCCGCGCAGGATCTCCTCGCCGCCGGCCGACGCCGCCCGCTTCCGCAGCCCCCGCACCCGTATCTTGGGCGGTGGTGGCCTACCGCCGGTAGGTACCGGGCAGCACTGCCGCCGCCGGCCCATCACCATCACCTTCGCCGTCGACGTCGTCGGCGAGGCTGTCCACCACGTCCAGCAGGAGCGCCCTGCTATCTTCGTTGTCTTGTTCGTCGTCGAACACGCCAGCCGCCATCCCTGCGCTGTCGTCGTCGTCGTCGTCGTCGCTGCGGATGATAAGCTCCACACGATGGTTCGCTTTTGGTGGTTGCTGCTGACCTGAAGCTGATGAGGCCGCCATTGCTGGGAGGAGTGGCCGGCCGGAGATTTCAGAGGAGAGAGACAGGGATCGGAGAGTGAGAGTGAGAAGAAAATAAAATGAGCTAGTAGCTAGAATGCAGTCGCTTTGGTGCGGGCCTCTCTCGTGGGCTCTTTATTATCAGGATTCTATGTGCTCGACTGCAAGTGATTACTTACTGAAAGACCAAGGATATCCTGTCCAGCAATGTAGAGAGTCTTGCGTTTCACCACGCACGTCGGCACGTCCCAAAATCCAGCGCGTGCATGCGCACCCAGTCGAGACGTCGTGCGATGCGAGCGAGGCCTGTGACGGGCGCGAGACCGTCACGTCGCTGGCAGCCAGGTACTGTTCTTTTTTTCTTTTTTCACTTTTGGTCTGTTGTGATACGGGCGCCTAAGGGATTGCTTGGACGAATCTAGGAGATGCTCACGAGAGATCACAAACTCACAGGAGATGACTTGATTAAGTCTGGGCGTTTGGGTTACTCGATTTTTAACAATCTCCACCTTAGTGAATATTTTGCCACCTTAAACTCTTGTCATGTACAACAACCATATACTTTAAACTTCAGTTGTCGACTTTGCTACTTCACGAAGAGCAGCCCGACGAGTTTAACTTGGCCTCAAACCCGCCGCCTCAGGAAACCTTGCTACCTATGCAACTCCATCCTAGTGATTTCACCTACAACATAGTACCCTTAAAACTTGTACAACTATAGCCAGCATCCTCTCAACCGTTACCTCTCTACGTGTAAGATCAGCAACCATTTGATTGAAAACATTCAAGTGCTCCATGAGATCTGACCCTTCCTGCATCTTCAGCCCACACACCTTCTTCTTCATATACAACTTGGTGGTCAATGTGCTAGACATGTAATGAGTGACCAACTTCTTCTAGATTTCCTTTGGTGAGGTAAACTCCATGACATGGAACATGATCTGATGTGAGACACAGCCATATGGTTGCGGCTGCTTCCAACTGTATCTCCTCCTAGTCTTCGTCATCCATCTTATCCGGCTTCTTGTCCTACAAACCCTTCAGGACCCCTTGCTGAGCTAGCAAAAATCCTTAACCCTTATTTGCCACAGAGTGAAGTTGCCGCTGCCATCAAACTTCACCACCTCAAATCAGGTACCCGTCGACTCCATCCTGCCGACCTATGGTTTGATCGAGCTCTTGACGATCTCACCACTCAATTCGTCTGCCTTGACAACAGGCTCAGACGAACCGTCCTTCTCCAGGATCTCCTTCTCGGTGTCTGCTCCAACCAGCGTCTCCTCGCCAATTTCCTGACTGCTTGCTGATGATCACCTCGAGCACACCTGGTCACCACCGAGCTGGGCCTGCTAGCTCTCATTGCAATGGAATATTGGGATATTTATGAAAAACAAATTACAGTTTCTATTTGTAAACCGCGAGACGAATTTGTTAATCGTAATCAATCTATCATTAGTAAAAGTTTACACTAGCATGATATTACCAAATCATGGACCAATTAGATTTAAAATATTCATCTCGCGTAATTAGTTATTTTTTCGTCTACATTTAGTACTTCATGTATGTATCTAAACATCCAATGTGATAGAATATAAAGTTTTTGAGGAGGAAATAAACAAGGCAATGTGTTTAAGGGCCTGTTTGGTAAAGTGAGCTTTTTTTCGAAATTCTCTTTTCTAAAATGATGGGTGATCCTAGTCGGGTCGTTATCCCATATCATTTTCTGGTTCTGTTTTTCTTAAAGTTGTAAAGTTGGTTTGTAACCTCTTTTTCTCTTTTCTTGTCTATAAAAATTCGGTAAAGCTTTTGCCGCCTTTTAAAAAAATGGTTGGTGAAGCTGTTTTTTTCTCCCCTTATAAAGAGATAAGTTGACGTAAAACTAAAAAAAAAGTAACATATCTTAGCTCTCTCTTTTATTTCTCTCTTAACTATATATAAGAATTCGTTGGTAAAGATGTTTGTTAAACGGAAAAGCTAAACGTTGCTCGGGTGATTTGAAGCCGCCCGTCACCCGAATTTTGTAACCGTTGGATTTGGCGTCTGATTTGATCTTTGCGTCGCACTTCTCCTGTTGTCTTGAGTCCTGCTAGTGGTGTGACGGACCAGGTCATGCACCGCACGACTAGAGTGGAGTGGACTGCCTGAGCCTGTGTTGCACGAGGCCTGCCTGCATATATACACGCGAGACAGGCGGACCAGCAGGGCAAGGCTCTGTTATTCTCGTGATGTCAGCACAACATCATGCTGGTGTAGTGGTGTCATATACGTCATTTTTCAATGACAAAAGCTACATGTTGTCTGGGCAAAATTTTCTCTCTTACAATATGTTAATGTATTTTTTACATTGTAAATAAAGGTGTAAATTTCATGTATTAGTAATGTAAATTGATTTATTTGATTGTTGTCTATCTGAATTTAATTTGTTTGTATTTTTTGCTATCAATCTAAAATTCTTCCAATTTTCCTTCCATAAAATAAATTTGATATTTGATTACTGCCTATCTGTAATCTGTAATATGTTTGTCCTTTTGCTATTTGAATATTTCAAATTTTCTTTTCATAGAACAAATTTGGCATTTGGATTCATGTAAATTTATCTTTGAATTGTTTTTATTTGTTTTTCTGATCCGTTTGATGTAGATTTTGTGGTATTAGATTTTCAGGTGTTGAGTGGACTTTTGTCACCCAAATCTTATGCATTTACATATTTGGGTGTGAGAAACAGTTTGGTCATCCAGGTGACATGAGGGGGTTAAAACACACATATGAGCAATAGATAGATCCTTGTTAAATAACATTTATAAAATAGCTTAACTTTATCTTAAAAATATTATTCACGAAGCATTTTTTTTTAAAACAACGGCCTAATTCTGTGCCGCCCGTGCCCTCCACTGCCTACCTGCATCTACACGCCTCCGGCCTCCCCATTACTTGCATGCAGCCACGCAGGCCAAACATTGACTTTTTTTTTATAACAACCAAACATTGACTTGGTGCATGCACACTCCACCACCGTGCATGCACATGCAACATGCACCACTCTACACCCGTACTCTCCACCACCGTACATGCACATGCACATGCACATACACTGCAGTGCAAGTGCACTTGCGCCTCTGCATCCCCAGACATGCACAATGCTCAACGCACATGTAGCACTCACTCACACTAGCATGCAGCCTGTGACTCAATAGCCATTAATGCATATGCATATGCTCCATTTTTCTCTCTCAGCTTGCTGCACGACTACTTTGCGTGCTACACGACACATTATTTTTTAAAAAAAAAACTTGAATATTTAAATGTTGCTGCTACCTGCACGCCAGGCAGCTGGTACGGTTCTTTTTCTTTTTTACTTTGGATCTTTGTGATATACCGGCACTTAACACGGAAGCAATGCCTTGGATCTACCTAGAGATAATCACTCTGTTCGGCTGGCTGGTGTGATACGACTGGTTAGCTGATTGTTCTGAAAGAAAAACACTGCTAAATAGCTAGTTGCTGCTGGCTGATATGGACAGCCGAACAGAGCCAATAAGTTGCTCACGAGAAATCATACCCTCGCACACACACATACAGGAGACTGATATTTAGTAACGAGGTTTGGTTGAAGCCTGCATCCCCGAACATGCTTACATAGGCTCTTCCCCGAATCCGAACGCTGGCCACCTGGCCTGAGGCACTGGCCAAAACCGTCGGCACCCTCCATGAGCCTGTAAAACTCTCGTGATTGAGTTGGGCTATGACACTCCTAATACAAAAACTATCATAGTTTTTATATATATTATTTTTTTATTCAGGAGTTTTCTATTTTCATTAGAAATATAATATTCTCAAGAGTTTAGATCCATTGAAAACGTAATTCTATACGTAGTGTCAATATGCATAAAAACTATATATGGTTTTTAGCATTGGAAGTGACCTTACAAATGTGTGACAGCCTTCGCGACTGTGTGGCCGGTGGTGGCGACCAAGCAAACGATTCCTTTGTTAATTTTGCTCTACTACACGCCAGTCTATCTCTGCTTTTATGATGCATGCATGGATCCCAACGAGTCTCCCAAATGAGCTCGATAATTCAGCTTTTAACTGTCCAGCTTTTAAAAGCTAACAATCCATAGGTATCCAAACGCAAACGCAGCTTTAACTAGTGCTGGTTGACAACCCCCGCACATCGCTGCGGAAACGACGATCGGAGCATGAACAGTCACATTCATGAATCCGTATTTGTTTGTACAAAACTATCTCGCGTCGATGTCGAACACGCAGCAGCCAGCTATCAGCTAGCCCGGCCGTATCTTCACTTTTCTATAAAATAAAACATTATTGCTGGGAGCGATCGAGATCCTTGGCTCATGTAGTGGTCGGAGCTGAAGCCTAGAGATCGAGATGGAGCAGGCGGCGACGGCGTTGCTGGAGCAGATGGCAGCGCCGCCGCGGCCGCCGGACCTGGGGGAGCCAGGCTTCTGGCGAGAGTTCCTGGTGGGCATGCTCAAGCCGGCGGCGTCCATCGCCGTGGTGGCCCTGGCCGTCGTGCTGAGCTTCACGCAGCGGCTGGGCATCGAGGGCGAGACGCTCCACGCCGTCGCGCGCTCCTTCGTCCAGCTCCTCCTCCTGGGCTTCGTCCTCCACTTCATGTTCATCCAGAAGAACGCCACACCTTGGATCGTCCTCACCTACTTCTTCATGGTACGCTACGCACGCAATCAAACGATCGATCAATCACCGTCGATCTCTAGCCGGCCGATCGTCACCATCTACAAACAAATACAGGTGACGGTGGCCGGCTACACGGCGGGCAAGCGAGCGAAGCAAGGTCCCCCGCGGGAAGCACATCGCCTTCGTGTCCATCCTCGTCGGCACGGGGACCACCATGATCTTCCTCCTCCTGCTCAAAGTCTTCCCGTTCACCCCGCGATACATCATCCCCATCTCCGGCATGGTAATCAGCAACGCCATGACTGCCACCGGAGTCGCCGTGAAGAAACTCCAGCAGGACATCAAGACTCATAAGAATCTGGTCAGCTCCCAACCCCCTCACAGTTTAAGGGGGTGTTTGGGACTGTTCCGCTCCACGTTTTTCAGCTCCGCTCCGTAAATTTTTGCTAAACGGGTCTAGCTCCACGTACGCTGCTTCAGGAAAAAAAGATGGAGTTATGAGAGCACCTAAAGAGATGCTCCACAGAAAATATGAAGTTGGTGGAGCTGCTCTATGGTGAAGTTTATGGAGCAGTTCCAAATACCCCCTAATTTGGTGCTATCTTGCTGCTTGTTTCTTTCCCTTACTGCCCCATCATATGCATTGAATGCGTACGTCTAGTACTCTAGTCCGGTTCCAACTAAAAAACTACTCTCTCCATGACAGAAGAATACAATTATGAAAATCGTATTAATTAGCTCAGGTTTGATCTAGTTTATTTTAAATAGTAATTATGAAAGTCGTTGTCAGGCCACATAGATACCAAAAAATAAACACTGAAATTATATTCACATGAATAGTTCTACAAAATATATTTCGGCCAATTCACTGTCTTCTGCCTTCTATCATCTGCCCATCATATATTTTCCTATCTTAATTTCCTTGTAAATAAATTTTCTTTCAAAAGAAATGATTACCTTATCTCAACTCACCGCAACTTCAGAAAATGCCCCTGCGTCACTCTCCATACGGAGCGACACGGGCCCGTGCTTCCGCGCCTCGTCGGTGCTGGAGGCAGCCGTCGGGAAGCCCGTGCAGCTCCCAAGGATAGCAGCAGTGGGGAGCTTCCCAGCCCATCCCAGGTCCTTCTCTCTAACCCAGCAGTGCAGCTCTAGCCAGATCTGGGCACGTGTGGTCTTGAGCACCCCTCTCTCTTCCCCATTGTCTCCGGCGTCCTGCGTTGTCGGCGGCGCCGGATCCGACCGTGCGGGTGGTGGATATGGCCTCCGGGCAATTACTCCTACCTGCATCCACGCGTTGATGGAGCTCGCGCCACCGACGGGAAGGGGTTGTCGACGTCCAGCAGCGGCGGCGGCTGTCTTGGGCGGCGCCACCGGTTGCTCGCTCCTGCCCGGTTCTGTGCGTTGCGGGTGCTCATGCCGTGTTGGGCGGCATTCTCAAGGCATGGGCTGGCAACTTGCCGTCAGGGCCAGGCCAGCCAGCGGCCGGGTCTTGCCAGCTATGGCCTCCGGTAGCAAGATCTCCTCAGTTCTGGCATGGAGCTTTCTACAACCTTCTCCCGCGGGGCTACGGAAGGACACAACAGGCGGGTTGTTTGAGGCTAGGGCAAAATCCTGGACGATGACGTCTGTGGATGGCGCTTCCTCCTTGGAGGCGTCCTCTTCGTTCCTCTTCGCCCGTCTTGCTGGCATGTGCCTTCAGATGCGTGCCTCCCACTGTTACGGGTGAGTCCGAGATCGGCTCTGTGCGGTGTGGCGGTGACCGGCACCCCCGTCCAGGCGTGGATGCTTGCCAGTGCGTCCTGCCGTCGCAGACGAGTTCGAGATCGGCTCCGCACGGTGTGGCGGCGACCGGCACCCCCTATCCGGGCGTGGACTTGCTGGTCCGCGCCTGCCACCATCGCGGGCGAGTCCGAGATTGGCTCTGCGCGGTGTGGCAGCGACCGGCACCCCCTGTTCGGGTGTCGACACTTGCCGGTGCGCGCTTCCCACAGTCGCGGGCGAGTCCAAGATCGGCTCCCCGCGCGGTGTGGCTGCGACCGATACCCCCGTCCGGGCATGGACACTTGCCGGTACGCGCCTCCCACTGTCGCAGGCGAGTCCGAAATGGCTCCACACGATGTGGTGGCTGCCGGCAACCACCCTCGGTGCAGGCGCTGCCGCCTGCAGGTGCGCGCTTTCCACCATCGCGGCCGAGTTCGAGAATGGCTCCGCGCGGTGTGGCGGCGACCGGCACCCCCGTCCGGGTGTCAACGCTTGCCGGTGTGTGCCTCTCATTGTCGCAGGCGAGTCCAAGAATGGCTCCGCGCGGTGTGGCGGCGGCCAGCAATCCACCCTTGTTTCCAGGCGCTGGTGCTTGTCAGTGCATGGCTCCCACTATCGCGGGCGAGTCCAAGAACGGCTTCATGCAGTGTGGTGGTAGTCGGCAACCCTCCCCTCCCCCCAGGCGCTGACACATGCATGTGCGTGCCACCCACTGTCGGGGACGAGCCTAGAAACAACTCTGCGTGGTGTCCCTCCCCCCCTCGATGTAGGTACCCTCTGGCACAAGGCTCGGGCGAAAGCTTTGCGAAGCTCTTGCTTGGCGGATGATGGTTACGTGTTCTGGCGTCACTCACCTCCCTTGAGGCATCGTCAAAGGGCTCCTGTGCGTAGGTGTGGTAGTCCTATATCTTGCTAGTGTTTTGTGGAAGCCTAGGTGCTCAGGCATTTTTTTTCATCCTCCTTACCATTTGTAAAATCTATAACGAACCATTGTGAGCTATATAAATATATATTTAGGGCTCCTTTGGGTGCATGGGCAAAAAAAACACGTGTATTCAGACCCCCAAGGGAATCCTTGCCATGCGCATGGCACCCCCTCCCCCGCCAGGTAACAGTGGCCCCATTGGAGAGGAATTCCCGGACACCGTTTGGGTGACACAGGGATAGAAATCCCGGGCAAAGAAAATACATTCAAATAATCATAAAAAAATCACAGATTTCAGAAATGCTATTGTAGAGTATATATTCAGCACGATTATATAAAAATTGGTCGTCACAACATTTCATAGCTTATTAGTTACAAACCGAACAAGTAGATATATAGAAGAATAAAATAGGATCCATCTACGCATTTTGTCTAAGCACAAATCCAGTACATTTACCACCTACATATAACCAGTCAAGATATAACCATAGTACTTCCATCTTGATGGTGTAAGTTGTCTATTCAGATGAGGTGCACCCTCAAACCTGCGTCAACAAAACAACTGATGGTTAAGATTGACATATAGTGATGATTGTACTTCTGCAAAAACTCTATATAGCAGCTATCAATATGATGAGGGCCAAGCATTCTCAGTTTCTCAGTTCTGCTTTAAGATAGACAATGGACAACACAATTTGAATAGAACAAAGCTAGCTATTAACTACACTTGACATATTTCAGTGTGCTTTAGAAGAGCAGAGAGGAAATAAAGAAGCTCAAACAACATCAACTAGGCCTCAACTTCTGAACTTCGTCGTTGCAATTTAACAGCTAATTAATAAAGTCACTGTTCTGTCCTCTGAAAAAAGTAAAAAAGATGTACAGATACAGATTGTGCTTACCTAGTAGACAATTCACAATTGTGTACTAATAAGCTACCTAGCAGACCATGCATAATTTATATATGCAACTTCGAAATGCAATTCATAGCTTATATTACACAGTCAAATGTTTCTATACAGTTGTCAATGCAGTTCCAAGGCTAAAAACAGTAAACTTACCTTAGGGGCAATCTCATCCTTAATCCACAATAGGCGAACGCTTGGGTTTTTGAAATTGAGAAAAATTTCTCTGTTCACCTCGCCCTTCATGATACTTGTTGCTTTCGCCTTCTCTACATCTGAGAGCTCTTCAATAGACTCCAGAAGGTCCATACACTTCTTGATAGAATATTCACCAGTTTGTTTACTTGTTTCTTCCAGTGCACCCACAAGAGTCTTGCTTTGCTTTATCTTGAAATCCACATAGCCTTGTAGAACTCCAGCAACGCTTCTCTTTTTCCCACTTCCTGATCCCTTTTGTCCAGAGCAAGCAGAGGAAGCCGGTTCAACTTCAGCAGTGAGGTCTATAGGTTCACTTGATGTCCTATGACCATCCATATTTGCAGAGAAAGGGTTCATGCTGCTAGCTGGAGCATCTATGTAACTGGCATTGACATGTTCAGCAGAAGATGGCCCCTGCGGCTCAAATGATGGCTCCGTTGATGTGAAATTCAATTCACCTGTTGCAATGCTTCCTGTTTCATATGGATAAACACACTCAACACTTGAATGTCAAAAATATTTATAGAAAGGTAGTAGTAGCATAAAAACTAGCAATGCACAGAAAAGTATTAAACAACTACTACTGTTGTACAAAAAAATAGAATTATTAAGTAGAAAAATCAGATTTTACTACTATGGCTATTAGCCTTATCCATTTGTACTGTTGTAAAAAAAAAGTTTACCTTCATACAATTTTTCACACTCATGATACAAAGGAAATGCTTTTGCTTGAAATTTCTTGAGCCTTGGATAGTCCTAGCAAATGCAAAATAAAGTCAGCAGCATAGTAAGAAGTTAAATTATTTAGCAAGTGAAATGATCTTACAACATACACTAATAAGTTTCTTCCATTTGTCTGGTTCAGCATTGATCATGCACAAAGAATCATTCCAGCCAACCCCACTTTCATGAATTCCTGCTCGAATGGCCCTATAATTTCCTTTCAAGTCCTTCTCCTTGTCTTGAATTTGTGCCTTTGAAAATCCAGCATCTGGAAACTTCTCATTGAAATGCTTCACAATACTTTTCCATCCTTCAGGCGCCCAACCGTTTTGTCCCTTAAACCTTTCATGGTTGTGCTCATGAAGTACATCAAGAAGTCCTTTCTCATAATTAAACTTCCATGATGCTCTTGCAGCCATAGCTAGAGTTTACAAAAAAATCATTGAAATAAACATACAAAGGAACTCATAAACATAGATGTCTCATACAATACACATTGGCATGTTCTAGTACATTGTAGTAGCACACACAAATCAATCTTCTAGTACATTGTAAAAGAACCTCTGAAGTGATAGTTTTAGTTGATCAAAGGAGCACACTATTTATTTTAGTTTAGTTTGAGTATCACAAATCCCCAGAAAACTGAAACGGATAGGCAGCAGGCAATAACAGAAAATGAAATATAAGCAACAAAAAATTAGAGAACTAATTAATCATCCAATGCCTTTCTATACAATCTAGCTATCCATCTAGCTACACATCAATCAGGTATACAACAACGCTTCTAGCTGACATTTAAAGCGCTAAAAAATGCTGGATACATTATTTGTATTAAAACAAACATCCACAGTTCTGCATTAAATTAAATCAGAGTAGAAGGAAATTGTAATGATTAGAGATAAGTAACTGGCATCTATAGCTCAAGAATAGCAGTAAGATAGAAGTAACTAGTGATTCTAACAATTTGCCCCACAGCTCCAAAAGATATTTCACATCATGGTAAAAATTCATTGCATGCAGATTTCATTCAAGTACTGCAGATTTCATTGAACAATCATATCTATGATTTTCAGTTAAACTCTTCTGAAAAAAAAATTCTACAAGTAATGCACGACGCCAGCAGCTTATCTCAACAATAAGTATGGAAACAAACAATTGTGCAGATCACCGTACAATTCATGAACGCCCATCAGATCTTAAAGAAACGTAGAACAAGAGGAGGTCCATCCAACCTGTAGGTAGAGACCACGCGCGAGATGGCTGACTGAGGATGTAGAAGGTGGAACCGGCGGCTCAACGAGGGTGGCAGCTGGTGGATTTGGGACAGAGCAGCGACTGGCGGCGTTCAAAACCAAGGCTCCATAGCAAGGCTCTGTGAGGAAGACAAAAAAAAGAGATGGCCCCTGTGAACGGAGGGAGCACAGATGGGAGGAGCACAAGTAGAGGAGCACGAGTAGGAGAGGGTAGAGCTCGAACCCATGGCTTACCTTGCGAGAGGATGGAGTGCGTGGCAGCGTTGCTTCCCGGTGGATGATGGAGTGTGCGACGGTGCGGTTTGGTGCAAAGGGACGCGGGGGTAGAGGGAGACGGGGCCTGGCAGCGCACGCAACTCAGAGTGGCGGCGCTCAAACCCTAGCCGCCATGTCGTCCATGCTGAGCTCGAGAGGCGACGGGAGGAGACGGGGAAAGAAATAAACGACTCGGCAGACGATTTTTCTTTTCCCCGTGCATACACGCGGATCTGGCCGAAAAGGCACGGGTTTTTTTAGTCCAAGCGAGATCCAAACGGCAGCGTGTAATGGAGAGGGTGCCGCTCCCCCGTGCGTCGCGACCCCCGCGGATAAGGCCGGGATACCGCGCGGTTTTGCGTATCCAAAGGAGCCCTTAGGTGGGAAGTAATCCCCGGGGACAGTTCAAAAAAAAAAAAACCCTTATCTCAACTCTTTAATTTCAATACTGTACATCACTATTTTTTCTTACTTGGTATCCAAGATTATATGCTGTACTGTACATCACTATTTTTCAATACTGTACATCACTAATTATATGCTGTGCATCACTATTTTTCAATACTGTACATCACTATTAATTTTTCTTACTATCAAAGATACGTAATATATTATATCAGATGCATGCATTTCTGTCTTGTGTTTTCTACAGGTGGAGACGGCACTGGCTCTCGGCGCGACTCCGCGTCAGGCGACGCTCGAACAGGTAAGAACGTCGCAGGAGATCGCCTTGTCCCCCAGCATCGACTCCGCCAAGACCCTGGGCGTGATCGGTCTGCCGGGCGCCATGTCAGGGCTCATCATGGCCGGCGCGTCGCCGCTAGAGGCCATCCAGGTGCAGATCGTCCTCAGGAACATGCTCCTAGCCGCCTCCAACGTCAGCAGCATCCTTTCGTCCTTCCTCTGCTCGCCAGCTTTCTTCACCAAGACCTTTCAGCTTAAAGAGGAGGTGTTTGCCGACTAGCTAGCGTTCCTAATTACTTGCTCCGTTTCAGACTACAAGTTGGTTTGGCTTTGTACCAAGTCAAATTCTCTGTTTTCCAACTAAGCTCTTAGGAAAATGTACTGATACAGTTTCAGATGAATGCCTCCGATCCGTCAAGATATTATGAAGAATTTAACGAAACTAGCTAATATGGTGTTGTATACAATGGTGCATTTGTCTATAAACTTCGCCAGAGTCAGAAGTTTGGCTTAAGATTAACCTAAAGTTAATCTACAATGTAGTTACTTTTGATTTTGTTTTCCAAGTCAAACTATTTTAATTTTGGGCAAGTTTATTTATGGGGAAAATTAGGATCTATGACACTAAACTACGCTATATATATAGGAATACTTATTTCATAAATTATCTAATTGTACTAACCAGATGCCTGAGACGTTGATTTTTTTTTTTACAGATGTTGTTAAACAAACCTAATTAACATATTTTACTTAGGAAAAAAATCTAGGAGTGATTGTATTTTCAGATGAACAGGAATTACTGTACCTTCTTAACAAAAGGAAAGACAACTAACACTAGAGTTTTGCCGAGATTAGTAAGTACTAGTTGTAACAGTTGTCCAGAAGAAGAAAAAAAAAACAAATCCGCGCGCAAGAACATGTTTTTCTTACATACACTCTTAGCTGTCGAGAGACTACTTTAACAGATGGTATACACGAATAAAGGAGATTAGAAAGATAACCACGTGCGATCCTTTCCATGCCGAACAACAGCTAGAAAGCATCCGAGGAGACTGGAATCCAATGCAGCTGCAACAAAGGGAGCTTTAGCTGCTGAGCTCCAAGAAACGCCTTGCCATCGGATGCTTGGCGTCGGACAGCTGGGACGGCGCGAGCACCTCCACGATCTCGCCGGCGACGAGGAGGCACACCAGGTCGGCGATGCGCTGGATCTGCTTCACGCTGTGGGAGACGATCACCGTGGTGAGCGCCCTCGTCTTCTTCAGCCGCACGATGGCCTCCTCAATGTTCTGCGTCGAGATGGGGTCCAGCGCGCTCGTCGGCTCGTCCAGCAGAAGCACCTGCAGCAACCAGTCGATCTCAGCAAGCTAGCCGGCCATGGTGGATCGGAGGACAGTGTCAGGAAGACGGAGCGTGGGAGGTACACATGCCTCGGGGTCGTTGGCGAGGGTCCGGGCCAAGGCGACGCGCTGCGCCTGCCCGATCGACAGATCGGAGGCCGGCCTGGAGCACAGAGCAGGGTCCAGATCGGCCAGGCTCAGCAGGCTCTGCACTTCGGCATCAGTGAGCTTCTTGCCGCACAACTGCGGCCCATATCGTACGTTGTCAGCCACTGTTCCTGTGAAAAGAAACGCAGGAAGGAAAAATCAGACAAATCTGCTTAGGCATTGTTTGATTCACATGTATCCTTTACAAATCCTCGTGGGTTGAAGTGGGTTGGGATAGAACTTACGTGTTGTTTACCAATGTAAACGGAATTAGCTCAATTGTATCACCCACTGGTCTGTAGCTTTTATTCATTTACGTTTGTGTTACCGACGGTAGAACCAAAGAGCTCGATAATTTAGATTTCATTCTAGTCCACTCTTACACATATGGGTTGGTGTAGCGGTAACAAGACCATCCCCTCCCTCCCCCCCCCCCCCCCCCCCCCCAACGCGTACCACGCAGGTGGCACCGGGCCTGAACTCTAGTGCCACCCCGACCCCCATCTCTTCTCCTGCCGCGCCGCTGCCAGAGGTAGCCATCGGCAAGGCCGCGCGGCTCACTGAAATGGTGGCGGTGGGGCCTCTTCTCCTTTTGGTGGCCCGGTGCAGTGGGGCACAGCTCAGCTCGAGCCACATGCAACTCGGATGAGCCACCCCGTCGGTTGCGATTGCGCCGACCAAGGCCTAGGCTGGCACATGCGGCGGTGGAGTTCTCTCCACGCTCCTTCTCTTCCTCCTTATGCGCGATGCCAACATGGGCTGGCCGACAAGCTGGATCCGTGCCCCTAGCTGCCGGATCCAGCTCTCCCTGGCTAGGATTTGGTGACCGGTGGCGGCGGCTTCTTCTTCCTACGTCAGTCATAATCCCTTACGGCTCTGGAAGTTGCGCGCGACTGGCCGGCTAGGGACAGTTGGGGCACTCCTGGGGTCGGGTGTGGGCAGGTGGGGGCTCCCTAGTGTGGCTTGGCCACGGCCAATGGCGGACGGTCCGGTTGCTTGTGGCCGAGGATGGAAGCGGGAGCGTCAGCCTGGGGCATTAGGTTGAGGCTGTTGGCAGAAGTTTGGCAGCGTCGACGGTGAATGCTTGTGCCGGCGTCGACGGCCAACAGCGGCTATGGCGTGCGGCAGGATGACGCGCTTGAGCTCGGTAACAATGACTGGTTGCGGCCTCTTTCTCTCGGGCCTGCCTTCTGATATCATATGGTGGGTCATTTGTGGCGTACTATGTCTCATTTATGTGGGTGAGCTCGCCTTTTATGGTATTTAGCACCACGTCTGGCTACTCTTAATTGTATGTAAATTTTATTCATCTTGATCGAAAGGCATATCTCCTACTATTGTTAAAAAAGGTGTCGTGCTATGTCAAAACTGCCGGTTGGTTGATATATCATCAGTTGTGTACTTTCAATGTAAGGAAATCTGAATGGCATCCCACTCTCAAATAAATTTATCAGTGGATGAAGCTTTGTTTAAAGGTTAGCAGCAGTTGCATTCCTTAATGCCAGGTACGCCATCACGTGCATGATGCCATGATGTGCTCAGGATGGTTATTAGTTTCTGCTTCTCAGGATGTAGAGGCCAAGCACAATTATTTGTCCTCTTCAGTCATCAGAGTGATGGCACACACTAGTACTTTTTCATGCACATCCCTGCTGTCTGAGTGGAGAACGGTGCTTATCAATATCACGAGAAAGGTCAGCTGGATAGCTTATCACAGTTGGCTACTAACTGTAAGCAAATGCCAAATTGTGATTTCTTTATTCGCAAATAAAAAACGAATGTGATTCTTTTCCGCTTTATCGAGGGAATGAATTAACCCAACCTTCTGTTCTTAGCGCCATCGATCAATCAATTAGGTAGATTGAATTCGAGTTTCCGGCCGGCGCAGTAAGAATAATAATAAGAAGAAAAACACGAGCTTTAATTTATCGAGGTGTACTATGTACATGGCCGGAGATATATATACGCACCGTCGAACATGGCGGGGAGCTGGAAGAGCATGCCGACCTTGCGGCGCAGGGTGAGGACGTCGACGGCGCAGATGTCGGCGCCGTCGAGGAGCACGGCGCCGGGCGCGGGCTCCCAGAGGCGGTTGAGCGCGCGGAGCAGCGTGGACTTGCCGCTGCCGCTGGGGCCGATGACGCCCATGACGACGCCGGGCGGCACGTCGAGGTGGACGCCGCGCAGGATCTCCTCGCCGGTGGCGTCGGCGACGCGCCGGAGCCCGCGCACGCGTATCTTGGGCGGCGGCGGCGCTTCGGCTTCTTCCCCGCCGCCGCCGTTGGCCAGGCCGTCCACGTCCAGCAGGTGCTCCCGGAGGTCATCTGCGCCATGCGCATCCACGTACGTCACCGAATCAAATATATCACGAACCTGATGATGATGATCATGATGATGATGATGATGATAGAATGGCCTGATCGATGATCGATCGACCAGTCGAGTCTGGTTGCTCACCTGATGAAGCCGAACCCATTATTGGAGGAGGAGAAGGAGGAGGAATTGGAGGCCGGAGCTCGGTCGGCGAGCAGAGAGTGGCTGCAGCTCAATGGAGGTGGAGGGAAAGGTGAAGCGGCAGGGACGACGGAATCCCGAGCGGTGTGCGCTGTGCTGCTTCGGCTTTTTGGAGGGAGCGCAGCGGTGGATCTGGCCCTGCCCGTCCTGGCTATTTGTTCGGTCTCGCTAGTTGCTTTCCGCTGGGGCTTCACCTGAGGCGGGCGGCTTGTGGTAAAGAAAGAACGGTGGCATTCAGTGGCGGCCGGTCTCGGTGTCGCGGCCGCAGGGCGCCAACAAAATAATCGGGTCGGCCCGTTCCCACGCACGGGATCTCTTCCTCCTACGCAGATGTAGGTACCCAAGTCCGGTCGTTCCTGAATCTAGGTAGGCCTCTTCCTATCCAATAGTTGATCATATAGTTGCATGCCGCCATAGCATATGATTGATCGTCGCTATCTGAGCAATTAATTATTAAGACATTTCTCTATGGTCCAGTTTGACACAGCTCTACTTCATTGGTGAAGCTATTATTTTTGGCTTCGGCTTCATGAACACCTCCATAGATGAAAGTTAAATCGTTTGGCAAAATGGCTCTACATGTAAATTTCTTGAAACATGTTCTCACAAAACCACATGCAGAACCTATTAAAACCAGATGAAGCTACTGATTTTTGGCTCCACTTCTATATGTGCTTTGTGAGAGCACGATTTAAGGAGCTTTTGAGGTGAAGTTGTTTGGTTTTTTTACCTCGTTTGATAGAAAACAAGCTCCTGAAGCCGGTCTAGAAGCCATACCAAACGGTACCTAACAATAAATCAGCAGCCACCAAAAACATTTTTAAGCCAGTCGAACAGCTTGAGTGATTTCCATGGGCTAATCACACAGTAGCCATAAGTAATTAGGGATTATATGGATAGTTAAATTTTGTTCCAAGAACACAGTAACCAAAATGAAGTGTTTTCCGATAACAAACAAAGCTAAAAAACAAAAAACATGAAAATATACAGGAAAGTGGAACAAAATTTCACTCTCCCTATAATCACGAATTTACATATATATGATCAATCTAAATAATATACCATAAAAATCACAATGCTAAAAAACAAAGAAGATGAGGATATGAAGAAAGTTTGACCGACACAAATACATACTATAGCGGCAATTGTTTAGAGACGGAGAGAGTACCTACCACTGCAAACTAATATCAATAAAACAAGTAAACAAAGCACCCGTTGTCATTATTAATTAGCTATCAACATCACAATAAATATTACTTCCTCCATTCATTCTAAAGTGTAAGTCATTCCAACAATTTTAGAGAGTCAAAACATCTAAAGTTTGATCAAAATTATTAAGAGAAATATAAAGATTTATAACACCAAATAAGTGAACTATAAAAATATATTTCATGAAGAATTTTATAGTACTTAGTTGATATTGTTAATATTATTATCTTATTATATAAACTTGGTCAAAGTTAAGATATTTTGATTTTCTAAGATTTTTAAATTGACTCACAATTTGGGATGATGGGGCGAACTAGCTATAGCTAGTACCGGGCACTCACAAAACAAACCTCTTTACTTCGTCATGTATTTATGTATCTTAGTGCTCTAAACATAAATGTAGCTTGATCTTAAAGTTCAAAATGCTTCGGTCTTTTTAGTTTCCATATGATGAGCCCTAAATATTTCATTATAGTGCTGCAAGAATCCGAAGTGGATCATCCTTGGACGAAGAAAACAAGGGCGCAAATGCTCCTTGGCAATCCAATATTCCTGTGGGCGAAACCAGGAGCTCGACTTTCCTAGAAAATCTCACTGACTACGGTACTATCTAGATCCACTGCAAATTGCAATTGCAACTAATCACATCAACGTTGCGGCATATGCATGGAACATTAAATGTAGACGAAATATTTGTATGTTTGTACTTTTTTATGTACATCATGAGACGAATCTTTTAAACCTACTTAGTCATGATTGAACAAAAGTTATCAAATATAAACGAACGTACTATAGTACAGAATTGCAAGTGTAACTGGGATCTAAACGGGGCCTACATCACATGCACGAGCTAGAAAAGACAAGACGCCTGATCGGCAGTATCGAACCCCGCCCCAGAAAACACCCAGCCCATATATAAGCTAGCCGGAGGCCTGCACTTGTACTTGATATACTACCTCCGTCCGTAAAAGAACGCAATTCTTTGACTTCTACGATTCCTTTTTGACCATTCGTCTTATTTAATTTTTTTATACAAATAATAAATTAAATAAATTATTATGAAAATATATCTAACAATAAAATAAGTCATAACAAAATAAATAATATTTATTATAAATTTTTGAATAAGACGAACGGTCAAACAGAGATCATAAAAGTCAAAGAATTACATCCTTTTGTGGACGGAGGGAGTATATGATAAAGGAAAAAAACACGTACGGAGCCGCGGCCGGAGGGGTTATCTGGGCAGGCGCCGCTCGCTGTCCGTACTTATACTCAGTGTCCGTAATCAATCAAACCAGCGTCTCTAAATTCACTTAGCAAATCTTTTGATTTAACAACTTTCTAAAATACTACCTCCGTCCGTAAATAGATGTAATTCTTTGACTTCTATTAATTCTCTTTGACCATTCGTCTTATTTAATTTTTTTATACAAATAATAAATTAAATTAATTATTATGAAAATATATCTAACAATAAAATAACTCATAAAAAATAAATAATATTTATTAAAACTTTTTGAATAAGACGAATGGTCAAACACAAATTAAAGAAGTCAAAGAATTGCATTTATTTGCGGACGGAGGGAGTATATGTTAAGTGAAAGAATAGACTCTCTCAAATAGTTTGTTATTTTGACTTGGTGAAAAATTAAAAATAAAAGACCCACATCCAACCGGTTCCTCGCCTGGCCAACGCGATCTTCCTGAGACGACTCGCCGGCGCGGTCCCTCTCTCCATCGCAGGTGGCCATCAACTACTCCGGCCGGCCTTGCGCTCGTGAAGGAGACGAGCAGCCATCCGCGGGGGAGGTAGTGACCAACTAAACAAGATAAGATAAACACATCCCGGCCACGCGTGGTCCCTTGCTCCGGTCACTAGCTAGTAGTACTAGTTCATTGCCGTTGACGACGACGATCGAGCGAGTGCCGCATGGATGCGTCGTGCGGTGCGTGTGCGTCTCAGACCTTGCCGGACTTGGCGAACCGCGCCTTGATCCGTATCCGGCCATCGACGCGGGCCTTGCGGGACTCGTACCGGATCTGCTTATTGAACCTGTACGCATGAGAGACATCATCACGAGAACCATCGGCGCGGGCCTTGCGGGTAGCAGATCTCTACGAACAAGGACAAGCGCGGCTCGCCCAGCGCGGGGGCCGGCGCCGGAGCAGCAGCATGCTCGCGCGTGAAAGGAGACGAGGAGAATCCAGGGTCGCACCGGAGGGAGACGAGGAGCTTTCCTCTCGCGCGCGGGAAGGAGTCGCTGCGGCGCGCGAGACGCCGATGCGCGGTCGATACGCGCGCGCGTGCGGAGGGGAAGGATGCCAAGTTGTTAAAGTTGTCAAGTTGATTTGTCAATTTGTTGAAGAGAAAAAATTTCTTAT
This sequence comes from Eremochloa ophiuroides, assembly GCA_038502445.1. Classification (NCBI taxonomy): domain Eukaryota; kingdom Viridiplantae; phylum Streptophyta; class Magnoliopsida; order Poales; family Poaceae; genus Eremochloa; species Eremochloa ophiuroides. Next base: position 165,267 of record JAHLJS010000173.1, read on the forward strand.
TTTACTAAATTTTTATGGATGGCAACATCATTTGGTAAACTCTCGGAGATGCTCTAAACTTAACGCGTGTCCTTGGCAACTTCATAGAAGAGCACTATTAATCAACCGGCACTCTATTTTAATAGATATGTACAGTTACTGCATTCTAACATCTTACTGTATAGGTTTTTTTATTTGAAGACTATTATGTGAAGAAGACAAAAATCGAAATTCTTGTCATTTTTTATGAAGAACCCTCCAGAAACGACATTTTTAGGACTCCTCCAGTTCCAGCCCTAGCTCCCCCTCATTTATTTCTCTTCTCCTTCTCCCAAAGCCATCATCGGTGGTCCTCACGAGTGGGGTACTTGGGAGACGGGATCCTCGACGAAGGCAACACCCCAACTCTGGTCGTTTTCATTGATTCATGACTCTACCGTCCCCAGACTTCCTCGAGGTGTCCATGGACCAACGGACCCCAACAGTACATTGTGGTTTGCCCGCTTCCTCCCGCAGGGTGCTAAAAAACTATTTTCAGGGGTAGTTCCGTTGAAGACATCCGCCTCTAAAAATATATCCATTTTTGAAAACGGTTCCGTTAAATGCTATTTTCAAGGACGGTTGATGCTATTTTAAAGGATGGTTGTTTGTGTCAACCGTCCTTAAAAATAGCTGCAATATAAATAAATTAATACCTTTTTTAGTTGAAGTCGGATGAAATTAAATTTTATATTAAAATTGTATAACTCGATGAGATCTAAAACATTTTAGTTGATAGATTTTTCATTTGAGATCATTTAGGGTTCCAAATATATTAATTAACCATTATGTTTATGACACTAAAATGTTACCATCAGTTTGTAGCCAACATAAGTCATTATGCTATAAAGAACTACTACACTATTGACCCCCGTAAGTCAGATGTTGGCATATACCAATCTAATGATGCATGCAGTGTGTGTGGTCGAGATAAGGGCGGTCCGTCAGGCTCTGGTTGCTTGCCAGTTGCCGCAGTTGGCGACGTGGCCCGCACGGTGTTTTCGGCTCTGTTCGGTGAAGCTGAAAAGCGCTGAAAGTACTGTAGAAGTACTGATTTATTGTGAGAAGAAAGTACTGTAGAAGTGCTGAAAAATAAGCGCTTAAAAGCGCTTTTTCAGCTCCAGCCGAACGGAGCCTTCCTCTGTTCCCCGTCCGAATTGTGTCGTGGGCGAGCCGCGTGCCTCTGAGTTTTGGCCCGGAGGCCGAAAGGCCCAAGCAGTTGCGCACTATATGGGGATTTAGGCCCAAGGTATACGACTAGTTTGGTTGTATTAACAAGATCTGGGCTTCTTACGTGGGTTAGGTTAGGAAGCTCGCTGTCTCCATAGACGGCCCTGATTCTTCTTCCCCTCTCCAAAAAGAAAAAGGAAAAAAACACTGGCCTGAATTGGCCCAAGCTAGTTTCCATTGACCATGTACTTGCTGCCTTCTGTTTCCGTGGTTATGGATCAATCAGCAGTTCTTTGGTTTCACGCCCTGGTAGCTCTGTCTGCTAGGCAGCTCTTTTCAGGCTATCGATTTCAGCCGCTTGGTCGCCAAGATCGAGGCAAGCTGTATAATAATAATAATAATAATAATAATAATAATAATAATAATAATAATAATATATATAATAATATAATATATAATAAGGCCATAGTTTCACGAATGTTGGGGCTAACAGGTTGTTTGTTTACCGACCTCCTAGTTCTCATCATTCACCAATTCCACGAGATAGCTGGCAACCAACCAATGATGCGTCACTTGATTACAGACCATTGTTGAATGAACGTTCACACGCGCGATGTTTCCCAAGCATACCAGCGTGTTTTTTTATCCATCAGCGCTTTTATATTTTTTACAAAATAGTATTTTTATCTCATAATAAATCAGCACGAGGCGAAATCAGTATTTATTTTTTTAAAGACAAAAGAACAGGGTGTACAGTACTCTACGCGCGTGTGTTCCTGCGCTCGTGACATCAAAGTTCGGTGGAGTAATGTGCCTGCTCCTGCCTGTTTCAGACTGCAGTGACGGCAACTGCGGGTCTCCTTGGTTGATATCAAATTTTGCCATACCATGATTTTGATAAGTCATGATTTTAACTAGCATTTAGTTTATATTATCAGATACCTAACTATGGGGTATCCAATTTCAACGCAAAATCATACCTCTCGAATGAAGCTCGGCCCAAAAAGGCGCCAGCCGAGGCCCACGCAGGAACGGCCCATGCAAGAACTTCCCGCGCGGCCTAAAACAGAGCCGTGCAGAAGTACGACGCCTCCCTCGGGCGATAGACTTTCAATTCGCCCGAGCCTTCGTGACAGGCCTAGGGAAGGCAGACCTCGGGCGATAGACTTCCGATTCGCCCGAGCCCTGCAGACGTCAGCAAGGTAAACTTGACGGCTAAGGGACCTTCCCCTGACCACTTTACACGCATGGTCCCGTCGGGTGGGCCTCGCGACACAGCTGTGCCCCAAATGCCCACGTTCGCCATACCAACTGCCCCATCTCCTCTGGCAGGCGATCTGACGGTCCTACTCCCCCCACGCCGCTACAGGGACGGTCAACCGTATGGTCTCCTGGGCTAACGAGGAGATTTGCCAACTACGACGGCGACTGCCATGCCCCGGTCGCACGTGTGACACCAGGAAAAGGGGAGTGACAGTCGTCCGGCCAACCCGGGGGAATGGGCAAGCCTTAGAATCGAGCTTGCCTACCCCCTGAAATGTACCTCGCGAGGAAGAAGGAGCACCCAAGGGAGGACACTCCTCCCGCTCCGTCCCATCGCGCCCCCAACGGCATGTAGGTCTCCCGTGCCTCGGGAGCTTCTGTTCAAAGGTCAATCTATCTACTCGTTGCACTGTGCTGGGTCGGACGTGACGGCGTGACGTATTGCCATGCAGCCAACCATGTCCAGCATTGTGAGACGCCTTAGAACTCACCAATGGAACAGTGGTGGATCAGCTGAATGACTAATGCCATGCCGCCGAGGCGCCAAGACGAAGGCGTGGCTGACAATAGCCACCGGTCACCACCGACTCCGCCATGCCGAACACTGTAACCACAAGGCAGCACATGTAACTCTAGCCCCTCCCTTGTAACTATAAAAGGGAGAGCAGATGCCGATCACAGACACTTTTTCACTCACATACGCACTCACTACCAGAACCTCCAGACATACAATCTACAACTCAAGAACACCCACAAACACTCGCACTCATAAGAGACTTGGGAGCCCCTCCCTCTCTTGACTAAGTTTGTAAACCCTACTACAAGCACCCCGGTGCAAGGCAACACGACTCGATCTCGCACTGGACGTAGGGCATTCATTGCCTGAACCAGTATAAACCCTGTGTTCCTCCTTGCACACCATCCGTGATCTCAACCGCAATCTCTAAGTTTACTAGCCAGTTTAGCACTCGCTAATCTAACCACCGACAGTTGGCGCGTCAGGTAAGGGCCTTTTGCGTGTTGATCTAGGTTGTGGATGGAAGCCAACGTTCATGCACTTCCTACTGGCGTGGTGCTCCGGTTCGGGAGCCTCGAGTTCGTGGCCACTGGCCACGGCCTTGAGATGAACCTCCGCCCGACCGGGCCCCGCGTCGTCTCCGTCCTGATCCCAGTCTAGCAGGCGGCTGGGGAAAGGACCCCGGGCAACACCTCGACCCTGTTTCGGAGGACGGAGGGAACGCCACGCGCCGCTCCCGCCGAGCTATGCGGGGAAGGCGCAACCACGTCAACCTGGGCCATGCCACGGGTGATGCGGCCATCACGGTGCCCCCTGCGCGGGACACCACCCCCACGCTCACCACCAGCTCGACGCCATGAGCGGTGGAGGCGCCACGCTCCCCCATTACTCCGCGGAGTGATGTGGGAGGGGCCACGGCATCGCCCGCCATTTCCCTTCGACCTCACTGGGGAAGGCAGGCGACACCCTCTCCATTTCCCTTCGGGCTCCATACTACTGTGGACGCCCACGTCCGTGCCATTCGTGCCTATGGGCGCGACCAAGTGATGGCATCTGTCCATCGCTTGGAGGGCCTAGGCGACCTCGACGACTCTCTACCGTCCTCTCTTGCAAGCTCTCCTAGAGCACGCAGCGGCGAGGAGTTGAACTCCAGCACCAGCTCCACCCTTCCGGAGTACTCGGAGCGATGGGACTGCTACGGTCGTGTCTCGCCATCACGGTGGGAGCATGGTAGCGACGACGACGACGACTACTTCTGGGCGAACGTGGACTTCGACGTCTACGACCCCCAAGCCTTCCTCTCCTCTGACGACGCAAGGGATAACGCCCTCCACGTCTGCTCCTCTGACGGCAGCATCATCGACCCCTCCCGGGAGTGCTATCACCTAGTGCACCCGGAGGAAGCTACGTTGGAGGACGTCCACTCGGGGGAGGAGGAAGACGCACCGGCGGAGCAGGCACAGCCGCACACACCGCCTTCACCAGCCCCTGGTCCCACGTCTTCGAAGGACCCGGGGTCTGGAACGTCCCACCCACACCATCGTTCTTCGGAGCTTGAACAACTCCGGGAGCTCGAAGCCCGGATGGACGAGGACCGCTTGCGCCTCGCCCAACTCCGAGCTGCCCTGGAGCACGAGGAGGAGCGAGGAGATGGCGGAGCAGCGCGACACCGAGCCCACGATGTCCAGGCCCGCATCATCGCCGGTGACGGAGCCAGGACACCTGTGCCGGAACCACGGGCGAGACAAAAGCTCGCGGAGGCTGCGATGCTCCTCCGGAGCATGCCTGAGCCCTCCAGCACGGAGGCCCGACAGCTCAGAGACCAGCTCAAAGGTCTCCTGGAGGACGTCACTGTCCTCCAGGCAGAAAGCTCGGCATCCCGGCACTGTTGTGCCGAGGAACGCCACCGTGGCGCCCCAATGCGCCATGAACGAGAGGCCTCGGTGCAGCTCAAAGCACTGAGGGCCCCCTCGGTTCACCAGTGGCTTGGCAAGGACATCGACGTCCGTGCCATCCTCCAGGCCCGTGGTCGACGAAAGACCGACGGGGCCGCACGTGGCTACAATATCCCCTGCGGAGGACGTTACGACTTCGACGAGGACCGTGCGCCCTCACCCGAACCACCGGGTCCTCGCATCTTCAGCGAGGCTATTCGGCAAACATCACCAAGTACTCTGGGGAGACCAACCCTGAGCTTTGGTTTGCGGACTATCGTCTTGCGTGCCAGCTTGGCGGCGCGCTGGATGACCTCATTATCATCGGCAACTTACCCTTGTTCTTAACCGACTCAGCACGAGCCTGGCTGGAGCATCTCCCTCCACGCTTGATCTTCGACTGGAGCGATCTGGTCAAAATCTTCGTGGGGAACTTTCAGGGCACGTACATGCGCCCTGGCAACTCCTGGGATCTCCGCAGCTGCAAGCAGAAGTCGGGCGAGTCCCTCAAGGACTACATCCGGTGATTCTCCAAGCAGTACAACGAGCTGCCCTATGTCGCCAACTCCGACGTCGTCGGAGCCTTTGCTGCAGGGACGACCTGCAAGGAGCTTATTCATGAGCTGGGGCATCAAACCCCCACAAGCGTCGCTGAGCTCATGAGGATAGCCACCAGCTTCGCCTCGGGTGATGAGGCAGTGGGGGCCCTCTTCTCCGACCCCAAAGGGAAGCGGAAGGGGGATGCCCCCGAGGGCTCCTCTTCCCGAGCCCACAACAACAAGAAGAAGATGGGAAAGGGGAAGGGGAAGGCCCCCATCCGCAATGAGCCCCTCGTCGCGGCTGCCGAGCCCAGGGCAAAACAGCCACCCCACGGCCGTTTCGACGAGCTGCTCTCCAAGCCGTGCCCTTATAATCAGGGCCTGGTGAATCACACGCTCGGGGAGTGTGTAATGCTCAAGAAGCATTACGGCCGTCAGGCGTTCCGGGACACCGCCGGTAAGAAGCCCGTTGAGGACAAGGAGGACCAGGGAGGGAAGGACGATGAGTATCCCCCCATCGACAAGTGCCTCATGATCTTCGACGGACCCGGAACCGCTCCCACGCCGCGTCAGCAAAAGCACAAGCATCGGGAGGTTTACACCGTCGAACCAGCGACACCGCGCTTCCTCGACTGGTCCCTCGACGCCATCACCTTCAGCCGGGACGATCAACCGGACCACGTCCCATCGCCGGGGCGTTACCCGCTTGTTGTCAACCCTGTCGTCGGCAACACGCGGCTTACCAAGGTCCTTATGGACGGAGGCAGCGGCCTCAACATTTTGTACGCTGAGACCCTCGACTCGATGGGAATCAGTCGTTCTCTTCTCCGGCTGGTGACGTCCCCGTTTCACGGGATAGTCCCGGGGAAGAGCGTACAACCCCTCGGGCAGATCAACCTGCCCGTCTACTTCGGAACTCCTGACAACTTCAGGAAGGAGACCCTCACCTTCGAGGTGGTAGGCTTCTGCGGCACCTACGCTCAAGATGTCGGGGCCCAAGGGGGTCATCACCGTCGGCGCCTCGTACCAGCACGCCTACCGGTGCGATGTACAGTGCTGCGAGTACGCCAACGCGCTGGTGGAATCCGAGGCCCTCATCGTCGACCTCGAGGAGCTGGCCAAGGAGGTCCCCGACCGCAAGAAGGCCACGGGCACTTTTGAGCCCGTCGAGGGGGTGAAAGAGGTGCCCCTCAACCCCGGCACACCCGATGGCAAGGTGCTAAAGATCAGCGCCACCCTCGACCCGAAATAGGAAGTGGTGCTCGTCGACTTCCGCCGCAAGCACACCGACGTGTTTGCTTGGAGTCCCTCGGACATGCCAGGCATCCCGAGGGTGGTCGCCGAGCACTCCTTGGACATCCGGGCCGGTCCAAGCCGATGAAGCAGCGCCTGCGCCGATTTGACGAGGAGAAGCGCCGGGCCATCGTGGAGAAGGTGCAGAAGCTTTTGGCGGCCGGATTCATCAAGGAGGTCTTCTGTCCAGAGTGGTTTGCCAACCCTGTCTTAGTTAAGAAAAAGAATGAAAAATAGAGGATGTGTGTTGATTATACTAGTTTAAATAAAGCTTGTCCGAAGTATCCATTTCCATTACCTCGCATTGATCAAATAGTTGACTCCACTGCTGCTTGTGAACGACTTAGTTTCCTTGATGCATATTCTGGCTAAAATCAAATTCGTATGAAAGAGTTCGACGAGCTAGCAACTTCTTTCATCACCCCCTTCGGCACATATTGCTACGTAACCATGCCATTTGGCCTCAAAGACGCGGGCGCAACCTATCAGCGTTGCATGCTCAAGGTTTTTGGGGACCTCATCGGGTGAACCGTTGAGGCTTACGTAGATGATATTGTGATAAAAATTAGGAAGGCAGACAACATTGGTAGCCGACCTAGAGGAGGCGTTCGACTGCCTCAAAAGAAGAGCATAAAGCTCAACCCCGAGAAATGTGTCTTCGGAGTCCCCCGAAGCATGTTGCTCGAGTTTATCGTTTCTGAACGTGGCATCGAGGCCAACCTGGAGAAGATATTGGCCATCACTTGGATGGGGCTGATCCGCAACCTCAAAGGCGTGCAAAACCTGATGGGGTGTCTGGCAGCCCTAAGCCGATTCATCTCATGGCTCGGCGAAAAAGGCTTGCCTCTGTATCGGCTGCTGAAGAAAACCGAGCACTTCACCTAGACCCCCGGGGCCCAGGAAGCTCTCGAAAGGCTCAAAGCTCTGCTTTCGCAAGCTTCGGTACTCGTGCCCCCCACCGAAGGGGAGGACCTCCTCCTGTATGTCGCTGCTACTAGCCAAGTTGTGAGTGCAGCTATCGTCGCGGAGCGGTGGGAAGGACACGCGCTGCCCGTCCAGCGGCCGGTCTACTTCCTAAGCGAAGTCTTATCCGAGAAGAAGACACGCTACCCTCAGATCCAGAAGCTGGTGTACGCAATCATCCATGCTCGCCGCAAGCTGCGGCACTAGTTCGAATCCCATCCCGTGACCGTGGTATCATCCTTCCCCCTCGGGGAAGTGATCCAGAACTGGGAGACGACTGGGAGGATCGGTAAGTGGGCTATTGAGCTCATGGGTGACGGCATCACCTACGCGCCATGCAAGGCCATCAAGTCCCAGGTGCTAGCGGACTTCGTGGCAGAATGGACCGAGACGCAGCTGCCACCACTCCCGACCCAAGAGGAGTATTGGGTCATGTACTTCGACGGGTCGATGATGAAGACTGGTGCCAGCGTAGGCATCGTCTTCGTCTCACCCCTCGGGGTCCGGCTCAAGTACCTACTGCGGCTGCACTTCACGGCTTACAACAACGTGGCCGAGTATGAAGCTCTCGTCAACGGGCTCCCCATCGCCATCGAACTCGGGATCAGCGCCTCGAGGTTCGAAGGGACTCCTAGCTCATCGCGGACCAGGTTATGAAGGAGTCGACGTGCCAGAACCCCAAGATGGCCGTCTACTGCAAGCTGGTGCGGTTGCTCGAGGAGAAATTCGACGGCCTCGAGCTCAACCACGTCGCGCGTAGGTACAATGAGGAGGCCGACGAGTTGGGAAAGATCGCGTCTGAAAGGGTTTCGGTCCCGACGGGCGTATTTGCCAACGATCTCCACAAGCCCTCGGTCAACACTGATCCCTCGGGAGGCAAGGGGAAGGAGCCCCCCGAGCCCCTGGGAGAACTCGGCGCGTCTTCAAGCCGCGGAAGCCCCTCGGGGGCTGCTGACCCCTCCGACAAAGGGGAGCCACCAGAGACCGTGGCTGGAGCCGACGACGAAGCCGAGGCGATGGAGATTGAAGCCGAACTGGACGACGACGAGCCAGATTGGCGCGAGCCACTGGTCAGTTGGCTCATCCGAGGAATTTTTCCCACGGACAAGACCAAGGCTCGGCGGCTGGCACGAAGAGCCAAGTCCTTCACGATGATCAACGGCGAACTCTACCGGTGTAGCCCTTCCTGGGTCCTTCAGCGCTGCATCCCTTTCAGCCAGGGCAAGGGCCTGATTGAAGAGATACACGTCGGGGCCTGCGGTTACCACGCCGCGCCGAGGACGCTCGTCGGCAACGCCTTTTGACAAGGATTCTATTGGCCAACCACCGTGGCCGACGCTACCGAGGTAGTACGCTCCTGCGAAGGGTGCTAGTACTACGCTTGGCAAACTCACCTCCCGGCCCAAGCTCTCCTGACGATCCCTATCACGTGGCCTTTCGCTGTGTGGGGACTGGACCTTGTCAGGCCCCTCCAGAAGGCGCCCGGGGGCTTCACCCATGTAACACCCGCGGTGTTACGCGTTAATTAACTCAATAAAACCTGTCATGCGCATCATATTTATTGGTTATTGCATCGATAAACCTGAAAATATATTTATGTGCATATGTGTTTACCTTTGAAACAATAAAATGAGTTGAACCATTATTGCATGTGATATTATTTAAGTTTAAAACCTAATTTTTATCTTGCAAAAATAATATAGAACTTGTATATAGTTCATAAATAAAGTTTGAAGTATAGATTTCCTAGATGGTGATGAAATTATTATTTTTTTAAAAAAAGCTGATTTGGGTAACTTAAGGTTCAAACTCTTCAAAAATCGAATTTGGCAATCAAGCTTCTTCCCTGACTTAGCTTTTATCCTGAGTTTGAATTCGGGTTGGCATGGCTCAGTTTTCGATTTTATTTTGAGCCATCTGTACTACCCTAGTGTCGAGCTGTGACTTCGGGATAAACCTCAATGATCCATTTTCGCGACTGTAGGTCGGTTTGGCAGTTAGTTCACTGGATCATCGATTTGTCTTGGCTTTAAAATCTGTGCACGAGTCAGTGTGCCCAGAGCAGCTCTGTTCGCGGCTCAGGGCAAGCTGGCCATGTTCTGGTGCGCTGCGCCACTGCCAGCTTCCTCCTGTCTCCTTGTCACGTTCGGGGCAGCGAGGTCTTCGTCGTCGCTGTCGCGGTCGGGCTGCAAGCCCTGCCTATCCTTGGCGCTGTAGGTCTTGGTCACTGCGTTGGTCATCGCACGTGTGCGCACCGGCGCGCGGGGCGGTCGTGTCGGGCTTGGCAGTGGGAAGTTACTTCCACCTTTGTCGTGCCTGTGTGCATCATTGAGATAGCTCGTCGATGCGGTTTCCTCGCCTACAAGCAGCGTCTCTCCTGCGTAGCTGTGCGTTCCACACGTTGCGCTCGTCATTGGGAGCACATGCTCGGCGCCCAAGGCCATCCCGTCGGGTTCGGCAGTGGCGGGTCAACTCAATCCTTATTGTCGGGTCCGTGGGTTCGCCTCCGAGTTAGGCATCCATTAGACCCCACCTCGCCCTTCCTCAAACAGCGTACAGCTCCAATTTTGGAGTTATCTCGTCGTCGGTCATGGTTGGACCGTGACCACGTCGAACTGAAATCCTCCAACGTCAATGCCCCTCGTGCCCAACTGATCATGTCATCAACTTTTCCTCGAACTCCTCCATCATCTGCGCACCCTCGCTGCACCTCTGTCCCTCCCTAGTCTCCACTGACACCACCGTGTCCGCCCCGGAGCGCCGCCGAGCTCGTCGGTCGCACGCGACCAGCCCTCCACAGCTCTCCTCACTCCAAACCATTCTCTTGGCAAGTTCCATGGTGAGTCGCTGATGCTTAGGAGCAAGCCCGTTCGTTTTCTCTCCGCCTGTGTTCGCCGGAACGACCGCGCCGCCGCAGTGAACAGCCGCGGACTGTAGACGTGCCTCTCCGTTTGTCCGCCGCCTCCCAGACCTCATCCAGGGTAGGCGCTAGACCCCTTAGATCGAGTCGGCTCGCAGGAGGAGTCCCGGGGAGCCTGTCATCGCCGGCATGGCATCGGGATGCCGCCACCGTCGCTCTGTGTTTGAGAGAGGGTCGGGGACTTCGTGTTTCAAATTCGAGTTAAGTCAGGGAGTCAAGTGAGAAGAACTGTGAGAGGGAAAAATAGTTTTGGATCGCGGTTTTATCTTCCTTTTCTCCAGGGGGCGTTTCGCAAATCCGCCTAGGCGCCTGACGCCCGCGTGGGTGTGGGCCGCTCGGCCTGCTGCTGGGCCGTTCGGGCGAGTTGAATTTTTCCTTTTTCATTCGGATTTTAGAAATGCTTTTCTATTTTAATTTCAGGGCTAAGTTTCAACAATTCATAAAATATTCTGTGAGTGTCCAAAAATTGTGAAACCACTTTTGTTATTTTTCTAAAATTCTACTCTTCAATTTGGTATAATTGGTTCATGCATTTTCTGCTGTTTCCTATATTTTAATTATTGCATCCTCATTATCGCATGCATATAGATCACGAGGTGGTGGAGATAATTCCGACGGAGAACCCGGAGTACGAGGAGGTGATCGAGGAATTCGAGAAGGAGATTATTATCCCAGAGAATCCTCCGGAACTGCAGGAGACTGACTTTCTTGATTCTCTGCCTGCCCAAGGCAAGCCCCGGTGCATAACCTCTATTTTATAATTACCGAATATATATATATATATATATATATATATATATATATATATATATATATATATATGTTGTGCATCTACGTTTAAGGAATTATGTGAAACCCACTTGCATAAATATCTACCTATGAGTCATACTAGTACAGGTTCGATAGCTGCCATGCATAGGATAAATGGTAGCGTGAGTAACCCGTCGTTACTCACACCTAGGTAATCATTATTACTCTTCATACATGATGGAAAGTGAAATCGAGACCGGACAGGGATGTGGTATGGTACTTGGTGGGTGCAACAAGTTATTTTTCCGCGGCCACGGGACTTAACTTGGGTGCATTGTTTCCCTGTCTATGTCGCTTAGGAACCGTTCGATCAGGATGTTAGTCCTTGTCACATTTTATCCCGAGCACATACTTGCGTTTGGGAGCTTGGAAAGCGAGCCCCATCTTGTCTTGGGTTCCGACTCTTTCGGACCGGCTGTATGGAGGCGGGGAAGGTGGAGGTATAAGATCCAATGCCGAGGAAAAATGCCGACACGTGGGAGCTTAGAGTCCGAGTTGGACGGGGATCTGTGTGCCCCGGGCAGGATTGGGTGAGCTAGTCCTTGCTTTGCACCTGGGGTGCAGGCGGGACGTGTGTTTCGGGGTACCCAGCTGGGATAATGGTTCGCGAATCGCCGTGTCTTTTGAGCTGGTAACGACTTGGCTACTGTCTTGTTTCGTAGTAACAAGTGAAAGGTGGAAAGGATAAAATGATATGGATTGTTTACCACATGCTTGATATTAGCATAGGTGCTTACTTAGATGGATAGGTTAATGATCATAAAACTTACTGCTAATAATGTCACATTTGAGATACCCCTATATATATGCTTTTCCGCAAATAAATAAACCAGCAAACCAAATAGCCCCAGCATATCCTTGAGAGTTGGAAAATTATTCCCACTAGTCGGGTAAGTCTTGCGAGTACATTGTGTACTCAGGCTTTATTTTAAATTGTTGCAGGTGCTGCTTAAAAGGACCGTTTGCTTGGAGGATCCATTCTGGTGGGCACAGTTGGATTCTCATATTGTTTCCGCTAGTTTATTTTATGCATTAATGTTTCCTTCTGTACTCTGAACAATGGTATTGTATTACTGAAATTGTAAGACTTGGTATTGTATGAACTGACTTGAATGAATATAAAGTTTCCTCTACTCATTGTCGTATCTTGGAATAAAAATGTGGAGTTTTCGAGCTCTCCTACGGATGCGCTCGACGGAACTGGCTTTATTAATTCATTCACATGAGTACTTAGTGTCTAAAGGAAGACGAGTATTCTTGGGTGTGAATTAGTTTAGCCTGTTCTGCCACAACCCACCTTCTTGTCGCCATCGACAAGTTCTTGAAGTGGATCGAGGCTCGGCCCATCGCTCAGATCAGTTCGACCCAAGCAGTGTTGTTCTTCACCGACATCGTTTATCGGTTCGGTGTCCCGAACTCCATCATCACCGACAACGGAACGCAGTTCACCGGGAAGAAATTCCTGGTATTCTGCGACGACCACCACATACAAGTGGATTGGGCGGCGGTAGCTCACCCGAGAACAAACGGCCAAGTGGAGCGTGCCAACGGCATGATCCTCCAAGGCCTCAAGCCGAGAATCTTCAATAGGTTAAACAAATTCGGCAAGAGGTGGCTGACCGAGCTACCCGCGGTGATATGGAGCCTAAGAACTATGCCGAGCCGAGCCACGGGCTTCACCCTCTTCTTCCTGGTCTACGGCGCCGAGGCTGTGCTCCCCACCGACTTGGAATACGGCGCCCCGAGGGTACGAGCCTACAACAAGTAAGGCAATCAGGTCTCTCGAGAAGACGCGCTGGACCAAGTCGATGAGGCCCGAGACATGACCATGCTGCACTCGGCCAAGTACGAACAGACCCTATGAAGGTATCATGCTCGGCGCATCAGGGGCCGTGCCTTCTATGTAGGTGACCTGGTGCTTCGGCTCAGGCAGGACAATCGAGGACGTCACAAGCTCAGGCCACCATGGGAAGGGCCATTCATCATCGCCGAGGTGCTGCGCCCCGGAACGTACAAGCTGGCGAATGAAAAGGGCAAAGTCTACAACAACGCTTGAAATATCGAATGGCTACATCGCTTCTATCCCTAAAAATTCCGAGCATTGTACATTACATCTTGAAATCAATAAAGATCCGATTTCTTTTTCTCGTTTGATTTCAAGATCTCTACCCGAGCCCACCCTCGGGAACGGGTGGACCGTGCTATCAAAAGTGAGGCTCGGCCCTATCTGCAATAGGGTCGACCCTCCCTCGGGGGCTAGGATGGGGAGAACCCCCAGACCCCTCCGAGACTAATCGAATTCGAAAACTCAAAAATTTCAAAAACTATTGAAATTTTTTATCCCGAGTTCGCTTCTCATCCAAACCAAACGCAAAACTTATAAACCTTGGATGTGCAAAGGAAGCCCCAGAAAGCAGAGCCGGCTGAGCCACGAGACTGCCAACACCTCCGGGATACGGCACCTCCACTCGCTACTCTTCGCCTAAAGGCAACTCGCGCTCGGAAGAGAACTTATAAGAAAAGCGTTCTGCAAGGAGAGAAGGCTCCGGTCATGTCGAACGAACCTTTTTCCTAAAGCTCTTGCCTTACCAAAATCCCTAGGACCACGGCCGAGTCTACGCCCTTAAAGCTACGACGCCCGAAAAGGTCCCCCGAGGCTCGATGGCCCGGGCTGAGTGTTGGCGAGGAAAATGCTTAAGGAAAAACACTAAACGAATACGCAAAACAAACATGCACTGATTATTTACATGAATATTTAAGGCCTCGAAGGGCCGCATGTTTGTTTCTTATAAAATTTTTCTGGGCACGATGGCCCGGCTTTCCTGACCTAGGTTCAGGGGAGGGAGCTTCACGTCTTCTTCAAAGAGGGCCGCTAGCGCCGTCCCAGGGACCTCCATGGAGCTGATCAGCGCCAGGAGCTCCTTGTTAGAAGCCTCGATGAAACCCTCGCTGACGGCGTCGGTGTCGAAGTTCTCATAGTGAGACTTCGCCACCGCCAGCATCTTCTGGACGCCTGTCAGGAGGGCTTCCTTGAGCTGGGCGCCCACCCTTCCGTGGAGGGCTTCCAGGCGGCTCCTGAGCGAGGTCCCCGAGGGCTCACCATCATCGGTGCCGAGGGTGTCACATAGCGCACGTGCCACCCTCTACTGGTCCTGGTGCTTGGCGACCTCGGCGTCGTGCGCAGCGTTGAGGACGTCGATGATCCCTTGGGCGCTGACGGCCTCCACCTTCAAGACTGCAGCAGCAGGACTGTCAAGCTACGGCGAAAGAACCATAGGCAATCGAAACGAAAGGTAAAAAAGAGAAAACTTACCTTCGACTTCCTCCCAAGCCTTCCTCGCCTCCTCCCGGACGGTGTCGACCTCGCCCACCGCCAGGTTCAGGGCCGTCCGGGAGGTGGCCAAGTCTGAGGACAGGACCTCGACGGCGGCCTCCTTCTCAGCGGAGAGCGTCCACGTGGTGTCCCGCTCCCGAGCTACCTCGGCCAGGGTGGCCTCCAGTTGCTGGACCCGCTCCTCCAGGGGAGTGACTCGGCTCCGAGCTTCCGCGACCTCAACCTTCAAGATGTCGCGGTTGAGGGACACATCGACTAGCCGAGCCGTCGTGCCGGCGAGCTCTTCCTGGG
The DNA here is from genome assembly GCA_038502445.1 of Eremochloa ophiuroides. Lineage (NCBI taxonomy): Eukaryota > Viridiplantae > Streptophyta > Magnoliopsida > Poales > Poaceae > Eremochloa > Eremochloa ophiuroides. The sequence continues at coordinate 180,319 of JAHLJS010000173.1, forward strand.
AGTGGACGAGGGCCCGGCTCTTCAGCTCCAGCTGCTTCCAGAGGCCAAGGCCCTGTCGGAGGAAGCAAGACTTCTCCCGAGAGGTCGTCATGAGCTCCTATGGGAAAAAGAAGTAAAAGCAAATAGGCAAGTCAAACGGCAATGCCGAGCCAGAAACACCAAGGCAACAAAGGTAAGACGAATACTCTCACCTGGAGTAGCTCCTGGAAGTCGAGGGCGTCCGCAAGGAGGTGCAGGCTCTTCGAGCACTGGGACTTGAAGTCCTGGAGGGCGTCTCACCGAGCGGCCTCGACGTTGTCCCGCAGCGAGAAGACCGGCGGGGCTTCGCGGTTCGCCCGGCTGGTCCACTCAATGCGGGAACCCGTCAGCACCCGGGGAGGGGCCCTATGGACGACCAACGTCATGGAGCTTGCGGGCGGCGGCGCCGCAGCCTCGGTTGATGGCGGAGCATCGATGTCCATGGCGGCAGCACCAGTGCCGGCCGCCTCCAGCGCAGGAGCGGCCGTCGTCTCCGCTGGAGCCTCCCCGAGCACTACGACCGCAGGCGCCTCGGAAGTCGGAGCCGGAGCCGCCTCCTCGACGATGGCCACAGCCACAACGACCGCAGAGCATGGGGCCACCTCCGGCGCCACCGAGCCCTCGGAAGGACGAGCCTCCGCCGAGGGAGCCTCCTCGGCCAACAGGCGACCCTCCTCCCCGGCGGTGCTCCGGGCCTGCACCTTCAGGACCTTTCGGTGCGAGACCTGAAGGGCTGACCCCGGGCGCTTCCTGAAGCAAGACGGGAGGATATCAGAATTCGCAACGCGGGGACAAAAAATGGTAAGATAACAATTCGAAAAAATTGCTTACTTGGTCTTGGTTATCGCCGTTTTCTTCGCCGCCCCGGTGCTCGGCGGGGCGGCAAGATCGGCGGACGGTGTGGGCTGCGTTGCCAGCAGAGGGGTAGGCAGCGCCCCGACGTCGGAGTCATCGCCGCCGGCAGATGCCCCTAGCTGCGGCGAATCCGTCTGGTCGCCGGGGTCACCTCGGCGCTGCCATCCTTCGGCGGGGACGCCCTGGTCTGGGTGGACCCCAGCTCGAGGTCTGGCGTCCCGTCGTCACCCAACTCCGTCGCGGGCGGCGTCCTCTCCTCGCTTTCCTCTGGCCTCGGCCAGCTTGAGGTCTGACCAGCGACGCATCCAGAGGAAGGGACCGCTGGAATAGGGGCCCCTGGGCCCCACCACCAACCGCGGTCTCGGCCGCCTCGGGCGCGGTCTCGGCCATCTCGGGCGCCGGGTCTAAGCCCGTTCCCGGCCCCTCCGACGATCCCTCGCGGCCGCCGGTCGGCGGATCCTCAGCCCCGACGGTCTCACCAACGAACACCGTGCCTCCGGGCGCGGCCTAAGTCAACTCCGCTTGGGGGGCTCAGAACACGGCCACCGGCGCTTCCGCCGGCAAGCGCCGACATGGGAGCCTTCCCCGGCTCGTCGGCGCCCACCGCGGGCTTTGTGGCCACCGTATACTGGGAGGCCTCAGCGTCCTCATCGTCATCATCATCGTCATCGTCGTCATCGTCCAGGTCGTCCCAAGAGGGGGACTCCTCCTCCTGCTAGCGGCGACGACTCTGGAGGAGCCTTTAGGCCTCCCAAGCTGGCTTCCTCCTCTTCAAGGTCTTGCTCTCCTTCTCCGCCCTCTGCCGCTCGCCTCGGAGGCGGTTATGGGCCCGAAGGAGGGCATCCACCGGGATGGGAGGCAGAGAAGGCCTTCCCTCCCTCGAGAGACCCTGCGCCGAAAGGGGAAGAAGGATCAGAAGGGGAAGAAAGGTGAACAAACGATAGAAGATGAAAGAGAGATACTCACCAGCGAGATGTACCCTGGGCGTGGGCGCATCGCCACCTTCTTTAGCTCATCGAGGGTGGGGTGACCACTCACCGTGTACCTTACTCGGCGTATGATCTCCTCGGAGCTGAGGTTCTGCGTCAGCATCGAGGTCCCCACCCTCGACACTCCCTCTTCCATCTCATACCGGGCGAGGCGGCGCTCCATCAGGGGCAGCACTGTCCGTGCATGGAAGTGCGCCACCACACCGGCCGCTGTCAAGCCCTTGTCTCGCAATGTTTGCAACGTGGCGAGATAAGGGCTCAGGTGCCTGGCGTCCCGCGTCGGGCAACCCCACTTCCATCGCGGAATGGGGGCGGAGATCACCTTCCCCGTATACTCAGGGAAGGCGATGTCGTCTTTCCGCAGGTATAACAGCCGTCGTGCCACCCCTTGTTCGACGACCGGGCCTTGCAGTGGAAGTACTCGGCGGTGCGGACCGCGAAGTTGCAGCCCCAGGCGCTGACGGCCTTTCGTGGGTTCCCCGCGCCGAATGACTTTGTGTATGCGTCGATGCGGAAGAGGAACCGCCAGAGGTTCCAGTGCGGCATCACCCCAAGATAGCCCTCACATACGGCGGCGAAGATCGCCACCTGCGAGACAGAGTTGGGGGTGAGGTTGTGCAGCTCCAGCCGTTGTTGAAGAGGAGCGCACGGCAGAACTGGCTCGGCGGCGACCCGAGCCCCCGCTCGTGGAAGGCAACGAAACTCACCACGTACCCCTCGAAGGGCCGCGGCTCCAGGTGGTCGCGCGGCGGCGCGATCCACTCCGGACGCTGCAGGTTGGTACGGCGGCGGAGGAGCCCCAACCGCACGAGCTCCTGAAGCTGCGCCTCTGTCACCGAAGATGGGAGCCAAGGCTCCACCTCGAGCGGGGCGGCGGCAGCGGTGGCGGCGCCGGTACGCGCTGGGTCAGCCATTGCGGGAGGAAAAGGACGCAAGAGGAAGGAAAGGATGCCGGCGCCGAGGACGAGGAGCTTGCGAATGGCTCTAGAAGACAAAGGCGAAGAGGCTGAGGTAAGCGAAGGCAAATGGCTAGGGTTGAAAGAAAAGGAAAAGGTTGTTTCCTTATATATTTAGGCCACGAGGACAAAGTGGATGCGGTGAATCCGTCGCATTAACTACGCGGGCCCTACCACGACTCTCTGCATTCGCCCCCGTCTTCGCGCACGCAAACGTCCCCTCTGTCCCAAACCGTCGCGTCCATCTGGCTTCCCTCCTCAAAAGTTACGTCGAATCATTACACTAACCCCCTCGATTCCGACGATCGCTCTCCTTCCCAACGATGGAACCTCGGGCTCGGGCGCCCGTTACGTTCACATGGGATCGAAGACTGGCCCTCTGTGGCTCGAACAGTCGCCCCAAGGATACCGTGCGAGGGACAGCAAGTGGGTGGATCACGAAACGGTCAGTATCCCGACGCTCGAGCATCAGAAAGGGACACCCCACGCTGTGTCCAAGTCCCAGCAGCGAGTTGATGATATGGGATCCCCTCTGGGGGAGGCATCAGGCCCTCGGGACCCGTCAAAGGGACCCGACACCCGTAAATTGACCCAGGGAACTTTTGGCGTGTGCTCAGGCCACTAGCCGATCCCCAACGAACGGGGCACGGACCTCCACTTGGACTGACCCGCTTGCAGCTCACCGGTAGTGCCGACTCGCGTCCCCACCGTGGGAAGTCCAACATGATCAAACCTTCCTCTTCTCGAAAGAAGAGCGTGAAGGTCAAACCAAGAAGGACCCGATCGACCCCCGATATGAAAAGTGGGCTCGGGAACTCTCTATCTGTATCTTGGAAGGATAAAAGACGCACCCGGATAGGCCGTCCACCCGTGGCAAAGGCTCAGGGCCCTAGCACCGGAAAACTCCTACCAAGAGACAAGTCACCAACGAGCAGGCAAGAAGGCACCCGAGACTCTACAAGCTCGATTTCAAGACCTTGAAGGGATGCACCATCCCTTCAAGGCCTCGGGGGCTACACCCGGCCGGTGCGCTCGCGCGCACCCACCGGATAAAATAAACAAACTTTACTAACTTGACAGGAGAAACCAGCATGAGCCTCTGGAGGAGTGCCCTCACTCCACCACAGGCTCGGGGGCTACTGTCGGGTACCCAACTTCAACGCAAAATCATACCTCCCGAATGAAGCCCAGCCCAAGAAGGCGCCAGCCGAGGCCCACGCAGGAACGGCCCATGCAAGAACTTTCCGCGCGGCCTAAAATAGAGCCGTGCAGAAGTACGACTGCCTTCCTCGGGCGTGCAGGACCCCTCGGGCGATAGGCTTCCTATTCGCCCGAGCCTCCGCGACAGGCCTAGGGAAGGCAGACCTTGGGCGATAGACTTCCGATTCGCCCGAGCCCCTCGCTACAGGGTAGCCCCCTCGGGCGCACCCCTCGGGTTCGCCCGAGCCCTGTTGACGTCAGCAAGGCAGACTTGACGGCCAAGGGACCTTCCCCTGACCACTTTACAAGCACGGTCCCATCGGGTGGGCCCCGCGACACAGCTGCGCTCCCGAACGCGCACGTTCGCCGTACCAACTTGCCCCATCTCCTCTGGCAGGCGATCTGACGGTTCTACTCCCCCCACGCCGCTACAGGGACGGTCAACCATACGGCCTCCTGGGCTGACGAGGAGATTCGCCAACTACGACGGCGACTGCTATGCCCCGGTCGCACGTGTGACACCAAAGGGGAACGACAGTCGTCCGGCCAACCCGGGGGAATGGGCAAGCCTTACGATCAGGCTCGCCTACACCCTGGAATGTACCTCGCGAGGAAAAAGGAGCACCCGAGGGAGGACACTCCTCCCGCTCCGTCCCATCGCGCTCCTGACGGCACCTAGGTCTCCCGAGCCTCTGGAGCTTATGTCAAAGGTCAACCTATCTACTTGTTGCACTGTGCAGGGTCGGACATGACAGGGTTACGTATTGCCATGCAGCCAACCATGTCCAGCACTGTGAGACGCCTTAGAACTCACCAATGGAACAGTGGTGGATCAGCCGAATGACTAATGCCATGCCGCCGAGGCGCCAAGACGAAGGCGTGGCTGACGATAGCCACCGGTCACCACCGACTCCGCCATACCGAACACTGTAACCACAAGACAGCACATGTAACTCTATCCCCTCCCTTGTAACTATAAAAGGGAGAGCAGAGGCCGATCACAGACACTTTTTCACTCACATACGCACTCACCACCAGAACCTCCAGACATACAATCCACAACTCAAGAACACCCACAAACACTCGCACTGACAAGAGACTTGGGAGCCCCTCCCTCTCTCGACTTAAGCTTGTAAACCCTACTACAAGCACTCCGGTGCAAGGCAACATGACTCGATCTCGCACTGGACGTAGGGCATTCATTTCCTGAACCAGTATAAACCATGTGTTCCTCCTTGCACACCATCCGTGATCTCAACCGCAATCTCTAAGTTTACTAGCCTGGTGTAGCACTCGCTAATCTAACCACCGACAACTATCAAAATTGGTCAATATCTTATATTTAGCTTGCCAAATCTATGGTAAGTTTTTTTTCCCAACATTTAGCTTACCAAATTCCATGGAATAGCAAATTTTGCATGGTAACCAAGCAGGCCTTGCATTTATTGGAATCATAAGTTGCGTACATGTTGCGGCACATCAACGTTACAATTAGTCACATCAATGTTGTGGCACGTATATGAAGTATTAAATGTAGACGAAATGGTTGTATATTTGCACAGTTTGTATGTACATCAGGAGACGAATCTTTTAAGCCGACTTAGACCATGATTGAATATTTATTAGCAAAAGATTTTCCACTGCTATAGTGTCAAAATTTCAAATTCCAAATAGATCTAAACGCATGTTCTGAACAAAAATTCATTTCATGTCAACCATTGAGCCCCATAGCGGCAGCTTGTCTGAATCTAACAAATGGATAGGGCAGTAGCAGATAGTACTCCCCTCTGTAAGAGAAAGTCCGTTGTTTTAGAAATAAATCTACACAAACACGTGTCTATGCTCCGTAATAAACTGGGGTTAATTACGTCGGGGGCGACGACGCAGCACATGAACGATCGAGATTGCATCTCTTTCAGTAAGACGAAACAAAGTGTACAGTAGGTAGAGCATCTCTAGCCAAAGGGCTAAAATTAGGCCTCTACGTCTACATTTGGGAGGCCTACAAAATTTAAGGGATAAAATCAAAGCCCAGCTTCAGCCACAGTCCCTAAAATCAGGCCAAAATGAGAGGGACGTGGGGGTCATATATCTAGGGGAGCTGAGATTATAATCTGAGAGGCATCCAAAATGAGATCCAATTTAGAGGTTCCACTGAAATTTGATTTTTGCTCAAATTCCTAAAATTTAGAGTATAGGACCAAATAGGAGCTTAGGTTAAATATGCTCTTAGAGCACAGTATATATAACCGCGTGCTTCCTCGTCTGAAAGACTGAAGAAATTACGGCGCGCCAGGATCCATCATCAGACATCACACCTACACGTTGCTTCATCCGTGCTAGCACGGACGAATTATTGGGACGAACGAAACCGACAGGGCTGGAGACTGGATTGGATCCCTATTGGGGGCGGTCAATGCCTCGACGGCCAGCTCGCCGAGCTGGCGTCACTCTAAACACTGCACGTAAGCCCCCTGGGCACGACGGCGTAACAGTGCCGCTAATCACGTCGCGAATCTGCCTGCATTATGCATGCAACTTTGTGGGCTGGCAACGACGATCTCGCTCTCAATTTGCTCATGCTGTCTGTCCCGTCCGTCATGCATTGCCATTGCGAGCTCACCTCACCTGCAGTACGCATTGGCAACTGGCTGCAGGAGGCAACAGTGGCGGTAAATGATTTCCAGAGCTGCCGGGTGGGCCGGTGGGGGAGGGCACATGGGCCGGGCTGGCGGCGGCTGATGAGCCTGGGCATGCGGGACCACCGACGGGCCCACCTCGGAACGTCGCCGTCGGTGGTCCTCCACGTCGCCATCGATCGATCGGTCAGAGGACCCTCGTAGTCGTCTCGGCCTCGCCCAGATTGACGACGAAAATGACAGCGTGTCGGTCTAGCGAAACCCCCGTCGTTGAAACTTGAAAGGAACATGCATGCATGCATGCATGGGACATCGGGACGTGATAACATTACATGCTACTGTACTGTCCTACTACCACCACCGTACCACCAACGGTACAAGCGTACCAGTAGCCAGTAGCTGAATCCTCGAAATAACTGTGCTGGGTGAAACAGTAAGATATGGGTGATGGGTGAGAATGGTGATACACCATATCAGCGTTCCCCAAGATTTACGTGGCAACGTACACAGACCGCTAGCTAGGTGTTCTCAACCCAGAATCTTAAAATATAAAATAAAATACCCGTTAAAAGAAATCTCTATGATGGGTATAATTTTGTGTTCAAACACATTTCCGCTAGGGTTACAAGCAAGTACCTAACGGGCCTCCGTTACAGTCACAACCAGAATTTTTATTTTTTTTTAGTAAAATAGGCTTCTCCTAATGTCTTTTCTTTCAGAATTTAGTGTGAACTTTTATACCTAATGTCTATTAGTAACTAGTGGAGTGTTTTACCACTAATTTAAAACATTAAGAGAAGCACACGGTTTTGATAGTGAGTGTGGTCATGTGTGTGTGGGAGAGAGAGAGAGAGAGAGAGAGAGAGAGAGAGAGAGAGAGAGAGAGAGGGAAATTGAGCTAGGTTTCGATTTGGGATGGGCATACGTTGATTTATACTAGTGTATGTGCCACTGAGGCTATGTTTAGATGCCACATAGTTGGAATTTTAGGTACTATAGTACATGTGCTAAATTTTATGAGAAAAAATGTTCGATTATGACTCAAGTAGGTTAAAAAGATTTGTCTCGTGATTTACATGTAACTGTATAATTATTTTTATTTTTATTTTTATTAAATGTTTCATGCATACGTTTAGACAATCGATCGATATGTGAGAAAGTTAGAATTTTAAAGTGAAATTAGGCCTAAGCTGTCTACTCCCTCCTGTCCCTTAAATAGTGTCATCTTTGAGGTGCGTGCTACAAGTTTGACTTGATTTGTAAAAATATGTACAACATTTGTATCCCCAAATAAATTTATTAAAAAACTACATTAAAAGATTTTTTTTTAATAATACTAATTATGTACCATAAAAACTAATAAATTTTAATATATATTTAGTCAAAGTTATTTCTCGAGAGCGAAAACGACACTATTTTTTTTTAGCGACGGTGGGAGGACTCGAGAAATTTTAGATAGTGTGGGCTGACATGAGCTAGTACTCTGATACGATGGATCATGTTTAAAAAAACTCAATAGTTTTACGAGTCTAGGTACTAGACCCTCAGAAGCCACTAGCAAACACGCTGAATCTAGCTTTTTAATTATTGTACTCGGCAAATTCACATATACTACACTAATAACAGGAAAGAAAAGCCTACAAGGTTTCGGTTCTCAAATGGAGTACTCCGGCCCGTTGCCAGCTCTGCTCCAAGGTCTCCGTTCTGGCATGTAACGGTATCAAACAAAACAGTTGGAGTAGTCGGTCGACACAAAACAAAGGAGTGCCCGCAAGAACGAACGAGCACATCGTACGGTGATGCGGGACGGGATTGATTGCAGGTCACGAGAATCATGTCGGCAGCAGCAGCACAGCAGTATTAGGAGTAGCATGTAGCAGCACAACGTCTCCTACAGCTGCTTCCTGCGAGTGCCTGGGTTCGTGGTTTCCCTGTCCCGGGAAAGCGGCATCGTGCTTTTCGAGCACGGCGTAAAAAAGGCGCCTGCTAGTGGTGTGTGGCCGCTTCTTGGGATACCGTATCGGTGCAGCGATCATGACGGCGTGTCACGAGGAGGGCGCCCGTGTCGGGACCGTGTTCGAGAGCGCACAACCAAAAGGAGGAAGCCGCGAATGGAGTTGGAGACGACGAGTGGAGTAGTTGCCCGTGGGGAGCTACTGGAGTATGCTGCTGTCACGTCAATGCTTGACGCTTCTGTTCGCGCGCGTGTCACCAGGAGAGCTATGCGATGCGAGCTTGGGAGTTGGGACTCGTTCCAGCCATGGCGAATTGGAGATGGCGGTCCATCGAGCACCGACCCGTCCCCGGTCCGGAAGGTCAGTCATGAGTGAGGCCAAAAGGAGAAGGCGCCAGCCACCGCCCATCCCATGCGAACACGTCCCGGCTCTGCAGGATGCAGTGCAGGCTGACGGCTGTAACGCTGATAGTACGTACTGTACACAAATCGCAGCTAGCGAGCATGCCACGTAGTACTACTGTACGTACCACTACGCCCAGGCACAGTACACGCACTGCGGGATCAGAACAGTACAGTGCTCCCCCACAGCAAGAGGCCACAGGCCACGGCACGGCGCCCTGCGCCGTGTACAGGAAACTGATCGCGGCTGTGTCAGGCCAGCTAGGCGGGGCCTCACCTCACCCTGACGTCGACGAGCGCCCACACAGAGCGGCAGGCGCTGAAAAAGGCGAGAAATTTTCCTTCAATGCGGCAGGGGAGGCAGCACAAGTGCAGGAGAAAACGTGCGCGCTCACGGGCCACACACGCAATCATGGCCGCGAGAGAATTCGAAGCAGGAAGCCGTTGGGGACCCGGGCGATGCACGGCGGCATGGGCGCATGGCGACACAGCAGCACAGACCGCGGGTGATACCGTGGCACGGAGAGCACGACGGCGTGCGGCCGGGGCAGGAGGCAAGCGTGCGGCCGCCGAACGCTCCTCCCACGCCGCGGGTACGTTCGTAGGTACCGATCCGCTCGCTACACGGCGAGAGCAAAGGTAAACACAGCACATGAGCAAAACAACGCAGGAAGTGAACAAAAACAAGATGCCTGCGCAGGACCTCTCGTACATGCTCATGTGCTCGCACGCATGCCATGCAGTGATGCAGATGCGGCTACTTGTCCAAGTCACCTAGGGAGTACTCGTACTACGTAGTATACAAGTACTCCAACTTTGTGGCAGTAGTAGTCGTACACCAAAAAGCCTCGGAACTTTTCCTCCTCCTCATGCACAGAGAAAAGAGACAAGAGAATTTTTAGCAAACAGCAGTACAACTACACAAGCACGCATCAGCTTTCGTATGGTTCCCTTAACCCCCGACCCGACCGACGCAAGCCGCCAAGGCCTCACCTGCTGCTGCGCAGCCGCACGGGCACCGGCACGGCACACGGCTCTCGGCCGGCCGATCGCCACACCGCCGCCGCAGGGGATCCGGGGCCAAGCCTCGATGCCTGCGGCGGCATCTGCGGGCGGGTGCGGGACGGAACCAATCCGCGCCGTACGTACTCCTACCGATACCAGCCACAGCCAACAGGACCGACAAACCCGCCTCGAGATTCCCGCGAAAGCAACATCCCTTCCGCGCCTCCTCCTCGCTCTCCGGCACGGCTTCCGAGGCCCCGGACGAAAGCAGGGTGGGGCCGCCAATACATAATTCCCACGCTGCCCATCACGTGACGCGCCGGCGACCACGCCCGCCACTTCATTGATCTGTGTACTCCTAAAATACTAGCTTGGCACGGCGGAAAAACTTTCTCCCGGCTGCAAAGTGGGCCCCTAGTCCCGCGCAGGCCTATGCGATAGGGCCGTTACGCGCGGGCAGGGTCCCACGCGGCGCCCACCAGCTCGACCCGGGCCACCGCCGGGCGCCGCTGGCTCGTGGCTCGGCCTCGCCCTCACCCTCGCACGCGCCGGCGCGGATGGGCGGGAGGCGGCGGACCCCGGCCAGCTCCGACAGGCTCCGCACGCCGATGGCACTCCTGGCAGCATTGCCGGAGTTGACGACGGCCGCGGAGCAGGAGTAGCGGCCGGCGTCGGTGACCAGGAACTCGGCGCGGACGAACATGAGGTCGGACGGCCGCAGGTCGCTCCACCGCTGCTGCGCCGCGGGGGCCGTCTCGCCCTCGCACCCGCCCGCCGTGCTCACCAGGATGCGGTGCCCGAACCGGCGGTCGAACGCCACCGGGTCCGGCTCCGCCACCACGGCCGCCGGCTCAACCAGCAGCACCCGGTCCTTGCGCACCTTGGCGCCGTCGAAGCAGCCCACCGCGACGCCGCCGCCGTCGGCCGACCGACGTGACGCGGGGCCCACGCGCCCGCCGGGCGCGCGCACGGACCCTGTCGAGTGCCGGCCGGAGATCCTCCTCCCAGACTGCGCGGGCGTTGGAGCAGGAGCAGGAGCAGGAGGCGGACCCGGAGCCTGCTCCTTGGCCGCCGCCGCTTTCGTCTCCGGTGGGTCCGGCGGCCCCGTGGTAGACGGCTTGGGCGGCTCCGGGAGGAGGAGGACATCCTCCGGGTCGACGCGGGAGCGGCAGAGCGGGCAGGTGGAGTGCGCGTCGAGCCACGTGTCCACGCACTCGACGTGGAACCCGTGGCGGCACTTGGGCAGCAGGCGGAGCGCCTCGGTGGGCTCGAAGCGGCCGAGGCAGACGGCGCACTCGAGGCCTTCCTTCTGCCCGCGCAGCGCGCCGAAGCGGAACACCGGGAGGGACTCCACGACGGCGCGGTCGACGCCGGAGTTCCTCCTGTCCCCGCCCGCGCCGCCGGCGCCGGACCCGCCGCCGGAGCCGGCGCTCCCGTAGGGCCCAGACGACTCCGCGGCGCTGCGCTTGCAGTGCTTGGCGTAGAGCAGGAGCAGGAACGTGATGGAGAAGACGCTGGTGAGGATGCCGACGACCACGGCCACCCCGGGGCGGAACGGCGTGGTCGACGGGGGAGGCGGCGATGGCAGCGGGGACTCGATCGCGCCGTCGTAGTCCGACAGCAGGAGCCGCCGCGACGGCTCCATCGCCTCTTCCTCCTCTCGAGGTCGAGGTCGAGATCGAGGACGAGACGGGGGGCAGGGAGCCACACCACACCACACGCGCTGCCGCTGTTGCCGGTGTGCCGGTGCGGGTGGCGCTGCCGCTGCTGCCACCACAGGCGTTCGCGATTTGTAATCAAGCGGTAGTAGCGGTGGAGACTAGTAGGAGTGAGGCTACGCTAGGCTAGCTCGAGCTCCAGCAGCAGCAGTTGGGGCGGTGAGCGGATCTCCCGCCGATGGGGCCTCGTGGAGAAGGAGTGGGGGCCTGGACGGGTGGGGCCACGTCAGCTGTGCTGCTCCGCCGGTGAAGCCACCAGCGTGCGGCTTGTCGCCGAGTGAATCGAGCTGGGCTGAGATGGGAGTGGCATCAGTACAGTGCAGTACAGTACATACACAAAGGCACTGACAGTTTAGTTGTGGCACCGTGGGGCCATCTGTCAGAGTAGGAACGCAGATTGTTTGTTTATTTTTTTCCTTGTACAAGAAAGGCGTACTAGAGCGCAGCACCGCAGCATGGGCCGCATGGGCTGGGGCTGGGGAGCAGAGACCCCTGCAGACAGAGACCCCTGTTTCAAGCGAGTACTAGTAATCTACTCCAAAAATAAACAAATCGCATTTAAGAAGGATCGGGTGGAGAGATTACTGTTCTGGACGCAGCTCGTCAATGTACAAATCGCCCAGGTGCAAGATGGGAACCCCACCGCTTTTTAAAATTCGCTCCCAGCAAGCATGGCGCTGAACTGAGATCGCACGGAGCTCGTGCGCGCGGCCGCGCAGCCGAGGGAATGAATGCCCCGTCCCAGGAAAAAAAAAGAAAAAGATCAGACATCTGAGGGCAAGAGCGCAAGAGCGTGGCTCGTATCGTGGGCGCTGAGCCGCTGACACTGCTTCGGCGGGGAGCCAGGAGCCCCACATGGCAGTGAAGCAGAACCAGTCATGGCAGAGCAGCAGATGGTGCGAGTGGCGGGGTTCTGTTCCGTTCCGTTCCACCAGCGTGACAATCATCCAAATTCGGGCACACGTGAGTCCTGCCCCTGCTCTGCGAATTTTGAATGTTTGCAGCTAAAAATTTTTCGCCCCCGTGCGGCGGCAGGCGGCAGGCAACCCGCGCAGCCAATGAGCCAAAGCCCGGGATCAGCAGCAGGACCAGTGCCGCACTTTCTGTTCCAAGGATGGCTGATTGTCCCGCCGGTTTTTAACGCGAGGCAATTCGATTCGTGCACTCGAAAAGAAAGGGTACGGTAGTAGTAAAAGGCTTGCTGTGGAGGAGGCACAAGTACTGGGACGTCGCTTCAGGTTTTTTTCTCGATCACGCGCTGGAAGAGACGACCTACGTCGACCCTTGGCGCCGGGCCGCCGGCTAGGACACACCTCTCGGCTTCGTCCTTGATTACGGCACGTCGCTTCAAAAGTCGAAAAGGGTAAGGGTTGGTGGTGCACGCACTCAGAGATTACTAGTGTGTTTTCGGCTGAGACCATGATTTCGTTCCCGGTTTGCTGTGCTCTTGGGTAAGTCGCCTTGCTGCTCAGTGCTCTCTCATGCCGTCCGCGCGAATAGGAAGGAGAGCGGCGCGGCACGGCACGGTACGGAGCGCGCTCTGCCCGTGGAAGGGAAAGGGAAGGGACAGCGGTGGCTCCATTAGATCTGGATGCGCCGGCATTGTGCAAGTACACGCTAATGATAGCCCACCATGCATGGCCACTTGCTTCGCTCCTCTGCACTCTGCTCTCACCATCAGTCGTCCGTGCCCCTGTTTCTCGCCCCCTGTGTCGTCGTCGATCCTCCATGGCTCCATGGGCCACACCACACCAAACATCAACAACACCCAGCTCGCCCTCGCCCGGCTTCTTCGTTCGATCACCACCAGTCACCACGAGGTTCACGACTAGCTAGTGAAACACCGGAGCCCTGCCTAGCTAGTACCTGATGGCTCGTCGTGGCAGCTGATTGCTCACGAGTCACGACTGATAGTGATAGCAGCTAGGGGCGTGCTCATCGCTCGACAACAGTTTGCACCGCTGTGGTGCAATAGTTCCGCGCGACGCCGACCAGCTTCCGTCGTCAGGACGGAAGCGTCGTGCGCGCGGGCGCTGCCGTGGACGACATAAGTCTGTTCGGCGTGGGCAGCTGCTGCCTGTCCTGTAACTGAGGGGAGTTGTCCTGTAACTGGGGAGAGTTACCACATGCATGATGCATGCGTCGACGAACGGGAGTAACCAAAGAAAAAAGAGACGGCTAGGCTGGACACTAGCGTAGCGGCGGCCGGCGTCTGGTGGAGCCGCATGCGGGCCGGGGAAGATGATGATGGATCCAGCAGCCAGCAGGCGCAGGCAGCGCGCGTGTGTGGATTGGTGGGACGGTGTGACGGCCGCAACAGTCGAGCGGCTTGTCGCCGCGCGAGAGGGGGGGCGCGCACCGCGCAGTTTGCGTCGCGATCCTAGCGACAGATCGAGCTAGTCTAGACGTTCACTGTTCGCTCTGACGGCACACCATGGCGCAGGGCATCCCAATGTAGGAGTAGGCTACTGGGTTGGTAGCTGGACTGGGTGTTCGGTGTGCCAAATCACTCACGTCTCCTTTGCTGAGCTTCGGCGATTGCTGCTGCCATGGTTGGTGGTCGCTCCCAGAGCTTCTTCAGTCCGGGCTCTGGGCATGTCAGTTTGGACCTCATATGACTTTTGAGATGTTTGAGCCAGCCTACACAGAGCCCACAACCCACCCGTGGCCTCGTGTGCTCTATAAGTAGATTGTTTGGGCCGAGCCGTCGAGATAGTCGAACAGCAGCAGCAGTACGGGCCGCGGTTGACGGGCCAAGCCCTCGCAATGTTGGCCCAGGTCACATGGTCATCGATCGTGGAGGCTTCTTCAACGGCCCAAACTTTCATAAGAAATTAGTGAGGCTTTTTTTCCCAGTGGATTCGCGAGTCCAGTATACGATGGGATCTGCTACTCTTGTGGACAGTGGTATAGCCCACACATGGGGCAAAGCCTCAACAATCTTGTCACAGATAGGGTTTGTTTGGTTTGTAGCCAATTTCTAGCGAATCTTGGTCTGGATAGTTTTAGGCTGTTTCCACTAAGTGAACCTTTGGTTGTTTGATTGTCTGCACTATGTTTGCCGGACTACATTAGGAAGTATTTGGTTGTCTGGTTTGTTTTGGTAGAATCACCTCTTCGGGGGATTTCATAGAGAATGTGATGGGCATAATAGGCGAGCTGTAGCACACAACAGTGGCAGCCCGAGCATCCTCGATTGCACTCAACGAGCACAACAAAACTACGGCAAGACGACATAGCAGGCGACCACGACGGAGGAGACCTACTAGGAGGTTGTTGGCCTTTGAGTCGCGCTCCTCGATGGAGGAGCAACGCCGGACGGAGATGGCACGGACGCAGGTGTTAGCCACCAGGGCGATAGTGGATGGAAATGGCGCCAACCATCGCGTTGCTCCCGGGCCTCCACCGCCAACTTCCCAAGCCGCCACCATAGCTCCTAGCATCCTCCACCCGAAACCACCTCCCCTCTTCCCATTTCTCTGCGTCGAGGTCGGGGGAGGCGTCGAGACTGTGCGGCGTGGCGGCATTGAAGTGGAGCGAGAAGAAGAGGCCCGTGGGGTTTCCTCATGCTCGGGTAGCCACGCCACTAGGAATGCAGTCACACTTGGGTAGCCACACCGCAACACTATGGAGCGAGAAGAGAGGTGATGGGAGTGCATCTGCGTGCTTGGCTAAGCTAGGCTTCAGAAAATGGATCTCTCAAATGTGCCAGGCTCCAGTCTAAAAACAGGCAACCAAACAAACTAAACCTGGTTCTAAAGGACCAGGGGTTGGCCACCCAATCGAACACACACATACTATTTGTAGCAAATGTAGGCTTGACATACTGTACTGGACCCAATGCCATCCTGCTAGTGTATCAAATTGAGTTTGCAACCAAACAATGGGCCAAGACGGCAACTGGAGATCTGGAATACAAGGAAGAAATTAAAACGAGTTTTTCTATATTTATTATAACGGTAACTCTAGTGTAGAGCTTTTGGAAAAGGCTATTTATATTTATATTTATTTCATTTTGAATCAGAGTTAAGAGACGGATTCTGCTTTTCAAGTCGTACATGGGTCCAAAGAAGCACATGAATTGTTCTACCCCGAAACTCTCTTGTGCTTAAGATCGTCAATGTCCATCTCCTGAATTTCCATGAACTATCTTTGGCGTTTTTCAATCTGTGTACCCAAAAACTCTGTACAATATTCTTCGGCTTCTACTGCGCTCTCCTTCTATGGCAATTCAGGCCACCTCTGATTCTCATTGGCCCGACAAGCATATAAAAACTCTAAATGGGCATTGAAAGAAAAAAAAAACAAAAGGATGAATTCCTTGTTTCGTCATCTATGTGAATACTTACAAATCGTTATGTGCGTTGAGATAAAGGTAAACAAACGGCCCCTTAGGCGATCACAGCTGATGTTTGCTTCTCTCTAGCTCCAATTATGAGGCAGATAACAGTACCACGATGTGTTGTGTGACATCTGATGGCAAATCAGAGAAGTCCCTGTGTAAATAAATATCTTGCTCTCGCGTGGAAGATCCGCGCCTTCTGTCGTCTGTCTAAGTCCTCTGTACTTCTAAACTCTGTATTTCCGTTATTGCAATGGAAATAGGAAGCTCCAGTATCGAAAAATAAATATCTTGCCTGATCTAGCTGGCTCGTCAGCAGCCCAGAGCCCCAAACGAGATATCTTGGCAGAAGATGCATGTAGGGGAGGTCCGGCTCCACGGTCACGGATAATGTCTAGGCTAGCTATCGCACCGATGACAAGGCAATGACTCGGATCAGGACTGCGAACAGCCAAAGTTGCGAATGTGGGTGGGTCGGCTCAAGGCTCAAGCACGCAGACGCAGTTCATAGTAACTAGGACAACACTAGCATTTTCGGCGACGATCAGGACAAAGAGCACTCCGCCCCGTGGTAGCCTGCGTGGAGCTGCAGCAAACAGGAAGCAGCAGATGGAAGTGCTCGTTCGGACAGGGCGTTTCTTCCCCCCGCACTGCACTGACAGCAGGCAGCTAGCCGTCCCAAACTTGCAATGCCGCTCGGTGGCCTCACGGGACTACGGGAGCGGCCGGAAGGCACTAGGCAGTGCTCGCGTAGGACGCGTCGCGCGCTCGCGCCGATTGGACGATGCTGCCGCGTGGTCACCGCGCACGGCAGACGACGGCACGCCTGCCCTCGATGCTTGGCGCTGGCGCCGTATGGGCAGGGCAGCTCGCGCTCTCGGTCCCAGCCGGGCTGCCTGCCGGCGCTGAGCTCTTCTAGACGACCTGTGGCCGGGGCCGGGGAGCGGTCTGGCTGGCACCAGAGCGCGGTGCGGCGCGCCTGGACAAGGCCGACAGGCGCCAGCTGTGATGTGCAAGCGTATGATCCCGTGTCTGTCCTCCGCTCCATATTCGAATCGAAATTTTGGAGGTTGTACTGGTAGTAAGTAGTAGTAGCAGGCAGCAGTGCGTAGTACTCCATGCATGCACCGAGTATAATGATTGATGAGCGCAGCTGGCACCTGCTCCGGCGCCATGTCCCGCTGCTCCTTCGATGCCGACGTACAGTACGTGCCCGTGAATCCGTGATGTTGCCAATGTCGAGTAGTACTGCCTACTGCAGCTGTTTGATTGGAGTGGACGTGGCAGCACGCAGCCTGTCATGTTTATTTGAGTACTAGTACGGAGTACAAGTTTTGATCATGCTATTCTTTGGAACGTGGCTGTAATTTTTGATCGATGATATAGCAGATTTCTAATGCTTCATCAAATGAGGATTAAAAACACAGTTACATGCATCCTTCAATAATAATGTTCAAATTTCTTTGTACTAAGTTGTAACGGATTCGAAATGCGCAGCCCCCGACATGTCCAAAAGCGGTCGTGTTGGTTTGTAAAGAGTACTGTAGCCCATAATCAGCAGTTCAGCACACCTGGGTATGGGTAATGGGTGTACCTAACGACGACAGCATGTCGGAGGGAGAAATTAAAACTCCAGCTCGACCAGACCGTTAGCCTGTTCGTTTGGGCTGGAAATAAGCGCTGATTTGAGTTTATACTGATTTGTTGTGAGATAAAAATACTGTTACATGGCTGAAAATAAGCGGCTGATTGTTGAAACGAACGAGCTCCGTAATCCATCCATATCCATCAGGCAGCCTGAGCTACGTGTATGTGCTTCCGTCGCTACCGCCAGTCCGTGTCCGTTCAACTGCTCAGCGTAATGGCGGATCGAACCTACCAGAAGTTAGCAGACACCGGCGGCACTGCGTTTAGCCGTTTACGGTGGACACCCATCCAGCTGCAGCATGCAAGTACTGGAATGCCATGGACGGGAAGGCGGGCAAGGGGCAAGGCAAGGGCAACTGGGCAAGCGGCGGCCGGCAGCCGGACGAACCTTCGGCGAATCCGGCGGATCTCGCTACGGGCTGGTAGTGGCAGGCGGGCAGCACGATCCGGCGGGGCAAGCAAGCCTGTGCGGCTGTGCCCGTGCCTGCCTGCCTGCTCACCTCCAGCCGGCGCCTCACTGGAAAGCAGCGCCTGTGCGCGACCGGAGCACGCAGAGGAAAAGCACCGCAAAAGCGGCACGCGCGCTTTCCTCGCCCGGCTCCCGGCTCCCGGCACAGGCACCCCACCACTTGCCAGCCAGGCAGGCTAACCCTTTCGCGGATGCCGCCGGGGTGGGGCGCCGGGCGCGTCCGCAAGTAAAGGCGCCCGCCCCCACCGCCGTGGACGTACGCGGGCATCCTCCACTGGATCCAGGGTGCGGCCAGCCGTGTCGTGTCCCAAATCTACCCACATTTACTCCCCGGACGCGCCATCCAGCCCATCCGCGGCCGGCACTCGCCCCTTGCTTCACCACCTGCTGTCCGTGCCGTGCCCGCGCCTGCCTGCCTGCCTGAGCTGGCTCTGGCTGCCACGGCTAACCGGCGCTCCCGTATAAATACCACCACACTCCATGGCCATCCCAACCCACTCTCACACACACACACCAATCGAACCATCTCTCAAGTTCAAGCTCCTTCCTTCCCCACAGACATCACTATCACTGTACACTAGCTAGAGCTCAGGCAGTCACAGACACGAGAGAAGAAGATGAGGGCGTCTGCGCTCGTTGCCCTGGTGGTGGCGGTGGCATGCGTAGCGTCCATCGCTGAGGGCGGCAACTTCTACCAGGACACGGAGATGACCTGGGGGCAAGGGCGTGGCAAGGTGGTGGACGGCGGGCGCGGGCTGGACCTGACGCTGGACCGCACGTCCGGGTCCGGGTTCCAGTCCAAGTCCGAGTACCTGTTCGGCAAGATCGACATGCAGATCAAGCTGGTGCCGGGCAACTCCGCGGGCACCGTCACCACCTTCTACCTCTCCTCCCAGGGCGGCGCCCACGACGAGATCGACTTCGAGTTCCTCGGCAACGTCTCCGGCGAGCCCTACACGCTGCACACCAACGTGTTCACGGCCGGCCAAGGCCAGCGGGAGCAGCAGTTCCGCCTCTGGTTCGACCCCACCAGTGACTTCCACACCTACTCCATCCTGTGGAACCCGCAGCACGTGATCTTCGCGGTGGACGGCACCCCGGTGCGGGACTTCAAGAACCACGAGGCGCGCGGCGTGGCGTTCCCCAAGAGCCAGCCGATGAGGCTCTACGCCAGCCTCTGGAACGCCGACGACTGGGCCACGCAGGGCGGCCGCGTCAAGGCGGACTGGTCCCACGCACCGTTCGTCGCGTCGTTCCGCGGGTTCACCGCCGACGCCTGCGTCTGGTCTCAGGGGAAGCAGAGCTGCCCCGCCGGCACCATGGAGGCCGCCGCCGGCGGTAGTGGTAGCAGCTGGTGGAACCAGCAGCTCAGCGACATGAGCTACCGCCGCATGCGCTGGGTGCAGAGGAAGTTCATGATCTACAACTACTGCACCGACGCCAAGCGGTTCCCGCAGGGCGTGCCCGCAGAGTGCAAGCTCCGGTGACCACGACATTATTGGAAGCATATCCAGTCCCTAGCTCGTCGTTCAGCCTCCGCCATAGCTGGTGGAAACCAACCAACAGGACCTAACCAGAGATCGATCGGATCTCTGCTCTGGTCTGGTCTGGTCTGGCGAA
This sequence comes from Eremochloa ophiuroides, assembly GCA_038502445.1. NCBI lineage: Eukaryota > Viridiplantae > Streptophyta > Magnoliopsida > Poales > Poaceae > Eremochloa > Eremochloa ophiuroides. The sequence goes on from JAHLJS010000173.1 coordinate 200,133, forward strand.
TAATGTAAATGGAGCACGCATGTCGCATTCTATTCTTTGATTTGTTTTCTGCAACACCGGATGTACAAGTTCGAGGAGTTCGTTTCTTTTGAAATCTAGCGTAGCGGCTGTGCTTTCGAACACGATTCGTGCATGTGTGATGTGTGTTCTCTCTCATCTCCATCTGTGTGCGGGGCCTCTGATTTACGGTACAGACAGCTTGGCGCAGCTGGCTAGTGGCTACCACCACACGGACATGGACAGGGACACCGGACACCCTGTAAAACTGGACTCTTGCGTCAGCCGGAGGAGTGGAAGCTTATCCGGATTTGGTTGGTTATTTTAACCGAGCAAGCAGACATCCATGCGTTGCAGGTTGCATGCGAATATGCTGCGATAATCGAGGGAGACTAGGATCGCGCGATCGCGACGGGAGAGGGACGGTCCTTGTAGTAGGAGTACTATAGTTTTATTACTGAGTTAAGACTGTCTCCAACAAGAGAACTTATATCCAAAATACATTTCACATAGTGCTTTTGCATACTCAAAACGTTCTCCAACGGAGCACCCAAACGCACTATGTATTTTGTCTACCGGTCCAAACGAGACGTATAAATGAGCCACCTCTCTCCTCGCGAGGCAAATCTTCGCCGCGGCGCTGCTTCGTCTTCTCCATCGTGGCCGTCCTCCTGCTCGCTGTGGACCGCCAAGATCGACGCCGGTGGCCGCATCCACCAGCTGCCATGTCGCCATTGCGGCCGTCCTCCTGCTAGCCGCGGCCGCCTTCGCCTCGGGACGGGGAGCGGCCCTCGGTGACGGCGTGGGGCAGCGAGACAGGGCGCGGCGAGGCTAACCGTCGCCGATGACGAGGAGGCAAGCCCACGACCGCGACAGGGATGGGGTGGCCCTCAGATGACGAGGCGGGCCGCGACGGGGTAGGTCGGGACGGCGAGGCAGACCGCCGTTGGGCAGGGCTACGAGGTGGGAGGGGCGGCGAGGCGGACCTCGACTCCGGCGGCCGGGGTTGGGCGGCGAGGCGGACTGGGACCGCGGCGGCCGGGGTGGACGGCGGTTGGACGGCGAGACGACCGGTGATTTTGGGTTAGCGCTGTTGGAGAAGGGAAAAATTTAGGTGTGTGGCTTCTCTCTGTGCGAGATCCAAATAAGCGAATACGTCTCGTGTTTTGGATCGACTGTTGGAGTCAGTCTAAGCTGATGACATGTGCCAACTGCCAAGTTACAACGTGGAGGCCAACACGTGAACCAGACGTGTTTTCTTCAGAGCCTTTCGGAGCTTTGCATGCACCGTTCACTCGTTCAGGTCTTCAAGAAGCAGACCACTAGACCAGCCGCCTTCACCCACGGAAAACCAGAGGACTGGAATCAGACTCAGACGGGGACCCACCACCCATGCCCTCCCACGACGACCGATTGCCCCGTTAGAGCATGCGCAATGTTTGTGGTTCACTCTGACACCAATGGCTAGCCTATAAAATATGAGGTCTGTTTACATCCACTGTAAATTACAATTGTAACTAGTCATATTAATATTATGGCACATGTATAGAGCATTAAATATAGACGAAATATTTGTATGTTTATACTTTTTGTATGTATATCACGAGACGAATCTTTTAAGCCTACTTAGGTTATGATTGGACAAAAGTTGTTAAATATAAACGAACGTATTACAGTGCAGAATTACAACTGCAACTGATATCTAAACAGGGCCTGAGTCCACACCACAGTCATCCTCTCTCTTTTCTGCGTCTACGGCGCTTGTCACTGCTCATCTCCTCTCGGCTCTGTTGGCTTCAGTTTAAAACTGTTTATTTTTTACTCTTCTATAGTATTTTTTTCTCATAAAAATTAACATCAGCGTTTATTTTCAGTGGTTTTTAGCTTCAGCGAACAGAGCCCTCTTTCTCCAGAGATCAATTATTTTTCTATTGGCTTGCGGCCGACCACAAGGCTAAGGGGCACTCTAAACGACTTTTGCTTATGGTGCCTCTCCACAATGGTTAAGGTTCTGTTCGCTTCAACTAAACAACACATATTTTTCAGCTCTGGAATAGTATTTTCTCTCACAATAAATTAGTTTCAGTCCAAATCAGTTCAGCTTTTCAGTTGAAGCGAACAGAGCCTAAGACCAAGTTTTTTACAAGCATTAAATGCTTAATGCCACCTTTTTCAGCACATTGTGGATGCCCTTAGAAAATTTTCCTACTACCGTACGAGTATTTGACATTTCCGTCAGTTTGGATGTGTAACGGTGTCCAGTCAGTGTACAAAGATGATTTTGTCCCTGGTATATTTTTAAAAATGTTACAAAGATCATTTTGCCCCTGGTATATTTTTAAAAATGTTACATTTCACTTTTTTAATTACTTCTATAAATTAACAGGTCTCATAATTAAAGGCACAGGCATAATCTTAGATATGATACATCGATGTACTGCTCGCTGAGCCTAGCTGTACTGCTGTGCACCCTCGCTGGGCTATCTAGCTGCTTCTTGTGCTGCTACGCACCCGCTGTGCTGAGCCCTGGCGTGTCGGCCGTGCTTGAGCCTATCTACTCGTCCTTTGTTGTGGGAAGCCGTGACCCGAGCTGGGCGTCCGGGCCCTGGGTCTGCTCGGGTGGCTTGAGCTCATCCTCGTTCCCTCGATTCTGCAAACGCGTGGTGTCGCGGTTCGAGCGTTATTGCTTTTGTGAAGTTAGGTATCCAATACCGGCGCGATCCGATTACACAAGGCTGAAAACAAACACTTTTTTCAGGCTTGGGATGGCCGTGTTCAGTCTAGGCGTGTGCTAATTTTTAAAACTGCGGGCTTGGGATGCCCATGTTCAGGTTATCTGCTATCTGAACATGCCACAACCCTCAAAATTGTACATGAACCCTATATGTGGATTGTATGATGCGTCCTTTTCGATGTTTGTACATCAGAATTTAAGGCTCTCACAAATGACCCTCGTCCCTAGGTTGAACATGCCCTAATAACGATTATTTTGGTTGCTTCGTGATGTTCTACGTATTAAACTTCGTTTTGCATCTACAACTACACTTGCTGTCGCATAAATTTTTTCCAGCATAGGGACAATGGGGAGTGCTTTTGCCTTACTAACTGTAACGGCAGCTGTTCCTTAGGAAAATGGGACGAGCGATTTCTCGCTCACAACATAAACTGACAATCAAAACACATGTAGAACTAAACTGAAAGGTGCCATGAACTGATAAAAGGTAGTATTCATATAAGGCTAGTAATCCGGTAAACTGCGCCACAAGCAGTATGGTTGCTTAACACTCCCAGAATATCACACAAAAGCAGTCGTAGCATAACTTGCAGGGTTCCAACTGACTTTGGTATTAAATCCCAAGAGAAATAACCAACATATGTAAAAAATCAGCACGACCACCAGGTATTACTCAGTCTTGATTAGCTAACCAAGGGATGTAAAACGCAGGATAACCACCAGAAATATCTAGCTACTCTGTCCAAAAGAGCTGAGCAAGGGATTTGAAACTCAGCGATGGCCACCAGAAACCGCAAACTAGTCCTGCGAACACAAATGGAACCATAATCTTCCACTGCTTTGTCCTCCAAGCCACACTTCTGGGTGTACGTGCATCAGAATGCAGTAATTCACAACAAACAGAGCGCCTTGACATCTAGATCACTTTGCAACTTAAGACCCCGCAGACTTAGAGCATCTCCAGCCTAAACCCCTACTTGGGTCCATACCCTAAATTTTAGGAGTTTGGATAAAAATTCAACTCCAGTGGAGCCTCTAAATCGGACCTCATTTTGCATGCCCTCTCAAATTATAATCTCAACCCTCTAGATATAGGATCCCCCTATCCACTCTCATTTATGGGTCCCACGCCACTTTTTCTCTTGAGATGGGGTCCTGAGGTGCTTGTTCCACTGGAGTTGGAAGTAAATTTGGGTCCCTAATTTTTGCAGGCTACCTTCCAAATAGAGATATAAGAGCCTGATTTTGGATCTGTGGCTGGAGATGCTCTTATCACCATCAGGCAGGCCCTGTGATATATAAGCGTTTATGTATAAACTATTGTGTATAAAATGTTGATATGCTTTTGTCACATGGTTATGAAGGCAATTAGTTAGTTTATGTCTAAACTATTATGTATATGACTAATGTACAATTGGTAAGGTCTGTTACCTGTGTAGTTTTGTTCAGTGAAGCTCATCAGATGTCCATCACTGTCCGTGCAGTGCTGCACAACCCATGCGGTTGCAGGATAAATGGGAACAAAGAGAGATCTGTGGCAAGGGAAGTTCGATTTCTTAGGGTCGGATCGGGGACAAACCAATCTGATCATGTCAAGGGTTCATGTTGCCCTTGACATGCTAGACATCATAGGATTCCTTGGCCTTGCCAGGCACATTGCAGAAATGGGACAACACTAGGAGACGCAAAGCACCGTGGAGAAGAAGGTGCGCCGACTTGTGATGGCTACAAGGATGCTCCTCGACTTGTGCATGCATAGATTGTAACCAATATTTATATGTAATTTACTAGAAGGAGGCAAACATATTTGGGTTGTGTATATGTATAATCACTTTCCAGATTAAACATTGCAATAAAAAAGAAACAATCATGATTGACACGTCATGTGGTGGAGATAATTTGTTCTTCATGATTCACATGAAGACAGAGCTATAGTGCTAACTCTGTTTTGGTGAGACAAGGCGTTAATTCCCTTATCATACTTGGCGCCTGGGTACTCTGGAATCATCATATCCGTTGTGTTTTCGATGGGTCGACTCCAGGTGTTGCTAGGGCTGTGTTTTCGATGGGTCGACTCCAAGTGTTGCTAGGGCTTTAATCTTGGCTGGACAGGAGCGGCGGCTGTGGATTTCGGCTGGGGCCCGAGGAATGATTATCCCTCCTTTTTGCCCCCCTACCTGGTGGTTACTGGTTCTGGGGGTCAGCCTCTAGTTGCTTCCTGAGGCGTGTTAGGCTGTGAGTGTGTGGTGTTGAGTTTGTCTTGGTGTGTTGGGTGTTTGGTGCTTGTTACTGGGTTTCTTCACCCTCTTCCTTCTTAATATAATGAGGCGCGGATCTGCGTTTTTCGAGAAAACATGAAGGTGTCAAGCAGAAAACGAGAACACTGCATTTAGTAGTATCATTTTTGTCTCCCTGCCATTATACTAATACAAAGTGATTCAGTGGCATAGCAATGGTTTGCTAGATAACCAAAACCAACTAACCAAGATATCTCTATGTACTAAGAAAAGGTGTCAAAAAGGGATGTAACAATCTTGAAGGAAAACTTTTGGCACCTGAAAAGGTCAACCTGTATCTGGTTTGTAAAGCACACCCAGAAATGTCTTGCAATTTAAATGTTTCTATATTTTTCATCATGTAAATGTGTCAAACATTACAAAATTAATATCATAGTTGACATACTGTGTGGCAGACAAAGAACTGAAAAGGCAAAAAAAAGGGACCATGAAACATGAAACAGCAAAGGCCATTGCTTCCAGAGTTTGGCAATCTTAATAAGAACAGTACACATCCTGAATTTAGTTTTCCAATCCTAATAAGAAGACAGTAGACATGTTGAATTTTGTCAAGGAAAGAATAAAGCACACACACTGCATCCTAATTATTTGTTTGTCTCCTTAAAATCACCGATAAGAATTCATGTGATTGCCACAACTATTTATCCTTATACAATCATATAATTATTCATGGAGGCATTAGAGGTACAAGTCATCAATGCACATAGGAGACTGGTGTATCTAAAATGCGTAAGAAACCAGGAAGCCAAATGTAATCAGGAAATGATATCTGAAACACCAAATCAAAGAATTTATTGAGCTGAGAGGTGGGAAATACACTGCCTATATACATGTAAATGGATCGTGTAAGAAGAGAGGAGAAAGCTACAAGACAATCTAGACAACATCCCAATGAAGACATAATCTGAATTACTATTACGTCAATACTGTAAGTTACTCTTCATAAGTATAAAGAGAACAAGAATAATAGGTAACGTGAAAAACAGCAGCATTTATAGAACCAAGCCAGTAGATATTAACAACAAAATATTTAGTTTCAAACTAACCTATGGTTTTCAGAATTTCTGAACGCGTTATGGTGCCAAACTCAAAGGCGCCAAACTCAAAGGCACTAACATTTGATGTCCCTGTTTTTTAATAATCCAACAACTCAACTGAGATACTTAATGGAAGTATGTAATGGAAAATATGCTGAGTAAACAGGCATACATGTATGGAGTATGTAATGGAAAATATGCTGAGTAAATAGGCACGCAACAAATTGTATCATAGAAAGCAGCTCAAGGCTTGAAAACCAACTCAACTATAAGGACTGCAGAAACATTCACTTAAAAAGTTGTGCTGTCAAGGGATGCTAACCTTGCAAAGATTGTCAATGTTTTTGTTCTTGTCTGATGAACCAGCGATTCTAAAACCTGAAATGTAAGGCATGAAGTTCGTGACTGATTCACAATGTTTTTATCCCAGCAGAATGCTCAATCTGAATGAACGATCAACGATGTGTTTCATAAAATTGGGTTATGACTTATGCTGAGGGACAAAGACAGTGGTTCAATCCAGTCAATGTTACCCAACACCATGTTTTGTACGAAATTAGGAATTTTAATATAATACTCCAAATTTAATCTCGTGCATAATCAATTTTCTTAGCGAACATGCTGATTAAGGCAGCACAATTATAGGAAACCTCCATTATTAGTACATCTAATCAGAAAATATAGCAACCAAAATTGGAAACATAGAATGAATTGATCTAAATAGTATATTTGTTAGAACAGGTTTGACAGAACTGAGCCCATATCAAAGTTAGTTCCCAGAAATTCTGTAAAATAAGAAGGGATGCACAACACTTATATTGATGATTGCCGAGTATCTTATTCTTGGGTACTCAATTTTACTCCACTGCACCCAAAAAAAAGAAGGAAACCAATAGGAGTTTTAATTGATGCGAGGACAACATGACAGAACTTAATGCCTAAACAGATGGAGAAATTTGCTCTAGGATGAGCTAGCCAGAGTAGACCTATACACAGGAGACAGGACAAAGAAATGCAAAATACTTATATGATTAGCACTTAGTATATTATTCTTGGGTACTCCATTATGACTCCAGGAGAAGGATTCTCTAGAATTGCCATAAGATAAACAAGAAAGAATTATGCACTCAAACCAGATTGAGTATAGAGTGAAGTGATACCATTTTCCACCTTGTTAGGATCAAATTTTATATTTGAAACTACATAACTTATGTTGCATGCATATGACGTTTGAAGTCATTATTAGCCGATTACAGTTTGAACTCCACAACTTCATGTTGCATGCATACGACGTTTGAACTCCATAACTTTTATATTTGGTACTCAGAGCTTACCAAGACTAGCATAGAAAGGCAGAACAGCCATAGTGACATAAGTTTCATAGATCAAAGGTTCAACATTGCAGAATCAGCAAATCAGGTATTCAGCAAAAACAGCCATCATTCAATAGATCAGTTGATCGTGTACAATGTATAGAGCAGCAACATTACAGTTCTGCAAAAATAATAACAGCAACAGTTCCAACAGCAAGTACAAACATTATTAGGTAAGCATAGACTTAGGATACAACCAAATCTTAAATGCACAACTCTTTTACTGTGATATGGCGAAATGATGCTCACGTACAACGATCAAATAACTTCTGAATCAGCACTGAGAGGGCCATGAAATGTGCATCTCTCTACTCCGAAATACAGGATCAATTCACATATCCAGACTGAGACGAATTTGAATAAATAAATGCTTGTGCTGTCAAAGATTCCCATTAACATCAGCTCACAATAAAAGTAACTCATGCATATGATAGCTATTTCCTCATTATTAGTGCAACAAACAAGCATCCAACAAATACCCTCATTCACTATAGATTTTTCCAATCACTGATCCAAAAATGTTGCTCCAAAAGAACTAGCTCCTCAAAAAAAATACACAGAACAGTGAAACTATTTCCTCAATACAACTGGGAAATATGGCTGATTCCTAGCAAACCCTAATTATAAATATGAATGGTGACGAGTTCTGATGAGCCCAATAGTGGTAATCCTTTCGCAGCAAGCAACAAACATATTCTCATATGCTCTTCACAATACTCTATGGTTTGAAGTTACATGATAATGAAAACATACAAGATTAATATTTTATTTATAGGAGGACAAGATCTGGCACCTAATTGAGGAACGGCGAATTCATCTTTCTGGGATTTGGTACTATCCAGACGGGGGCTGGCTAGTTAGACCAAATCCGAGGAGAAACAATTTTCTCGCTAATTTTATTACCCAGGTTAAAAACTCCCATTTCACGGCCTTTATTCTTAAATCCATATGACATGTACTCATCATCATCAGTGAAGTAGACATGATTCCCCTTCAACTGTGGATATTCTTTGGCACATAGACAAATTGACTGGTTAAGCCCAAGAAGTAGTATGTTGTCACCCAGACAACTTATCTCCACAAGCTTCCTTGCTGTCAAGTTCACTCTATATACTTTGAACACAGGGGTATAGTGTCTGTATGGCACAGTGTCTACTTCATATTCTGATTCATCTTCTGATACTGAGAAATATTCATCATCATCTGGTGGGTCTAAATCAGGTTCAGCAACATCTTTTACCTCTTGATCAGAATATTCACTCATCTTCCAAATTTGCAGCAGATCTCCGCATGGAGCTTGAGCAATGTACACTTTATTAGCATGGAGACAAACCTTAAGCCCGTCCATGACAATTTGTGGTTTTACTGTAGGGTCATATAGATTGTATGCATGGATTCCTCCATCAACTAACAATGCATACAATAGTTCATCCTTGAAAGCACAATCTTTATAGTAAGAATGATATGGCAACCAAGTCCAACGTTCATCCCCGTCTCTTGCAAAGGAAATCTGCAAGTATGGGAGATGGATGAGCACTACAATGTTGTTTCCTGTGGATGGATCAGAGGACAAAAATGCCTTGTGATATATATAGTCCCGCAACTTGTCAAGGCGCAACACTGATGGTGGGTCGAGTTCACCACGGGTCCCGGTGTACCTTGAGTACTTGTACATGTGAATAGCACCGTTGTTGTCATAGATGGGCTTCACCTGCTCAATGGTGGTGACGGAAGGGAGGGCAATCTGGTCACGTGTGATAGGGTTGACAAGGTGAAGCTCAGACCTCTCGTCGACGGTGACAACCCAACCGTAGGCAGAGCCAATCAGGTACCTGCTACGGATAGGAGGGTCTGGGAGAGTAAGTGTGTATGGCTTGTTCTCCACGAGGCTGTAGAAACCTACAGTGCTTGCACCTAAAGACTTATTGGTGTATATGAGACTTGGTGTTTGTGGCTGAATACTAGCCCCAAGTTCCCGAAGGCAATTGTAGGCATGGAGCCAAGAGGAGCAGACATAGCCTGCACGGATAAGGTCAGGAACCTCAAGAGTTGCAAATATCTTCATCAAGACGTCCTTCGGCAGCCCCCCTGACATGACACCAAAAATGTTGGGAGTCTGATGTAGCTTATTTTACAACTGATAAAATACTTGGATGAGGAGGTGTGGTGAACCCCTCGTTCTGTGAGTCTGGATCCAAAACTGTGGAACTATCAAAATGGCAGCATACAACTTCTGCTAAAGGATCCCGGTTATTCAGCCGCTTCAGATCAGAAATTGTACAAAGATATAGATTGCAAACATTGCTTGAGGATCCTGTTTATTCAGGCACTTGGGATCCAAAATTGTCCAGAGATCCAACTTTGGACTGCTTCAAAAAAAATGAAAAGAAATGCCACTGCCTACAAGAACCAAATGGGTATCATTAAATTTTGTAATTGGCAATGCACGGAACAGAAAATAGCAAAGGCCAAAGTGGGTTTCAATTTTGATTACCTCGAACAGTCAGGACTTTGGAGAAGAGCAGGACTGGGCGGCTCCTGTGGCTCAGGAGGCCGTTGCTGGCCTGGCCGTCGCGCCAAGCACGAGCAGGATGCTGGCGGCGCAATTTCCCCTTCCGTCGCGGTCGCGCACTACGCTGATGGCTGGTGGTTGCTGCCCTACGCGCGGGCTAGATGGGTGTGGAATTGGGCGGCCGGGTGAGGCCCGTGGGCTTCTTTGTGTTTGAGGTGAATTAGAGCCAAAAAATGTCTCGAAGAAAAATCCGCCACCAAACTCAGGTCCTACGGATACCAGAGTTGATCGTAGGCACCCGCACATTAGGGGAATGGATCCGCAGCTGATAAGAAATCCAATGGACTGATGGGAAGAAGGTCTGACCAGGACTTTGTGAAAAAAGACAGAATTAGAAAAATAATTCGTGTTCGACGGACGACAATGTTGATGTTAAGGAGAGGTGCGCTCGGACGGGACGGCGCTCCTTCACCGCCGGCGAGGAGAGGCCCAGACTCGCCGGTTTGTGAGAGGGGAGTGGTTCACCTCGCTCGTGACCATGTGACGTCTGGAATCTCCCCGAATTCCACCTACTCTGGTCCACGTGGGAGACGTGGAACTCTGCGGAGGGGACAGGTGGATAAGGGGCAGCAATGGTGGATCGAAGGTGGGTTTGGATCGGGTGTCAAATCCACTTCCCAGAATCCGACTGAAGAAGGTGAGATCCAGGATTTCTGGGGGCAGTTGTGGCTTCTTCCCGAATCGACGCCTGCCCTAGGCGCCGCTAGGGTTAGGACGGAGGAGAGAGCAGACCTAGTGTGTGTCAGGAAGGTTCTCTGGGATTCGAAGAATTTCCTTCCAGAGGACTACTTCCCAGTTGGCGACGGGGATTCCTGGAACCACTCGCCATTGAAACTAAGGTTTACAGACTTAATCTGGGGTGAAGGGAAGAGGAAAAGCTTCGCACAGGTTGTCAAGGAAGCCATGGTTGGGCGAGGAAGAGGAAGGGGCCCGAGGCCACGGAACCACGAGGGGGACTGGGAGGGGTGCAGTGGTGGGGGGTGGAATCAGTACCCGCTGCCACCACACCCACCGCCGCCACATCCACCCTACTACGAGCAGCCTCCACCACCTCAGTATGGGTTCTTCAACCAGCCACCACCTCCCACCAACACCAACTGATGCCTCAACAATCTAGCTTCAATCGGTTCGAGGGCCCTCGACCACGCGGCGGTGGAGCTCAAGGAAGAGGTCGTGGAAGGAATCAGCAGTCTGCTCCCCGTCAAAGTCAGGTACCTAAGCAAAACACTGTCAAAAATGCTAGAGAGTCTGTTGGTGATAAGGGGCAGACCTCTGAGTGCAAGGTCCTGCAGGATAAGGAAGTGAACATGGGTGAAGCTTCTTCTGAAAACATTCTGCATGTGGTCTGTTTCAACTGTGGGCAGATAGGTCACCTGAGTTCTGTTTGCAATCGCCCTAAGCTATGCTTCATCTGTCGTAGTCCGGATCATGTGGTCGATTTGTGTCTAGAAAGGAGTAAACCATCTCTTGCTACTCAGTACTTTGGCAGTGCTAATAGAGGACTGGGATTCTATTATGTGGATGTTGTTGATAATGAGAATAGGTTTCAGCATTGGGAGGGGATGGATAACTTTGGATTGATTACCATTGAGCAAGGAGAGATTGATGAAGAAGGAATCCTGTAGAACCTTAAAGAACTCTTTGACAGAAACTGGGCTTGGCAGTTGAAGAAAGCAGATGATTTCAGCTATATTGTCAGGTTTCCACCTGATAGGAGAGTGGACAAACTGGCGATTGGGAAGGCCTCTGTCTGTCGGCTCCTTGAGTGTCTGGAATGGTGAAGTGGAGCCTTTTGGCAGCTTAGTGGAAGTGTGGGTTCAGATCAAAGGGATACCACCTAAATGGGTAGACTGGAAGTCTTTGAGTGAGGTTGCTTCTGGGCTGGGAAGGATGGTAGAAGTGGACTGGCATAGCTTGTTTACCAGCTTTTTCAGCAATGTGAGGGTCAAAATCCAGTGCAAAGATCCTACCAAAGTGCCTAAGGAGAGAATTTTTGTTTTCAAAGACAAACTCTACCTTATGTCTTTCTTAGCCGAGGGCTTTGAACAAGAGGATGATTCGGATGGTGACTCTGATAAGGGAGGAGGTGGAAAAGAAGATCAATTGAAAGAAAAGCATGAGGGTAATGCGGAGGACGGGTGAAAAGAAAACAGAAGACAGCACCAGAGACATTGAGGGGAGCAAAGGAGAGACTCAAGACAATGATGGTACTCAGGGGAACAAAAGCTCTAGTGCTGGTGGTAAAAGTGTGAGAAGACTTATATTTTTTGATGAGGACACACAGGACAATCAAACTAACACATTGGACTGCAAAGAGCTGCTGAGAGCCATGGAACTAGAAGAAGATGAGGAAGTAGATGAGGAGATGGATGAGATGACTGAATTGCTGACACAGGAAGAGAGTGGCTCCTTACCCCTACCTGAGGAATGGCTTAATCACAGCAATCAAGCTACAGATGGAGGGGCTGGTTATAGCTTGGAGAGTAATAATGCAGAATTATCAGGAGAAGAAAATTCTTGTGTAATCCAACCAAGTTCTGTTAATGGTGCTATTTTGACTGGTAAATGAATTGCTCTGGAGTCAAAGAAAGGAAAGAACAAACACCAATGGGGCCCTGTCCAAGGGGTGAGAAGGAGCTCCTAGAAATCTGGATAGTGGAAGAGATACACTGGAGAAAGCCCATGATGTGAAGAGGAAGTGGAACTTGGAGGATATGCAAGGTAATGTGTCTAAAACTCACAAAATTACTAGATCTCAGTTAATTGATGTTGCTAAGGACATTGATATTATTTTTCTGGATGGAAATCCAAAAGTAGTAGATACAAAATGTTAGACTTAGATTGCAGCAGGACTGCTGCTAGTGAGAAAGAATGTAGTCTTTTTTATTGTGGTAACCCTCAGGATTTTGAACCAGGTGGATCCAATGAGGATACTTCCAGATCAAATGTGATTTCTAGTGATATAGTAACTACTCAGGATGAAAATGCTGAGTCTATGTTGGCCACCCAGGAATTGGGACGGTCAAAAGTAGTGACTAAGAAGAATAAAAAGAATAAAAAATGATTGGTCTATTCTGAAACATAAGAGGGCTAGGAATAGTTGGAAGAGTCCCTGCTTTGATATGGAGGGTTAGAGATCAGCATGTTGATTTTGTAGGGATTATGGAAACTAAAAAGAATAACCTATCCAGTGGTTTTTTAAAGTCTTTGACCTCCAACATGCATTTTAATTGGCACCACCTGGAGGCTGTTGGCTCAGCAGGAGGAATCCTGGTGGGAGCCAATGCGGACCTTTACAATATGATAGTTATAGAGGTGCTTACTTTTTCTGTTAGTGTTATGTTAACCTGCAAGCAAAGTGGTTTTTTGTGGAAACTAGTGGTGGTTTATGGGCCAGCTTATGACAATCTGAAGCAGGACTTTTTAGATGAGCTAGAGAAAGTAATGTCTTCCTGGCAAGGCCCCATCATGCTTAGTGGTGATTTTAATCTAGTAAGGTTTACTAGAGACAAGAGTAATGGACTAATAAATCATAGATGGGTGGATGGTTTTAATAGTTGGGTTGATAAGTGGGCTCTTATAGAGTTAGAAGCTAGTAACAAACATTTTACTTGGACTAACAATCAAACCTGCCCTATTTTGGCTAAGATAGATAGGATATTTGTTTCAACCCAGTGGGAAGCTGCCTTCCCTTTAGCTAGTATTAAAGTTTTAGAGAGGTTGCCTAGTGATCACAATCCCCTTTTACTAGACTCTGGGGTGAATTCTTCCTTTGGTAAGAAGAGATTTAGATTTGAGAAATGGTGGCTTGAGAAAGAAAATTTCAAGGAAGTAGTAGAAAAAGCTTGGCATAGCCCTTGCACCTTGACTAGCAGTATTGATCGTTGGCGGTTTAAAGTGAGAACCCTTAGAAGGATGGTGAGAGGTTGGGCAGCCAATGAGGTAGCCGATTTGAATAGAAGTAAAGTTAAACTGCTGGATAGGCTTGCTGGACTAGATAAATTAGCTGAGGATAGGCCTCTTTCTACAGAGGAGTCTGGTGAACTTAGGAAGGTAGAAAGAGAGTTAGATCAGATTTGGAGAATGGAGGAAATTAAGGCTAGACAGAGATCTAGAGACAGAAACCTGTTGGAAGGAGACAGGAACACTGCCTACTTCAGGCTATTGCTAATTTTAGGAGTAGACAAAAGAAAATAGAATTTCTAGAGAGCCCTTCCGGCCATGTTTATGACCAGAAAGGGATGATGAAGGTGGCAGTAGATTTCTATAAGAATCTGTTTACTAGAGAAGATGATTGTGGAGCTAAGTTAGGTCCTACTTTTTGGGCAGAGCAAGATAAGGTGAAGGTGGATGAAAACCTGGCTTTGACTCGTCCCTTTTCCGAAGAAGAGATTAAAGAAGCGGTGTTTAGCTGTTATGCTGAAGGAGCCCCTGGTCCAGATGGGTTGTCCTTCCTTTTTACCAAAAATTTTGGACCACTATTAAGAAGGACTTGGTAGATATGTTTGCAGACTTCCATAAGGGTAATTTAGACATCTATAGATTGAATTGTGCTCTTGTTACTCTCATTCCTAAAGTTAGGGGAGGCTACCAATATGAAACAATTCAGACCTATTGTAACAACCCTAAAAATCCACACAACCTAAAAATCCCAACCAATTAAAATTTTCATTTATTTATTATGAAAACCCATTTTTCTTGTGCAAGCATATAGGTTTCATTATGAATTTGGTAAATAAAGGAGTATAGCTTGCATTTTAATTCCATTCACATAGAATAATAGCTTATGCATCACATTTGGGATTTATTGCAATTTATGTTTGTATTTACTCAATATTTAAAATGGGTAATATATGTATTTATACACTTAAGTGAAAATAGAAAAAGAAAAAGAAAAATAAGAAAGGAGAAGGAGAGAAAGCAGCCCAGCCCGGCCTTTTTCTTACCCTTTCCGCGCGCTCCACCCCGCCTCCCCCGCAGCTGGGCTGGCCCAACACCACGCGCACTGCGCAATGCCGATTGCACGCGCGCGCCGTCACTGCCGCTGACAGCTCGGCCCCGCATGTCAGCCGCCTTCCCCTGCTCCTGTTTCTCTTCCTCACGAAGACGACGCGCCCGCCGGGGGTGTCACGCGAATGGCGTGACCCCGGACCCTCGGCCGACAGCACCACGCCCCGCAGAGTTGTCCCCCTCCTGTCCCTCCTTTCTTGGCCGCCAAGCGAGCCCGCGTGCGCCCTGAAACCCTAGCTCAAGCGCACGGATGAGCTCCACGTACACCCACCGATACCCATCACCGTCCGCCGCTGTTCCGAAAACCGGCCGCCTATAAATTGGGGCACCCGAGGAGCCCTAGCCCATTCCCACTCGCAGCCGCCACGCTGCGGCTCCACAAGCCACCTACCACACCGAGAGAGAGTCGAGGAGGAAGACGGAGCAGAGAGAGGGGAGCACTGCCGAAGCGCTGCCGCCGCGGAGCACGCCGGAGCCGGGCACGGAGGAAAAGCCTGAGCTGCGGACGAGGAGCGGCACGGCACTGCGATCGCTCTGCACGGCTTCGACTCGCCACTGCACCGCCATCCTAGCTTCACCGACACCACGGTGAGCCACCGCACGCCATGTCCGAACCTCGCCCTGCTTTTGCCATGGCGTTCCGCCCACGGGACGCGCAGGCACGAGCCTTTACCGGCTCAGGGAGATCACTTACATGACACACCCACGCGACCAGCCAAAACCCATGGATTCCGAGCCTTGCTTAACTGGGAACACCGCCGTCGCGTTCGCGGCGGAACGCGCTCGCCACCGAACGCGTTCCGACACTAATTCGCGAGTTCCGAGCATCACCGACCACCTTCGGGATAGGCTAGTCACCGTGGAGCATCGCCACAACTTCCCCGTGCTATCTACCTAGCTGAAGCGCCAAAGGAAGCCCCGTTCGCCTTAATTCGCAAGAGCCGCACCTCGCCGGAGCGCCGCCGCGGACCGGAGCCAAAAGGAGGCCCTGCCCTGTCACTAGTTCACCACTAAGGGGACGTATGCCCATTTAGTCACGCCAATTTGACTGAACCACGTCCGGTTATGCCAAAACGAGACCGTAATCACCTTGCCGTCGTCAGCCGCCGCCGGCATCACGCCGCCGCCACAACCAAGCACCTTGGGAGCCTCGGTAGCCAAAATTGGAGGTCGAACCCTCGTCGCCAAGGAACATGTACACCAAAACCGACCTCTTGAGAGCCGATTATGCCTTGTGGGGGTCATTATTCCTCTGTAACCTCGCCGCCGGCCGCCGTGACACCTAAATTCGGCGACTGGAAGTTCGAGCCGACTCTTTTTGACCCATCGGACACCTCACGAGACCGGTGGCGAACCATTGGAGCCATCTCCGGTCACCAACGAGCTCGCTGGACCGTCACCGCCTTACCGGCCGCCGGCGACTCATTGTGACATTGACTCGAGCACTTGGCGGATGCTGACGCAAGCACGAGCGCCAGCGTAGGTGCACGCCACCCCGCCGCGGCCGATCACAGACCCGGTTCACCGTGGTCCGTAGACTGGAGAATGGAAAGGAAGACCTGGTTCACCGTAGGCCGAGACGTCGGTCCACCGAGCCGACACCCTTGAGACCACCGTGGACCGCGTCCACGCTCACGAGCCGCACCGCGCACCAGGGGCCGCCGCGTGGCACGCCCGCGAGCTGCCACGTGTCCACGCAATGACGTCACAATGACGTCATCCGACCCCACCGGACCCAGGAGTGTTGACCCGGTCAACGGTGACGTCAGCATGACGTCAGCAGCCACGTCATCCGCCACAAGCCGCCCTACTGGACCCGCGCGCCACGTGGACCAATCAGAAGCTGCCACGTGTCACCCCCTGATTAACCGGCCATTTTTCCATTTTCAGAAAATAGGATAATCTTCGGAAATTCATAACTTATTCATACGATGTCCAAAAATTACGCACCATATATCAAAATTCTCAGAAAAATGAGATCTACAATATAAGACTATGTTTGTGTGTATTTGGCTCTTTATTTTATTAGATTTTTCTGAAATACTCTATAGGAGTCGCTGACGCGACTATTTCGTGTTTGATTTCAGAGCCGGAGGAGGATCTGACTAAGGAAGACGACCACGAGTACCTTCAGGAGCTAGGAGACGACTACGAAGGATGCCACGTCCCACCAAATCCTTAGATCCTATTTACGCATTGCAAATGACATTGTTGCTATTGCTTTATGATTATGTATGGATTGGTTGCATGATAGTATATTTGAATTCCCTGCCTTGATAAGACTTTACCCTGCTGTCCGCTGCTAGGTTAGCTGTTGCTTAATTTACTGTTACTCTCCCACTACTTACTACTTGCTATATGCTATGTGGTGGAATTGGGACGGTGTATATCTGATTATAACCACTGGGAGAGAGTGCTGCGTGCGTCTTGGGTGCGTAGTAAGGGTTGATGTCGACCAAGTGGGATGTGAGATAAGCCCATGGGGCAAGTCGTGCCGGGGGTGCAACCTGGGCATCCCCAAGCGAGATACCTGTGGCGGGTAAAGTTGTTGAGGAGGTTCCGGGTGGGATAGCCTTGGTGGTTTGAAAGCCCGTGGACGGAGGTGCTGTGATGGCACGGGGAGAGTATCCCCTAAGTGAAGATGCCTGCTTGGTCAAACCTAGGACGGACTAGTTTCAGGTTCATGGGAATCCTTTTCTACTCACTCGCTTCTGATGGGCGGGAGACGGCTGGACTACTTGGTAGGACAGTGCCACTACTGCTAGGTTGAGAGGTGATAAGGGTGGGCGGAGACGGTCGATGGGTTCCCGTTCCATTCTAGATCCGCAGTACCACTGGATGGGCCCGGTACTGTGTCTCCCAGTCTCAGCATAACGGTGTAGGATCCGGAATATCCCAGGGCTGAGTGGTAGGGTGGCATCGACCTAGGCAAGTAAGCACCCAGAATTCTGCCTAGGTGTTTGCGCAACACCTATGATGGCTAATCTTGTGGGTAGTGAAACCTCTGCAGAGTGTACGGTTGATCGATCGATACATATGCCAACTTGTTGGCTATGGACCTTTCCTGTGAAGCTTCTACTAGTGTAGTGAGTGTTCTCTTCTTCCCCTGGATGACATTTTTCTGGCAGTATACCCGCTATGGTAGTGTGCCGCTGAGATAGGCCCGAGAGGGAGTTGGGCCTGTCGAATGAGAGTGAGGTGTGGGTATGTGAGATGTGGTGATGGGAAAAGGGATGATGGTGTTAATTGGAGATAAAACTTAACTAATTAAATATTGATTACAGCTGCATAGGAAACCTCAGCCTATAGGTCTGCTTGAATAGCCTTGCATCCACTTTTCACAAAGCAAATGCTGCATAGGTGGGCTCCGTGGCCAGTACATATCGTACTGATAAATTTGCTGTCAGGTGACGAGAATGAGTACGACTTCGAGGAAGACGATGGCGAGGAATAGGGTCACGTGCTACACTCAAGTTGGCCGTGAAGGATGAAACGTTTCCGCATCTTCTAAGCTTCTCTGAATGTTGATTCCGCCAATGTGGCGATGTAATAAATATTTATGTAAGACTTAATTACCGTTGTATGGATCCTGGTGTCAACTGAGATATGGGTAATTTCATGGATTGTCCCAAGCAATCTGTTGAATTATAATTCGAGGCTGTGGATTTCCCTTCGCGGAAGTCGAGGTCGTTTCACCTATTAGCCTTTTGAACTGCAGTTTCAAGATTTTTTCTAAAATCCTTACTTTATGACTAACTTCTGTGGTTCAAAGAATAGTAGCTCCTAATCAATTTGCTTTTATTAGAGGGAGGTATATCCTAGAAAGTGTGGTTATAGCCCATGAGTTAGTCCATAGTGTGCATAAATCTAGGGAGAAAGGTGTAGTGCTAAAACTAGACTATGAGAAGGCTTATGACCGAGTTAGCTGGACTTTCTTGTTTGACATGTTGAAGGATAGGAATTTTGATCCTCTAGTGATAAGTTGGATTAAACAATTAGTAGTAGGTGGTTCTATAGGAATTCTGGTTAACAGGGAAGAGAGCTCAAATTTTAAACCAGGCAAGGGGCTGAGACAAGGGGATCCTTTGTCTCCATTCCTGTTTAACCTGGTTGGAGATGGTCTCACTAGAATGCTTTCTAAGGCAGCTGAAAAAGAGTTGATCAGAGGCCTGTTAGAGGAGTTCAAACATGGGGGTATTGTGTCTCTACAATATGCAGATGACACAATCCTCTTTTCCAAGGCTGATGATTTGGCCTTGAGTAACCTGAAAATGGTTCTGATGTGGTATGAGCAACTCTCGGGTATGAGAGTTAATATTCACAAGAGTGAATTTGTCCCCCTGAATCTAGAGGGTTTTGATGCTCACAGATTAGCTCATGTGTTCTCATGTCCATTAGGTTCTCTTCCTATCAAATATTTAGGAGTACCTTTACATGTTGAGAAGCTCTCTAGAAGGGACATCCAGCCGTTAGTAGACAAGAACCTTAAGAAAATTGCAGGGTGGCAGGGGAAGCTGCTATCCCTAGCAGCTAGGACTACTCTGATTAAAGATTGTCTAGCAAGCATTCCAGTCTACCTCCTATCTTTTATTAAATTCCCTAAATGGGCCATTAAACTTCTGAATACCCATATGGCAAATTATCTGTGGAATGATTCTGAAAATAGTCACAAGTATCACCTAGCTAACTGGGAGTTGGTTACTATGTGCAAGGACTTTGGGGGTTTAGGGATACCTAACCTAAGAGATCTTAATATCAGTCTTCTCGCTTCTTGGCTTAAGCGGTACAGCAAGGATAAGGATAAACTGTGGAAAGAATTACTGGATTTTAAATATAATACAGAGAAACTGAATATTTTCCTTTCTAGTACAACTGGGTCTTCCTGTTTTTTCAAAGGTTTTATGTGGGCTGCTCAAGTAGCTAAAATGGGTTTTAGGTGGAAAGTGGGGAATGGTAAGAAGGTGAGGTTCTGGGAAGATAATTGGTTAGGATCTTCTAGTTTGGCCATCCAGTTTTGGCCCCTGTATCGTATTGTTAATGAGAAAGGTAAATCTATTTCTGAGATTTTGGATGGTATAAACCTGAAATGTACTTTTAGAAGAACTCTGTCTGAGAATCAGCATAGAGCTTGGCTAGATATTGTTGAATTGGCTAACTGCATTCAGCTGTCACAGGAAGATGATGAGCTGATTTGGAGTTTTAATTCTTCTGGGGCTTATTCCTCTCAATCTTTGTATAGAGTGATTAATTTTAGAGGAGTAGTCCCTATTCATGTGTCAGCTATTTGGAGTTTGAATATCCCCCCTAGAGTTCATTATTTTTTGTGGCTGTTGATCAATAATAGAGTTTTGACTAGAGATAATTTAGCCAAGCAAAAGAAAGTTGATAACGATAACTGCTTGTTTTGCAATGAAAAAGAAACCATCTGCCATCTTTTCTTTGAATGTGTAGTTGCTAAACAGTGTTGGCAACTTATCTCTGAGGCAGTTGAGGTTAACATTGGTGCTGACCTCGTAGGTGTTGGTTAGTTTTGGTTGAGTAATAAAAAGAACTGCATTCTGAATATGGTTTCATCCATTGTTCTTTGGTCAATTTGGAAACTCCTGAAATGACTTGTGTTTTCAGAATTCAAAATGGAGGAGTATGGAAATACTGCTGGAAAAAATTTGTGGTCTTTTAATGAGCTGGAGAATTCTCTGTCCGACAAACAAGACTGCTTCTCTGGAAGTAATCACGGGCAAGATCAAGCTTGCAGCTGGAAGGATGTTCTGGTTGCCGGGTGGGGGCCAAGTCGCCAACTGAAGCTCTACAAGTGCAAGGGTGGTGATGGAAGGCTGCAGTCCAAGCGTCAAGAGTCATCTGGCGAGTTTTCTGGACAAGCGGGTCGCCCTTGGTGGATTGAGCTGGACAAGGCTTTTAATCGACTGAGGAGTGTTAGTAGAAGTTTTGGTCTGGTTTTTGAACTTCTAATCTTGTTGTCTCTTTTGAGCTGTATTCGCCTCGACGGTGGTGGTCGGGTGCTTACTGTGCTGTTAACAGAACCTGAATGTTTGGTCTTTTAATAAAATTGAAAGGCCGGGGCAATCTGCCCTTGAACTCAAAAAAAAAAATCGTGTTCGACGAGGACTTGACTCCTTCCCTTTCTCTGGCTGCCTCGTTGGTCTCCATGTAAAAAAAGAGAAGTGGCCGAAGATTTTTGAAAAACTGAAAGTATAAATAAAACCGAAACTAAGACAGTTATCATGGTTTAATAATAGTATTATTACTAGAAATAGATTTCTACTATCTTTCTCCTATTTAGAATTGGATTAGAAATCATGATTTATTTGAATTAGGATTCGTAGCTCTGTATTTCCGTTTTGTTATGGTTAGATCTGGCCATAATGAAAGAATAGGAAGAATATGTTTTCAGTTTAGTCTTCCTCGTTCTTCGGTTGCAGAAAGAAGAAGAAGGAAGACATCAGAAAGAATAATTTCCTCAATTTCGCCTACAGAAATGTTGGCCGTTGTTCTTTGGCCATTTGTTCTTAGGCCATTTGCTGAGTAGTTTGCCTGTGCGGTCATCCCACACTGCAAAAGCATCAAACAGATTAGGTTTTGAGTTGCACTATTCATAGCGTAAGTATTTTTCTGTGATTCAGAGCGGTTGTAATGAATCTATGTACTCAGCTATCATATAATATAACTCTTCTTCCGTCGAAAAAAAAGAAGAGAGTTGTAGGAAGACAGCATAGGCAGTTTCCGTTAGTTAGAAGAGCCCGGAAGAACATAAATAAATAGGTATTGGAAGAAACCTTATCTATTTATTATTATATGTAAAATAGATAATAATAGACATAATACATGGCCCCGTTGAATTATGATCCACAGCTGGAGTTTCCATGAGACGAGAGACACATGAGAGGAGTGCAGCTTGGAAGAAAAGTCGCAGGTGTGCAAAGGTAGCCCAGGCAGGTGGTCTCGATGGCGATGCTGTGCACTGTGCAGAGACGAAAAATCGCTACGACCGCCTGGCACGGCCCCCAGTCCCATGTGAGGCTAGGCAGAGAGGAGACGGTACGCGCGCGGCGAGTAAAAAGATGTGCATTGCTCACGCGCGCGACCGCGGACGGATTCCATGACCGCGCCGCGCGTCCGGCATCTCATCTCCCACCGCCCATCCATCCCATCACGTAGTCCACCTCCACCATCGTAGTCCCGTGCTGACGTGCTGTGCTCAACACCAGTCCCCGTCCTAGGTGCCTGGTGGAGGGAGCCAAAGGCGACGCGACGCGAGGAATTGAAGGAGAAGGAGCACGAGCATCGTGCTATACTGGCATACTGCCATGCACATTTTACGCCCACCTGGACCTGGTGCGCCCCATTGGCAACCTTCTGTTTCTGTTTCTGTTTCTGTTCTGTTCTGTTCTGTGTCGATTCCTACGGCGGGACGGGATCGCATGCGGTCCACGCCGTTGTTGGGCCTCGCCTCGCCAGAAAAGCGCGCATGCCGCCTCGTCCTGGCAACTGGCATTTGGCGAAAGCGCCTCAAATCCATCGGGCGCCCGTCTCATCAGTCAGAGTCAGAGTGACCACCTCCCCCTCTGCGCTCTCTTCTTTCTTCCCCAGAGGCCACAGGCCACAGGCAGGACACCACAAGAGGAGAGAGAATAGAGACTAGTGGAGGACACACCCCTGGCTTTCTCCTCTCCTGCCGTCCCAGGCCTGTAGTGTAGTGTAGTGGCCAGTTCCTGCCAGGTAGGCATGCGCGGCTCTGGTGGCCGGCTGCTGGCCCTAGCCCTCCTCCCCTTCGCCGCCCTGGCCGTGGCGGGGGCGGCGGCGGCGGGCGGCGACCACAGCTTCCACAGGGACTTCGACGTGGTGTGGGGCGCGGGCAATGCGCGGTTCCGGGACGGCGGGCGGAGCGTGGAGCTGTCCCTGGACGAGCGGACGGGCGCGCGGCTGGAGTCCAAGCAGCGCTACCTCTTCGGCAGGTTCGACCTCGAGATGAAGCTCGTCCCCGGCGAGTCCGCCGGCACCATCACCTCCTTCTACGTGAGTCAGTCCGTCCGGTCCACCTCCTCCCTATTCTCTAGTATGTATCCTCGATTGGTCCATCCATCTTCTGTGGAAATTGCTTGGCCAAGCTTGTTCGTTCAGTGGGAGTGGGCACTCACTCGTGGGCAGCCGCAGAGTGCATCTTGTTCTTTTCACCCATCAGCGCTTATTTTCAGTCACGAAACAGTATTTTTCTCTCACAACAAATCAGCACGAACCGAAATCAGCGTTTATTTTTCAGCCAAAAGGTATTGGGGCAAGCAGGACAGTAGGAGAAGGAAAATGTGCGCGCTGGATGGATGGTCCGGCGCATTTCTCGCTTTCCTCTATGTTGCGCTTCTTCAGTTCAGTCTTGAGATCTAGCCTCGGCAGCTAAACAAGATCGGCGCTCCGTCCGGCTTGCCAGATCGGGTGGTTGCATGGTTGAGGCTCACCGTCACCGCGGTGGATTTTTGCACGGCTGGGGTGCGTGAATGCCGGTAGTAATTGGTGAATTCAATTGGCATTTCTGATGAACAGGGCTAGGTGGCTAGACGTAGGCAGACAGATGTGCTGCCACAGTTACTGTTTGTGCAGTACGCGCACGTCTGTTTCCTTTCACAACCCGAAATGCTCCTGATGTTCTGGTAATGAGGCTCATCAACTCAAAAAAGAGCCGTGCATCCCACAACTGGAAGAAAAATTCCACTGCTGTAATTGGGAGCACTGTTCCTACCTACTGAGCACCAGTACTCGCTAGATACATTCTAGTACGGCCCTGTTCGGTGAAGCTGAAGTGCCGTAGATAAGCGCTGAAGTGCTGCAGAAGTGCTGAAATCTTGTGAGAGAAAAATACTGCTGAACTGCTGAAAAATAAGCGCTTATAAGCGCTACCGAACGCAGCCTACATGTCTTTCCTTTACTACTACTGTATATATATATATAAACACACACACATTGTAAATACAAGCAAAAGTATGCGTGGCAAATTAAGCTGTGGTGGCATCGATCGCAGATCTGCACGGGCGGCGCGCGGCACGACGAGGTGGACTTCGAGTTCCTGGGGAACGCGAGCGGGGAGCCGTACCTGCTGCACACCAACATCTTCAGCGACGGGCGGGGCGAGCGGGAGCAGCAGTTCGCGCTGTGGTTCGACCCCACGGTGGACTTCCACACCTACACCATCCTCTGGAACCCGCACAACATCGTCCTCTACGTCGACGGCGTGCCCATCCGGGTGTTCGCCAACAACGCCGCCGCGGGGGTGCCCTTCCCGGCGCGGCAGCCGGCGCGGGTGTTCGCCAGCATCTGGGACGCCGAGGACTGGGCCACGCAGGGCGGCCGCGTCCGCACCCGCTGGGCCAGCGCGCCCTTCGTCGCCACCTACCGCCGCTACAAGCCTCACCGGCGGCGCAGCGTGCGTCTGGGAGGAGGACGAAGGACGGGCGCGGTGCCCGACGACGACGGCGTCGTCGCCGGCGTGGATGGCGCAGCGGATGGACTGGTGGAGCTGGATGACGCTCAGCTGGGTGCGCATGAACTACATGGTGTATGACTACTGCGCCGACCGGAGGCGGTTCCCGCACCAGTTCCCGCCAGAGTGCGGCATCCCCATCGGCAGATCCTGAGCAAGCGAACAGGGTGAACCCTAAGGCGGTGTTCGGTGAAGCTGAAGTGCTGTAGATAAGCGCTGAAGTGCTGTAGAAGTGGTGAAATCTTGTGAGAGAAAAATACTGCTGAAGTGCTGAAAAATAAGCGCTTATAAACGCTTATACCCTCAACCGAACGCAGCCTTAGTACTGTACTGTTTTGCCGCGTGATGGCAGTGTAATAATCGTGTGTGAATATTTCTGTTTCTAGAGCTTCGGTAGACGAGGTAAATTTGTGCTTGGGTAGGTTCGTGAAGGAATTGTGCAGCTTCGATGAGTACTGGGCCCAGTTCAGAATTCTCTCTATCTTATTTAGAAAACTGGGCCGGTGGAAAACCAAATGGCCGCCGACATGGGCTGGGCCAGATTTTGAGCTGGGCGGTACTGACCGAACAGGCATTTGTTTAGAATCTGAAAGGCGCTTGTTGTCTCCGCATTTCTAGGTTTCTCTCTAAAAAATGTTTTGAATAATAACATTGGCAATTGTTCCTCCTCGGAGATCTGTACAGTACGGCTGACTACGCTATTCGATTAATTTTTTGGAAATAAAAAACTTAAACGAATATATGTGAGCATGCATGAATGGCCAGGCAATACGTGTGCACAGTTAACTGCAGTTGCATGTCCTCCTCACGTACCCCTCAACCGAGCTGGGACGGATCGGCGACATTTGCCCAAACGAAAATAAATTCCGACGAGGCATGCAAAAACCATCCGAAAATTGAAACATTATCCTTGGTTGACCACGCAGCACCACAAAGTTCAGAAACAGCTCACATCATCTCAGCTCATCATATACGTATCATCCGGCCGTCAGTCATCCAGCTGCTTCCAGCTCGCATGTATACTCAGCTATACTCCGTAGGCTATCACACTCACACCACGGCGTAGACACGTCGCTGTCGCGATTGGCGTAGACGATTTGTCATGTGGAATCGATCGATCGATCGAGGAGAAGAGATACACATGCACAGAAGGAGAACGAAATGAGATGGACTTGGACGTGCCGCCGGCCGGCTCCAGTTCTTGCGATATATGGGGGAGCTCTCTCTTGCTCTTTGCATGCTGGCTTTGGTTGGTACTCGGTCCGATCATTCATACACGGGTACTACGACACGCATGCATCATGCATCACCTCACACAGACGGATATGCTTTAAGGCCGGCCTAATGATCTGTGTATCATCAGTGCAGTGAGCACGACGTGCCGGCCAAGCGTAGGCCCGGCCCAGGCGCCGCCGCCGGCGTGGGCATGGGCGACCACAATTCCACCTCCAACTCCAACGATCTATCATCGATTAGTTCGGTCGTCGCCGTGCATTGTCGGGCGCCTCGGTGCGACGGGACGGCGGCCTGAACCGATGCTTATTGGAATTGGAACTGGAATGCTGATGTGAAATTGCGAATTGGACTCACCAGCCCGTGCTAGGGGGTATAGGGGTGCCTAGCGGCAGAGGATCGGACGTGTGTCGTCTGGCCGGCCGCCGGTCACAACCGGAAAGAGAAAGCAGCGGATCTGATCGGATCAAACGAACGAAGTAGTGTGCATGTATGCGGGCGCCAATGGCCAATGTGATGACTGGTGATGAGATAGCGTCGACGGCGACGTCCGGTGAACAGAATGAAAGAAAAAGAAAACCGAGACGACAAGAATTAAGCAGGGGCGCCTGTTGGAGAGCGATGTCTTGCAATTGCATTATGGCTCTCAGATGACACTCAGGACGACCTTGGCTCGGCAGCGTCCCCAGCTCCGATCGATCCCAGCCGCAAGCGATAGGTCATGCGTGGATTCCGGGCTGTGTGAAAACTGACATCCGGGCCGCGACGTAGCGCGCATGCACCAAGATGCTGCGGCCATTATTCCTGTGTGTCTCGCTCTTCCTTGCACGCCTCATCAGACAAGGTCTAGTCCTCTCCCTCCATGCGTGCGTGTATGCCACTGCTATATACACACATTACACTAGTTCTGATGATGAGAAAGGGCCGTGGTATTTACTGTACCTTGTAGCTAAAATAAAGCATGGTAGAGAATTGCTACGGTACCCTCAAATGACTATGAGCCGTTCATCTTATTCGATCGGATGGTCATGATCAGATCTTACCTCCTAAGAGGTAATATCTTAAATACATTTTTATTTATTTGTTTATTTATTTTATAAAATAGGATTAAAAAGGAATATTTAGGATATGAATTTGTTTTTAGATCTTTTGCATGCATCTAGTAGAATTAGTTCCATGCATGCATGCACGTTGAATGGCCCATGCGTGCGTTAGTTTGCCGGGTTAGGATGGTATGTGTGGTGGCCGGATTAGGCTTTAGTACATGTAGAGTGTGTGGGTGTGTTCTCGATAGTTTGTTCGTATGAACAATAATAGTGATTTTTTAATCTGCAATGAAATTTTATACTGGTCTTTTTTCTCGTGCTAGCTCCAAATGTGATGATTCTTTTTTTAAATGTTTTTAAAATTATGTTCTATCGATTTGAAGCATTTCTTTTTTCAGTAGGCTTTGTTCTATTTGAAAAAAAATTGGATAGAAGGCCATGAGAATGGCCGCTCCAGTGGCGCCACCGTGCAACTAATGCATGCCGCCGCTGCTCGATGTCGCCGGTGGCGCGAGCAGCGGCGATCGCGAGAAGGCGATGTCGGGGGCTCGGGACAATCTGGCGGAAACGGTTGTTTCTCTTTTTTTTTTCACCGTAAGACCTGCATGCGAGATCGCGGCATCGGGGGTCACTACTACATAAAGATTAATCGTGATGGTTATTTTGGATTAACCGTGGCGGTTTTTCCAACCGTCTCGGACACAACGTCACGGTTAATGAAATCATTTACCGTGGCGGTTTCCTACCCACCACGGTTAATGGAATAAAAAAATCAAAAAAAAGAAAAAAACCATCCACAGGCCCGTCGAGCCCATCCATGGGCCGCCGCCGCCGCTACTCGCCGGCGACGTTTCCTCGCCAGACCACCGAGATCCGCCCACCAGTCACCGGATCCGGCCTCTGGCCACCCAGATCTGGCCCGCCTGCGTTGAAACGGGCCCACAACGCCACCGGGGGGCGCACCTGCGCGCGCTGCCGGCTGGCCGCGCCCCGAGCCGCCGCCGGGTGCCGCGCCCTGCGCCACTGCTGTAGAGCCGCGGCCCGCACCGCTGCCGGGTGCCGCGCCCCGAGCCGTCGTCGGGGGGCCGCGCCCCGTGCCACCGCGCCCGTGCGAG
The DNA here is from genome assembly GCA_038502445.1 of Eremochloa ophiuroides. Classification (NCBI taxonomy): domain Eukaryota; kingdom Viridiplantae; phylum Streptophyta; class Magnoliopsida; order Poales; family Poaceae; genus Eremochloa; species Eremochloa ophiuroides. Next base: position 228,037 of record JAHLJS010000173.1, read on the forward strand.
CTGCCGGGGGCTGCGCCCCGCGCCGCCGTCGGGTGCCACGACCCGAGCAGCCGCCGGGGAGGCCGTGCGCCGTGCCGCCACCGGGGGCAGCGCCCCGTGCCGCCGCGCCCATGCGAGCAGCCGGGGGCCGCGCCTCGCACCGCCGCTGGAGAGCCGCGGCCTACGCTGTCGCCGGGGGCCGCGCCCACGCGAGAGGAAGGGGAGGGGCGCAGGCAGCCCTGATGCCTGGTGTGGGGGCTGGAGACGAGGGGAAGGGAGGATTGGAGTGCAGCGGCTAGTTTGGGGTCTGGGAGTGAGGCAAAAATGAAATGACAAACTCTAAGTGCTGTTTATATATAAAGACAAATAATGGGCTGGCATGGGCTAACGGGCTGGGCCTAATTTACCAGGCAGTTGTATTATGATGACCGCTTCGGTTAATGATTTACCGAGGCGGTTGCGTTATAATAAACCGCCTCGGTTAATATATCTTAACCGAGACGGTCTTTTTAGGTTACCCGCCTCCATAAATTGATTAACCGAGGCGGTTTTTTCTAACCGCCTCGGTTAATAAAAAAGTGAACGCCTCGGTTAATGTTGGCATTAAGCGAGGCGGTTATTCTTCTTGACCGCCTCAGAAAAGAAAATGGAAACGCCTCCCAAAACATTTTTTTTTTTTAGTAGTGGGTGTCTTACTTTTTTTTTTACAGCAACACCTGCGAAGGTCGCGGCGCCAAGCCTCCAACCGCAAAGGACCTGGATTTCAGGATAAAGCTTGGAAAGAAATCACCTTTTCCATATTTACTAATTTGTTATTGAAAAATCCTAATATTCAACAGTTCAGATTTATTTGAAATATTACCTCCTAGAAGGTAAGAGTTGTACCTTAGCATTGCCCAACATGGTATATGTGGTAAGTCGTCACTTAGGAATTTCACAAGTTATTCACCCTGCTCCCTCCATCCTGATATAGTGCATCCTAACTTCTAAAATTTATACGAAAATTAGTGCATTGTACGTGAGGTCCTAGCTAGATTTTGCAAATTTTATTAAGAAAGAAAACATAATTTGAGGAGAAGCACCTTAATTAGGTTTAATCTATGGTTACATACGTCATTTGAATATTCTCTTAAGTTGTCTTAAAATTTTTAGAATGCACTATATTTCATAACAGAACGAGTATCTCCATCTAAAAAAGAAAATTCCAAACAGATTAATGTGGAAATCAAATGATCATAATTAGGGTCTTTTTGGCATTTCCCTAACCACTCCAAGTAGAGAGTTCCAACTTTCACTCATCTGAAAAAAACCACAAATCTTGGTTCCTTCTAGACCAGAGCATCTTGACATGCTGAAAAAGGCTAGTTATTTTAGAAGAAAAAATCCTACCAACGACTGTACCTTTGGGAGTGTTGGGTTGACATTTTACGGGCCAGGTCGCCAACTGTTTTCTAGTTGGAAAACAAATAAAATAAATACTTCAGGTCGGGCTCGGGCCAAGAAAAAATTGTGGGCATTAGTTGGACCTTTGTTCGGCCCTGACCACTACTAATAATATATTAATACAAGTTTAGCTGAGCTCGTGCCGAACGTTTTAAAAAAATTGTCTTGCATGATCAGCTTTGCTTCAGGAGTTCAGGTTTTACATTCCCCCCTCGGAAAGCGGGGTACATCTGATGGTTTCCACACGAAATGGCAAAGCTGTTGTTTACGTTGACTAGGAGGAAGATTATATTAACTTTGTGTTGTGCCTTCCTTGCTGTCAGTGAGGTATCGGATGAGGCCATCTTTTGCTGGGTCACCTAATTGTCCTTGTCAACTGACACTACTATACACAAACTTGATTGACCACCATGATGTTCATTTTCCATCAGTGGTAGTACTGGTATTAATTCCAAAAAGAAAAAGGTACCACACGTGGCCCTCCAAGGACCGTCGGGTCAGCAAAGCTAACACGAAATGGTGCCCTCCGATCCACGCGCGCGCGAGCGGCAATCATACCTGGATCGCCTTTGTGGCCTTGTGGCAACAACAATGAGATAGGAGTAGCATATATACTCTGGAGTCTGGACCATCATCGTGCTTTCAATCAGTTGAGTTGGTGCCTTGGTGGTGGTGGCGGCGGCGGCATGGGAGATCGACGGCCGGAGAGAAAAGAGGAAGACGAACAACGGCCGGCCAGCGTATCCACACAAGAGTAGCTAGCTAAGCTAGCTAGACAGGCTAAGAAAAGACATGGGTGGAAGAATGGTGCCTAGCTTTAATTTACCAGTCAATCGATGGGTGGCCACCGGCCCATGCATTATATTGAGCCGATCAATTCATCATCGAGCAATTGGCGCCTTCACTTGGTAGCGATAACGATCGGGCGACGATGTGATGAACCTGCATGCATGGCCCAATATTATTTGCATGAATTGCTTGCTGCATGCCTTCTTTTTCGAGCGTTAGATAGGTGTAACCAGAGCTACCTGCCAGTGTAGGTACTCCCTCCGTTTAATCTTATTTGTTTATTTTTATATTTTTACAAACTTTTTGAATCAGATGAATGGTCAAACATCGTTTTCAAAAAGTAAAAAACGACACTTATTTTGGGACGGGGAGAGTAGATATGTAGATGAAACGGGATGGGCAGGTGATATGGATCAAAGTGCAGTGATGATATATATAGTCCTCTAGGCTCTAGAGGTCTCGGCTACTACTGGCTCTAGAAGACGAGAGAGCTAACGGTGTTCGTTGGGCGTTCTTCTCGAGCTTGCAGCGTTGTTTGAATCGAATCGTACGCATACCGTATACGTACGTACGTAGTAACGTGCCCAAGTTGAGGAGACGAACAACGACGACGATGACATGCGCCAGCGCCGACGAGAGCGGCATATCGATCGGTCGGCTGGGCGGGCAGCCATGTTTGAAAGTGAGCACCCAGTAGTGAGGTGTGCCTCTTCATTCACCGCCGCTTGTTGGCTTCCGCGCATTGCCTTGCCGTGTTTGATCTGATCACCGGCCCAGTATTAAGTGTCCCACTAATAATCGAAAAAAAATGATAAGTGTCCCACGGAGTATCAGACTCTACTATACACGTGGCATATATAGATCACCGTAGCCCACTCATGACGATTTTCTTTTCCTTAGACCAACCTCATTACCCAATTTACAACAGGTGCCTTGGAAATTAGTGAAACTCACTGCATCCTAAAATAGATGATTTTATATTATGTATAATTTTGGTGGAATATTCAAACCTCAGACTTTTGATGGTTTAATGATATATTTTTTGATGGAACATTTGTAAAAAAAGGAATCATATAATTTTTTAGGGAGAGGCGTTGCAACCAAAAATACAAGTCCTTGCACTATGCAAGGAAGATATCAACCAATTCCAACTGGCATCAAGACCATTAGATCAGTTGTCTTGGGTGTTTGAGTGAGTAGAGTGGTATGTCACGTTGTAAATTCTTTCGTAGTTTCTTAGTGCATTTCGTTTTTTTTTCCTTTTGGCTTCATTTTGTACTTTTCCTCGACTAATAAAAATTCGTTGGCAATTCTTTTGCCGCCTTTCAAAAAAAATAGTATGTATAATTTTTGTCCCAAAAATACTTGACATTTTCACTTCCCAATATACATTTTTTTTTCTAAATATATTTTTCCTTTTTTCTATCACATCTCAGCCTCTAGTTTTAAGGAGCATTTTAATTGTCTTATTATTATTATTATTATTTTGCTTTTGCTTTAGCTTTAGCGTTGGTTTCTACTCAATCCAATATGGAACGAAGGGAGCATGTGAGACGCGAAATTTAGATATTGATCAACTTCTTAAATGCATACAAGTGCAATAAAGGTTGTCGGTTAATTTTTCTTTAATAATGATATAGGTAGATAACATAGAAAAAAATTATAGGAGCATTTTGGGTTAACATTATTTTGAGTAATTCATTGATGGATAATTTATCAATATGCATGTGAAGGGTTATTCTGCTTTAATTTTTAAATGTTCCCAGTCAATGTTGTTGTTATTTGTAGAATTGAGTTAATCATGGTATTGTCTTTTGTTGGCCAAATACCAATGTAATCGATTGGTCCAATTTACCCATAGTTTTATTTATCGCTTATCCTAGTAAAAGATGCGGTTTAGATTTATATATTTTCGAATACGGTGCATATGTTTGAAATTTTTTCTGGATATTTTACATTCTTTTTAATCTTGAAGACTAATAAACTATCAAATATGTGAACTCTTGGTCGGTTCAGTTTCTAGTAGTGGAATCTGCACAGTCCTGGTTCTCAATTTGGCGCTAACACTTGCCTTTATTAATCTTAAGATGTCAGGTGTCATCGGTCTTTGGGAGGTGATCGGTTGTAGTGTGTATCTTAAGATCTGTTGGCTCAGTCTTTCAGTGATGCTTATTGGGCTATAGTGACTTTATCAATCGTAAGATTCACTAGTTTAGTGTTTCGAAGATACTCGTAGAGCCCCATAGAGTTTTGCGCAAGTATGTTTATATTTATATGGTGAGCATGTGCATATGTGTTTACGGACATCTTAGTGTGTAATTAAAAATAGAAATATAATGATCTCTCTTTACTTTCTATATAAAAGGTTCAAGGCAATCTAGTCTATCAAACCTCACTTTTACGTAAAACATTACCAAAGTGGTGGATTTCTCCTAGTATTTTTACTTTGGATTAAGTCCACTTTTGACCCCTCAACTCTTGCCTTTGTCTAATTTTAACCCCACAACTATAAAACCGTCTAACTTTGATACCTCAACTATCAAAACCGTCTAACTTTAACCCCTTAGCCATCGAAAACCACTCCAAATCGCCTCAGGGGTTAAAATTGAATGGTTTGGACAGTTGAAGTGTCAAAGTTAGACATAAACAAGAGTTGAGGAGCTAAAAATAGACTTAAACTAATTTAGTTTCAAAATATTTATGAAAAATAGATTTAGTAATAAATATTTATATGTATTAAAATATTACCTATTACCTACACATCATTTTATTTTTGTTTGTTCTGGATAAAATGTAATCCATATGTTTGAAGTTTTCATATTTTTTAAGAAAACTTATTCAACCTAAATTGAATTGAGAAATGACAATCCAACGTTGCGAATGTCAATGAGATATATAATTCTTTAGTTCGTCACCTTTTCAGTTGAAATTTACTACATTATTTTCACATTATTAGGAAAACCATCATATAATGTTTAAATATTTATCAATAAGTAAATCTAAATTTATAATTTGTTGCATAAATATTTAGGTATTTGTAAAATTAGATATTTATATGTATAATTTTTAATACATATAATGATGTGTAGTTATATTTTAATGCATATAAATATTTATTGATAACTTTTTTTCATAAATATTTAAAAACTAAATTAGTTGATTAAGTCTATTGTCACTCTCTCGACTCTTGTTTATGTCTAATTTTGGCACTTCAACTGTCAAAACCATTCAATTTTGACCCATGGGAGTGGTTTTCGATGGCTTTGGGATTAAAATTAAACGGTTTTGATAGTTGAGATACTAAAGTTAGACGGTTTTATAATTGAGGGTTAAAATTAGACAAAGGCAAGAGTTGAGAGGCCAAAAGTAGACTTAATCCTTTTACTTTAGTAAAACACCACCACTAGTTATACACATGGAATTTAGTAGAGAAAATTTACACTAAATTTTAAATAGCAAAACACTAGAAGAAACCCACTTTAACAGAAGAAGTCTAAAATTCTGGTTGTGAAACGTCGTAGGCATGCTCGGTAGTTGGATATTTTTTTGTGGGTGAAGGTAGGCTTGGTAGTCAGACTCATAACTTTTTTAACATAGCACCATCTACACCTACAGCTGGAGCGCTAAATGTTATTTCTTATCCTGTCGTGTGTACGTTGTGTGTGATATACATGTTAGAGAATAGTTGATTATGAATCGATGATTATTCACTTGTGTACTGTTACAATATGTATTACATATATATACTCCCATAGGAGCGGTTGTAGTGGTGAACAGGTGCCATGAAAGGGCCTAATGAAGGGGCCTGTCTATTCGGTAATTAGCACATGCTAATTACTGTATTACAACAATTGATCATTTAATTAATATCTAATTAATCTCAACACTCCCCCTTGATCAATTGATCTTCGTGTAGGCACTGTTCTTCGTCCATCAGTAAATGTCTTGAAACTTCGAAAATTATTGTCTTGAATCTTTGGAAAAACCCTGTGGGAAAAATCCAAAGTATATCGATATACCAGGCAAAACTCCTTAAAAACCCAGTGGGAAAAATAAGGAGAAACACCATGATATATATATATATATATATATCTCCTGATGTTTATAGACCCTTTAGGTAATCCTAAAGACATAGTCTAATAACAATTTGATCTATGATCAAGGTGTCAGTATTATCCTTGAAAAACCTCGGTGAGGAAAATAGATAATATGACAACTACTATGTGTTACTATTACCTCATTAAAACTTTATGTGAGAAAACTCTAAAGAGTAAAACTCATATAAAGAAAAAGAGTATAATATAAAATTGAATTAAGTTATATACTATAACGATTCTCCCCCTGATTTCTGCAAATCTCTAAGTCTTCTCATACCAATACCTTCTATGCATTTGTAGAATGCAGAGTATGGTAGAGACTTTGTGAATAGATCTGCTAGATTATCACAAGACTTAGTTTGCAAAATTTCTATTTCTCCATTCTTTTGGAGTTCATGGGGGTAGAATAATTTTGGAATAATATGCTTAGTCATATTACTCTTTATATAACCTGATTCCATTTGGGTAACACAAGCTGAATTATCCTCAAAGATAATCGTTGGTGTATCGAGTGTACCAATACCACAAGACTGTACTATGTGGTTTATCATTCTGCGAAGCCATACGCATTCGCGTGATGCTTCATATAAAGCTATTATTTCAGAATGATTAGTGGACGTAGATACTAAAGTCTGCTTTGAAGACTTCCAAGATATAGCTGTACCGCCTTGTAAGAATACAAAGCCTGTTTGGGATCTACCATTGTGGGGATCTGATAGATAACCAGCATCTGTATATCCTAACAAAATTGGATCTTGATTTCTGTTATAGAATAATCCAAGATCCTTTGTCCCATTGAGATATCTTAGGATAGTTTTAACTCCTACCCAATGTCGTTTGGTAGGTTTGGCACTATGTCTGGCTAATAGATTAACCGCAAACTCGATATCCGGTCTAGTATTATTAGCGAGATACATAAGTGCTCCAATGGCGCTAAGATATGGGATATGAGGTCCTAATATCTCTTCTTCTTCTCCCAGTGGTCTAAAAGGATCCTTTTCAACGTCTAAGGATCTCACTACCATTGGGGTTTTTGTTGGATATGACTTGTCCATATTAAATTTTTTTAATATCTTCTCGGTGTATGTAGACTGATGTACAAATATACCAGAAGAGAGATGCTCAAGTTGTAAACCCAAGCAAAATTTGGTTTTACCCAAATCTTTCATTTCAAACTCCGTCTTTAAATGATGACGTGCTTCATTGATATCGGATTCATTTCCGATAATATTAAGATCATCAACGTAAACCGATATAATGCAAAATCCTGTTGATGATTTCTTAATGAAGACACAAGGACAGTCATCATTATTTGTGTATCCCTTCAATTTAAGGAATTCACTTAACCGATTGTACCACATTCGGCCAGATTGTTTTAAGCCATATAATGACTTCTGCAACTTGATACAATACGTGTTGCGATTTGCCTTAGGATCCGGTATACTGATTCCATCAGGAACTTTCATGTATATATTAGAATCCAGTGACCCATATAAGTATGCGGTCACTACGTCCATCAACTGCATAGATAGACGATTTTGAACTGCCAATGCTATTAAGTATCGGAACGTTATTCCGCTCATTACCGGAGAGTATGTTTCGTTGAAATCAACGCCAGGTCTTTGCGTAAAACCTTGTGCCACAAGCCTTGCTTTATATCTCACCACTTCATTGTTTTCATTCCTTTTACGGACGAAAACCCATTTGTATCCTACAGGGAAGATACCAGGAGGTGTTGGCATTACAGCCGAAAACACTTTCCTTTTATTAAGCGAGGCTATCTCTGTTTCAATTGCTATCTTCCACTTATCCCAGTCCGAGCGCTTTTTGCACTCAGTCATAGACTTAGGATCCGAATCGGTTTGAAGTATGTTTGCAATTTGTTCAGAGAAATAACAGTCGACTATTATGGACTTACGATTATAAGACTCTCCAGTCTCGGTGAAATTTATAGAAATTTCGTCTACCCTTAAAGATTCATCATGACTTCCCGAAATGATGGATCCAGGGTCTTCCGATGTTCCAGCTTCAGAGTTTATGCGCATATTTGAGCTGGGTTGTGGATCACATATATCCACAGGACATTGTATGTCCTCTAGGTGTCTCTCAACTAATTGTTGAGTTTTAGTTCTAGTCTTCTTTTGTTTGCTAGCAATCACATCTTGCTTCTTGGAAGTGCTATTCCCCCTCTTCCTTTGAAGTTGGGGATGAGTGGTTTTATTAGGTACCTCCACTCTTTCAGGCACGTTCCTTGCAGGATGGAGAGACTTTGTGACACCTTTATAATTTGAGAAAGCGTCTGGCAGATTGTTTGCAATGTTTTGCAAATCAATAATTCTTTGAACTTGGAGTTCAGATTCAGTAGTATGTGGATCAGAGAAAGGAATGCCTTTAGCATTCCAATCAATTTCTTGGCATTCTTTATGGTACAATTCTCCCCCTAATGCCGGAAAATGATCCTCATTGAAAATACAATCAGCGAATCGAGCAGTAAATAGATCTCCGGTTAGAGGTTCTAAATACTTTATGATTGACGGAGACAAAAATCCCACATAGATCCCCAGTTTCCTATGGGGACCCATCGATGTTCGCTGAGGTGGTGAGATAGGTACGTATACAGCGCACCCAAACTTACGCAAATGGGAAATACTCGGAGGATTCCCACGTACTAACTGCAATGGGGAGGTTTCATGATATGCAGTTGGTCGTAGTTGGATTAGATCCGCAGCGTGCAGAACTGCATGACCCCAACACGACGTAGGCAATTTGCAATTCATTAGTATAGGTCTTGCTATGAGCTTGATTCTTTTAATCAAGGATTCAGTCAAACCATTTTGGGTATGGACATAGGGAACAGAATGCTGAACCTGAATTCCCAATGCCATGCAATAGTCATTAAAGACACGGGATGAGAATTCAGCAGCATTGTCCATTCGGATTGACTTAATCCGATGTTCAGGATAATGTGCTTTCAACTTAATAAGTTGAGCCATGATTTTGGCAAAAGCATGGTTACGTGTCGACAAGAGTGACACATGAGACCATCTTGTAGACGCGTCTATCAAAACCATAAAATACCTGAACGGTCCTGATAATGGTTGGATTGGACCACAAATATCTCCTTGAATTCGTTCAAGGAATGTGAGTGGTTCAGTTTTAATTTTAAGATATGAAGGTCTTATAATTAATTTCCCTGTGGCACAGGCAGTGCAACAAAAATCTTTATGTTGGGGAAATTTCTTATCTTTCATATCATGACCTATGGAATTGCTAATAATTTTCCTCATCATCCCTATACCAGGATGCCCAAGTCGATCATGCCAATTACGGAATGTATCGATATTTTGGAAAATTATTTTATAAGCAACATGTTTTATAGGCTTTATGTATGTAAAATACAATCCAGTTTGGAGTGAAGAAAATTTTTCACAGATTTGTTTGCCAAATCCAGTAAGTTTGGTTAAGAGGAGAAATTCCTCTTTATTATCTTGATGTGTTTCCACATGCAAACCATTCTTACGGATATCTCTATAACTTAGAAGGGTACGAGTAGAATCAGGATACAGTAATGCATCCTGCAATGTAATCTGAGTACCCATAGGTAGAGTAATAGTGGCTCGACCTGAACCTACTATTAACGCATCTCTACCAGCAATAGTGACAATATTTCCTTCTCTTTTATTGAGAGTTTGAAAATATTTCATCTCTCTAAGTATAGAGTTTGTGGTACAAGAGTCCACAAGGCATAGTTCTTCCTCCTTAGGATCGAGATCAACAGCCATCTATATGTAGAATAAGAATAAGGCAAAGTATTTCTAACATATAGAATTATTTATATAATATATATATTGAATATGAGTATAACCAGGTATATACAATTCATAATTTTACTAGCTAATTATATCCAAATGATACTAAAAGACTTAAACTATTACAACATTTATGATTTGTGATATCAAGTGTAGATGGAGATTATTCTAAATCTCCAAAAACGTCTCCTGAACCAAAGTCTAGGATCATGTTGTCCGTCGATGGAAGGTTTTCTTCAATAGGAGTAGAAATGTTGTTTCCAGTGGAACAATCCCCTTTGAGAGCATTGAAATGTGCCTCATATTTCTTTTCTCCAGCAGACTTAGTCTCCTTCAAAGACTTTTGGTATAAAGCAACTAAATGCTTAGGTGTACGGCAATTCTTGGCAAAATGCGAAAAATCCCCACATCTATGACACTTCTTGTCATTCTTGGGTTTCGCGTTGTCCTTATTCCTCTTATTTGAATTATGCCTTTGTTTCTTATTATGTTTGCGTTTACCAAACTTGTTCTTTGGACGAGGTCCATTGAACTTATTCTTAACATTTTTCTCTACATTGTTGACCTCAGGTAGAGGCGCCGTAGTAACAGGACGCTTATGATGATTCTTTAAAAGGAGTTCATCATGTTTTTCTGCCTGAGTTAATGTATGAATAAGCTGAGAATAAAGTTGGTAATTATGAGCTCTATATTGCTGTTGCAATATTCTATCAGACGGAAGCATAGTAGAGAGTGTTTTCTCTATCTTATCTGCATCCGTTGGCTCTTTCTCGCAAAACTTCAATTTAGAGCAAATTTTATGAACAGCATGGTTAAAGTCTGCCACAGATTTAAAATCTTGGAGACGTAAGTTATTCCATTCATGATTGGCCTCAGGCCAAATGAGTTCTTTTTGCTGGTCATATCGCTCTTTGAGAGCGACCCATAATTCACGAGGATTTTCAATCATAAGGTATTCAGATTTAAGATCCTTATGAATATAAAACCGTAGCAAAGCTAAAGCAGTATAGTTTTGCTTATCTTGCAGGACAACCCCAGGTTGGGGTTCCTCAATTGTAGCCAAAAGACTACGCGATGCAAGTGTGATCTTGATATCCGTAGCCCAAGTAGGGTAATTACTACCATCTAACGCGAGTTCATCAAACTCCTTAGTAGCCATAATCCTACATGGATAACCATGGATTAACTAATTTACCGTATGGTAAATTAAAATCAACATGGTAATGTTGTAAAACTAGGTGTAATATTTCAGTTATATATCTTATCATAGTTCTTGGATTGTTGTATTCTATACAACCAAAACATCATAAATTTTAATAAACACAAGGTAGATAGTCTCTACTATCTTGTGTAATATTAAAATAATATGATGAATATAGCAATCCAAAACTTTTTATTTTGGGTAAAAATACAGTGTAGGTAATCATCAAATTTCATAGAAATAAGATGTAGACCTCTCAGTAATAGGTGATTTAATCACTGCTATGGCACGGTCTCTAGGCAGGATAATTCATAAAGAGTTAAACGCAGCCAATGCCATAGTCTCCATTACCTTGTATTATTTAACCAAAATAAACAAGATATATTGTGCAACCTAAAAATTCTATAGTAATTCTAAATTTCCAAATTGCATCTAAGTTTATTTGCAAATTTAACATGTATGTGGTGCAAAAATTTGGGTTTGGGGGGCACCAACATACTCTATTTCTATTATAAAAATTGCAAGTGAATCTTACATGTTGATGCAAAGGGGGATTTTGTAGCACCAACATATGTCAAATAAATCATAAAACACAATGCAAAAATTTATATGTAGTGCAGAGGGGTTTGGGTTGCACTACATACCATAATTATAATAGAAATACGCCTTGTGATATATATATAAAACTATATACAGACCACAATATATTAACAATCACAAGGGTACAGCAAGTACAAAATAGCAACAATTCCAAGCTATAATTTATGTTCTAGCATAATAAACTAGCAAATCTAACTAAAATTTACTTGCTGAAAATGGAAATAACTAGAAAATAAAAAAGAAAAACGAAAAACAAACTAAATAGGCCGGCCAGGCCACGGCCCAACCGGCCAGCCAGGCCCGCAGCCGAGCCAGACCGGCGCGCGGCTCGGCCGGCCAGCGGTTGCGGCCCAGTCGGCCCGCCAGAGCCGTGGCCCAGCCCAGCCGGCGACGCTGCCTATATAAGGGGAGACGGTTAGGGTTTTAACCCTAACCGCCCCAGGCAGCCGCCGTTGGTCGCCGCCGCCGCCGATTCAGCCGCCGCCGCTGTTGGTCGCCGCCGCCGCCGTTGGTCGCCGCCGCCGCCGTTGATAGTTGCCTGATCCTCTTCCCCCCTTTCCTCTCATGGCGGATCGGGGCCGAAGCCCGTATTCCGGCCATGGAGGCCGGCCGGCGGGGCGCGCGCCGCCTGTCCCCGGCGAGCTCCGGCCACTGGGGCCGTGGCTCCAAGCCGGGAACGGCGGGGACGCCCCCACCGGCCCTACCCCGTGCGCTCAGAGGCGGGGAGCCGCCTCCCCCTCGGCCGAGGAGGAGACGAAGCCCGCTCCAAGGGCCGTGGCGGGCGGGAGGCGAGGCGCCGGTCGTGCGGCCGCCATGGCCGCGTAGGAGCGGCTTCGAGTCGTCGGTGGCGCGAACGGAGGAAGCATCGGCGGGAGGACGGCGTCGATGTCGTAGGCGAACCCCGGCGGCCATGCTGCAGCGCCGTAGGTGCTGGTGTGGAGTGCCGGGGCGGTACGACGTCCTGCCATGAGGCCACCGCCGCCGTTCCATCGTGCCGGAGCGGATGAGGGTGGTGGTGGTGGCGGCAGCAGCGACGAGGATGGCTTCGGCAGCGACGACGACTTCGGCGGTGCCTTCGGCAGTGGCTCGTTACGGCGAACGAACATGGCCGGGCCATGCCGAGGACATACTCCAGCGGCATACTCCAGCCTCGACGAACGAGGCACAGGACGTGGAGTCGACGGCCGGCCGCCGGCGTTTGGTCCTTTGCCATGGAAACGGCGAGGAGCGATGCGGCGGTCAGCGATGTCCCGGAGGGCACGGCGGATAGCGCCCTGGAGGATGAAGCGCTGGACGCCTCCGGGATGGGCCTTGCCACGGGCAATGGCTGCCTCCACCGCGTCGGTGATGGCGTCAACCTTGGCGTTCATGGAAGGTATGGGAGTCGTCATCTTCTACCTTGTTGAGCAACGACTCCGGTGGAAATCCGGCGAAGTTCCGGCGAACTTCCCTTCTGGCCTTCTCTTCTCGTTCTTCTCTGCGTCAGCGAGGCAGAGCGAAAATTTTCTTTCTCAGTGGAGAAACTAGCGTGCGTGATAACGTGTTAGAGAATAGTTGATTATGAATCGATGATTATTCACTTGTGTACTGTTACAATATGTATTACATATATATACTCCCATAGGAGCGGTTGTAGTGGTGAACAGGTGCCATGAAAGGGCCTAATGAAGGGGCCTGTCTATTCGGTAATTAGCACATGCTAATTACTGTATTACAACAATTGATCATTTAATTAATATCTAATTAATCTCAACAATACAGTCAGATGATTTTGAAAGACAGTAACGACAGCTCTACTACGACTGCATCCGATCCGATGCGGCCGACCGTGGTCGATCTCTGACCAGAAATACTGCTACGTACACCTGCACAGTGCCTTCGTGGCGCATTCAGAATTTCAGATGGTTGAAATGCTGGAGTCATTCGCAGAGAGACGATAAAAACATCTCGATTGATATAGAGTGCCGCGCAAGGGAACAAGAAGCAGCAAATTGGGATCAATTCATCCATTGGACTGTGATGCATGCATGGTGCAGTGTGTGCCATGCATATAAGCATGTTACAGTACTGTACTGCGATTGGTACTTCATCCTTTACAAAAGAGTGCATTTCTAGTTTGAGATAATCATTTTTTTAGTTTAACTAAAATTTTACAGTTTATGGTTTATGTCTTCAAATAGTTTTAACTATGAAAGTATATTTCTTTATTAATCAACCATACTTTGTAACTACCATAAATGTTAATATATTTGATCAAATTTGAAAATATTTGAATTTTATAAAAAAAAAAGAATGTATAGTTCATCGTTTATGTTCCTAAATAATTGTACTATGAAAATATATTTTGTAATTAATCTATTCATGCCTTTCAGTATCATAGACGTTATTAGTAATTTTTCTATATTTAATCAAACTTGAATTTTTTTTAAAAAAAAAACAAGAAGTGGACACATTTGGGATGAAGGAAGTACCTATATATGTTCAATTTCTTTTATTTTGATTCGTTTGTGGGCGCGCTTTATGTTGTGCTGACAGTTAGGCAGTCCCATGAATTTCCCTGCCAAAGATATGTGCAAAGATACGCTAGATGCTAATAATGAAAAGGACATGTAAACTAACACGTACATACGTGCATGGAGCCCATGCACACGTATACCTAATTAATCCCAATTGATCAGACCCCAATCATATATGGTTGCTCCTAATCCGCCGCCTTATCATGCATGCATGCATACTGGTCCGTACCCTTCTTCGTTCCAACGGCCGCTAGATAAACTCTTCTCAACGGTCTATAAACGTGTACACCATATCCGACCAATGCAAGATGCTGCAACTTGCATGCAAGCTTACTGCCAGCAGTTTCATAATATGGTGCATGGCAGACAGCTGCAATTTGCATGCAATGCGTGCGTGCGTGCGTCTGAGCTAGCCTCGATCGCACACGGACACGGCTCTTAATTCCTTGCTCTTCCGCTGTGTCCAAGCAAGCAAAAGAGCTGACGTACGTCTTGACGCGAACACACGAGCCGAACAATCCTGCCGCCCGCGCCGCGGTTGTGCGTGCACCACCGCGGTCCACGGCACTAGCTTGGTCGCACGCTGCCATCAGGTCCCTTCCACGAACGACGAATGCCCGGACGCAAACCAGGAGAGCGAGCACGCCCTGAGAGCCGTGTGCGTCGCTCCCTCTGCCCCGCCGCGTCGCAGCCATTGTATGGATTATTGGTGCATCCAGCTCATCACCCTGCCATCCCCTAACCATCCGCAAGCACGGAAGCATCCATCCGGCGGCGGTCTATAAATACCGCAGCTCGCTCGCCTCCTGGTCGCACCATCCTATTGAACGTCGTATATATATATATATATATATTGATCGACGATCGCAGCCAGTCTTGCAGAGACACACGAACTGAACAAGTCTGAACCGGCGGATCGATCGAACGAGCTGTTAGTGAGACGATAGTCTCTTCCGCCGGTGCCGGTCATCCCATGAAGACGACGTTGGTTCTGATGGCGGCGGCGGTGGTGCTGCTGCTGCACGGGGCAGGAGGAGTGGCGAGCGCCGGCGGCGGCAACTTCTACTCGGACGTGGACATCACGTGGGGCGACGGGCGCGGCAAGATCCTGAACAACGGGCAGCTGCTGACGCTGTCCATGGACAGGTCCTCCGGCTCGGGCTTCCAGTCCAAGTCCCAGTACCTGTACGGCCGCTTCGACATGCAGCTGAAGCTGGTCCCGGGGGACTCCGCCGGCACCGTCACCACCTTCTACCTCTCGTCGCAGGGCGGCGCCCACGACGAGGTCGACTTCGAGTTCCTCGGCAACGCCTCCGGCGAGCCGTACACGGTGCACACCAACGTGTACAGCCAGGGGAAAGGCGGGCGGGAGCAGCAGTTCCGGATGTGGTTCGACCCCACCAAGGACTTCCACACCTACTCCCTCCTCTGGAACCCCGCCCACATCGTCTTCTTCGTCGACGGCGTCCCCATCCGCGAGTTCCGCAACCGCCGCGACGACCTGGCGGTGCCGTTCCCGACGTCGCAGCCGATGCGGGTGTACGCCAGCGTGTGGGACGCCGAGGACTGGGCCACGCAGGGCGGCCGCGTCCGCACCGACTGGTCCAAGGCGCCCTTCGTCGCCTCCTACCGGGGCTACGCCGCCGCCGGCTGCACCGCGGCGGCGCCCGACGCGTGCGCGAGGAGCAACGGCGCCTGGATGTCGCAGCAGGAGCTCGACGGCGCCGCGCAGGAGCAGCTCCGACGGGCGCAGGCCAACTACATGATCTACAACTACTGCACCGACAAGTACCGCTTCCCGCAGGGACCGCCGCCCGAGTGCTCGTCGCCGGCCAAGTAGAGTAGCAGCTACAACTAGAATCATCGGATACAAAACAATTGGATCCATCCATCGGTTGGCTGGCTGGTTACATTATTATACAGTATATATTATACGGCATAAGTTAGGCGGATATACACCTTGATCGCTTGCTCTACTATATGTAGACGCCATGCATGTCTTTGTCAATTGTCATGCTCTACGTATATTTTACTTTGCCCATGTAATGTAAGTATATGTTTATGTACCTGCAGTGTACATTTACATGTATATAGATTTTACGGGAAGGAGAAGAATGTCCTCGCAATTACACCGACCGAATGACTTTGTTGGACTGATCGACTGCGTCAAGCCGTCAACACGGCAACGTTTGTTTTGTTTGTCAAAAGGGGCTTTTAAAGATGCCGAGAACCTGTGGACGTTCGGCTTTGACAAGGCCACGGATTTTAGGTAGGATATATACGTACGGAGGGAGCGGAAGTGTCAAAATCCAAGACTGGAAACCCTGGGCACAACACACGTACAGAAATCCAGCTTTGGCGCCGGGACAGAGTCAACAAGGTGCGCGCCGCCGCCTTTTGCACTGAAATTCCGACGGCACCGCGTGTTTGGGCCGGCTGTTGCCTTCTGGGCCTATTCTCGCTTCCGTCTGGACTGGGCTGCGTATCTCCTTTTTTTAACAGCAAAAATTGACCATAACGGCAATTGACGGCCCAAATTTCCAAACTCGCGCAGGGGTCGGACGGAGCTACAATAAAACAAGGAAAAAGTGTACTTGGTCCCTCACCTATCGCGAAAGTTTACTTTTGCTCCCTCAACTTCAAAACTAGATAAAACACGTCTCTCAACTTTTGAAACAATGCAGATAACATCCCTCGGTGGTTTTAGATGGCAGTTTTGCTACAGTAACGGAGGTTTTGCTACACTGACAGTGGTTTTATTTTTCTTTTTTGTTTATTTTGGCTGAATCTTTAAAAAATCCTAGTAAATCGTAAAAAATATCATAAAATATAAAATCTAATTTTGTTGAACTTCACATGAGCAGATCTACATATTGAATATATAATATTGTATGCTTTAGTAAAAAGTTTTTGCTATAAATATTTTGTCTTTTTCTTTTTTATTTATTTTGACTTAATTTTTGAAAAATCATAGTAAATCATACAAAAATCATAAAATGAAAAATCCAATTTTGTTGGATTTCACATGAGCAATCTACATAGTGAACATATAATATGGTATACTTTAGTCCAACAAAATGGTTATAGAAGCTGCGGCTATGAATTATTTTAATTAATTATAGAAAAAGCATAGATCTAAAACTACAGCAAAAACTTTGTACTAAAGTATACCATATTATTTGTTTAATGTGTAGATCTACTCATGTGAAGTCTAACAAAATTTGATTTTCTATTTTATGATTTTTCTAAGATTTACTATGATTTTTCAAAGATTGAGCCAAAATAAATAAAAAAGAAAAAGACAAAATCTTTATAGCAAAACATTTGTAATAAATCATATCATATTATATATTCACTATGTAGATCTACTCATGTAGAGTCCAACAAAATTAGATTTTCTATTTTTTTTATTTTTCTATGATTTAGTATGATTTTTTAAAGATTCAGCCAAAATAAATAAAAAATAAAAAACAAAACCACTGACACTGTAGCAAAACATCTATTACTGTAGCAAAACCGCCATCTAAAACCACCGAGGGACGTTATCTGCATTGTTTCAAAAATTGAGGGACGTGTTTTTGTCTGGTTTTAAAGTTGAGGGACCAAAAGTAAACTCTCGCGATGGTTAAGGGACCAAAAGTAGACTTTTTCCATAAAACAAAACCAATTAGCTTTGTATTGTTGGTTTTGGGGATTCTTTTTTTAAAAAAATATTCCCAACAAAACCAAACAAATTTGAAAAATAATTTATTTATTTAATATCAGACAGCTAATTTTCAAGATTTGAGCAGTGCCTCTTTTCGTATTCTTCCTCCCCCTATAGCGTACAGTATATCCTCATGGCACGAAAGGCCAGGAAACTGAAAGCTCCTTGACAGAGTGATTGCCCAAAGGATGACCTTCAGACTTGAGCTTGGCTGTGCTCGAGAAGGCAACAGAGACCATTCGACGAGATGCCATGCATGCAAGCTCGCCAGCCGCGGCCACGGCGCCGTTTCCAGGGAAGAAAATTGTATGGACCCTGGGTCCAAAACACCATCCATGCATCCTATATTCCTATCAAACGGATCGGACATGCTGTTGCCATCAAGCGATCGAAAGCTTCAATCCACCAGAAGGAGATCGATGGTTTCATAAACGAGGTCTGATCATTATTGATATCAACATTCTCAAGTTGTAGACATCAGTAATCTACATTTAATTCCAGTCACTCCTGTCAATCATTCGCACTTGCCAAAACACAAACGCCACCAAAAATCTGGAAGCCCATTCTAAGTCTCACAGCCCTTTGGTGGGGTCGAAACTACAGATTTCCTGGAGATAATCGCGGTACCGCGACGCAAGCAATTGTTTTTCTTCCTTGTCTTTAGTGAGCAGTGCAATCTCATGTTTGACCTCGACCACCTCTTGGCGTCTCCGCTCCAAGGTTCCTTTAGCCAACTCATTCGTCTTCCTTAGCATTTTTATCTGCTGCTCCTTCTCTGCATATAAAGATGAACTTATTAAGTCTAACCTAAAGGACAACAGAATTTAAAGATAAGAGAATATAACTATCTTTAGTCTCATATGTCAGCTTTATATTTTCTTCTATCCATTTTAATGCCTCTAGCTCACCTTTAACCTTTCTGCAAACAACCTTTCCGGGGTTTTTTAAGAATAACAGAAAAGTGAAAATGAAGAAAAGTAAATAAGATGTGTCGTGATGAATAATGATCTATCTTGCAAATAGCATAATAAAATGTTTGATAAAATTTACTTGCCAAATCTTGTGTTTAGCAAGTTGCTAATTTATTTGGCAAGTGAAAAAAAGAACTCTCTCCAATAGTTTACCATTCTAACTTAGTAAAATCAAAAAAGTAGGCCCACGTTCTTCTCCTGGGCCGTAGACGGTCCTCCTCCACGTTTCCTCCGCGACACTTTTTCCAGGCTGTTGTCGTGACGCTCCTCCTCGACGTTCATCTGCTCCGTCCGGCCCGCTCTGTTCGCTTGGGGTTAAAACCGCTTATTTTTCACTCCATCTATAGTATTTTCTCTCACAAAAAATCAACATCAGTGGCTCTGTTCGCTTTAACTAAATAGCATATTTTTTTTTAGCTCTAAACAGTATTTCTTCTCACAATAAATCAGTTTCAGTCCAAATCAGCTCAGTTTTTCAGCTGAAGTGAACACACAGTGGTTTTTAGCTTCAGGATGTAATCGGTGATTTGTTTTTATTTAAGTACCATGAAGCTGGGACAGCCCCTACAGGTCCAGCCAGGGACAACAAAGATTTTTACTAGCAATTTTTATCGTATCATAGAGGTGTCAAATCAATGAACAACAGTAGCAGGCCCATCAGCTTTTGCCGCCCACGATGCACACACAGCCATCCAAACGATAGCGCGGGACAGCGGGACTTGCGCGGGCGATGGCAAGTCTGCTGCGCGCGCGGAAATATGCGCCTGGCAGGCCTCTCGATGGGAACTCGTCAAAGATAGCAAGTTCATGTGAAGAATTGCTGGAAGAAGATTTTTATGATTTTATTAAATTTATAAGGATAGTAAGTTGATTTGAGAGATGTTCTTACCTTGCACTTCTCTCTCCAGACGTTTGTTTTTCATGACTAGTGTGTTGTGGGAAGCCTCAAGCGTAAGCATGAACTACAAAGGGAACAAATGAAGAATTGATACTAGGATGTTAAAGTATTAAACATAATATCAAGTGCCCAGCGAAACAAATATTACTAAATATGATCAAATTTATAAGTCGTTTGATTTTTTTTGCCCCAAGTTGGCCACTCGTCTTATTCAAAAAATTATGCAAAACATCACTTCTTCTGTTATTGCTTGCTTTATTAATAAAAGTTCTTCAAAAATAATTTAAATTTAACTCTTTTTGCGTAAATATATTGAATAAGACGAGTGGTCAAAGTTAGGGTTGAAAAAGTCAAATTACTTATAAATTGGGATGGAGGAGTAGTAATGAATACACAAAGTTCTTGGTACATCAGTTACACACATGATTACACTCACACCAAAATAACATCACCTTTAATTCTGCTTAGAACATAGATGGAGGATAAAAACATTTGTAAAAGAACAATCTCACTTTGGATTCTCCTTAATGAGATGGTTGTGGTTAGAACTACAACTTTTCATGACTTGCAGCTCAAAGGACAATGCTAAGGTACAAATCTTACCTCTTAGAACGTGATATCTCAAATTAATCAGAACCATTGAATATTAGGATTTTTAAATTATATGTTAAATTAATAAATATGAAAACAAGATATTTCTTTCCTCATCTTCTCCATAATTATCCGTCCTTTGCAGTTGGTGCCGCTATCATCTCGCATGCAGGTGTTGTGGAATAAAGAAAGAAACCACCGGTGTCGCTCGATGCATGCATGTTGTTGTTACGTAAAAAAAGAGAGAGAGAGAAAACGCCGCCCTAAATTGAATATCACAAAATTTTCAAGCTATAAATGAATTCAAATATAAAATTCATCAACTACAAATTTTTATAAATCATCGAGATCTACAATTTTTATTTTGATCATTTATCCACTCGGCTTTGCTAGAATAATTTAAATTTTAAATTTTAAAAAACAAAAACTTTAATACATAGTGATTTCAAATGAAAAAGTTGTCAACTACAAGGTTGTATAACTTTGTCAGATCTACAACTTTCATTTTGGTCAACTTTTCATTTAAGTTTCTTTCGTCAATTCAAATTTGAATTTCAAAACATGTCAACTTTAAACAAAATTTTCAAAGACTAAACTATCTCTGTTCAAAAAGTTGTAAACATAAAAGTCAATTGTAGCACGCACACGACGGTCACGCATGCACATGCAAGTTTCCAATCCGGTTAGTGCAAAAACAAATCTAGATGTATGCAAACGAATCTAAAAATGATTTTTCACATCCTAAATATTCTTTTTTATCTTATTTTATAAAATTAATAAATAAATAAAAATATATTTAAGATATTACTTCTTATGAGGTAAGATCTGACCGTGACCGTCTCATCGAATTAAATAAACGGCTCACAGTTATTTGGAGGTTCCATAGCAATTCCCTTTATAAGAACTCTATGCAATGTTCAACGCTATTAAGATTGCTCTTTCTTTAATAAATTCAGTAGGGACTTCCTATTCCTTCAAAAACAATAATGTTCAACGCTATTATCTCTATGGCTCCGTGCAAACTAATGATGACTCTAAAGTGTTATTCAGGATGGATATATCGGTGAATACTGAATAGTCAGGCTAGTAGTTTGATGATTGTTAAATCCGACACATTGCACAAATGTAGGAATGATTTAGTAGGGACACTGAATGTCACTTGGGTTAGTTGCATTAAGCAGACATGAGTTTTGAAACGTTTATAACACACCGGTTACGGTAACCCAGGTTACCGAAACCCCAAGCCAAGGACGAATACAGACTCAAGTTAACGATTACATGAAAACCAATTTAGCGACAAATTAGAAAGGTGATCAAGCCTGGATTGCAGAGAGTAAAACCCCCAGCTGCTTGTTACCAGCAACATTCAGCATGTTCGGCAGCCCCTTTCTTCAGCCCCGCTGGGCTGTGGCTCCTTGGGCTGCATTGCAGCCGTTCAGCAGTGCCTGCTGCTGCTGATGGCTATGGGGGATGCACGGCTGTCTGCAACTGCACTACTGCAGTTGCTTGCCTGTCTTCTGCTGTTCTGCAGCCTCAGCTGCATAGAAGCCAGAAAAGGCTGCCTACAGACGGTATCTTTGTGTATGGAACCTTTGGTGCAATGCAATTGCAGCACAGAAAGAGAGGTTATGTTGAGTTTATGGGTGACAGGTTTGATTTCAAATATTCTCTTGAGTCAGGCAGGAAACGATAATGATTCGCATTCGCTCAATGGCTGGGAAATTTGAAGACTCGGAGGTAGGCAATAGGAAATTTGGTCTTTGATTATAGAATTCTTAATCTTTCGGGAGGTCCACAAAGTAAGGAATAATCAGGTTTTCAGCATGCATCAAGTAAACAGCGTGGTAGCAGCCATCAAGGTGGGGAACGCAGTCCGTGGAGACTAGACCGAGCGATTGTAGATGACAGGCCTTTTTTTTTTTTTGAAATTGATGACAGGCTGTTTTAGTAGGCTGCGGTTGGAAGAAGTCTTTTTCTTTTTCTTGTAAAATCATGTGATGGAGTAGTATCAAGATGGCTTTGCACCTGTTTTAGAGCGGTATTAAAAACATTCTTGTATGGATGAAACTTTTTTTTTTTAAAAAAAAAAGAACCACTAGGAAGAAGCCCGTTGTATTTTCTACAAATATACGGGGCGTATATGAAATTGAAAGGATACTCTAGTGAGTTAGCACTTACTTCAGCCTATATCTTCTGCAGCTCCATCCATGTGTTTTCAATGTTTGTTTCCCCTGTATTATATTGCTATGCAAAATAGAGAGTCTATGAGGGTCGATCCAATTCTAGTGTTGGGTATTATTTAGAGTGGCGGAAGAAAAGAAAAATGGAGGGAGTGGTGCTTGTGACGAATCTCACCGGCGTTGCTCGCTGCCGCCATCCCCTTCCCCGCGTAGGCGCCGTTGCCGCTGGCTGCCGCCTGCGCCGCGTAGCCGTAGCCGCCGCCGCCGCCGCTAACCCAGAACTCATGCGCTCTGCTCGCCATCCCCTTCCTTCCACGCGGTGAAGCTCTCGTAGTTGCGGCGGTGGCGTGCGGACCGCACTCCTGCTGGTTTTGGTTTTGGATTCGAAGATCGAGATCGCAGGAGCGAGAGAAAGGGGATGCGCCCTTTAACGGAAGTCTCAACTGCTTCACGCGAGGTATTCGGAAAACCCGACTGGAGGGTCAGCTCGTAACGTTAACTGAACAAGTCCGATTCAGCTCGTAACGTTAACTGAGCAAGTCCGAAATAGCAGCAAAAATGCGCGAGATGCCCGGTATCGATAAGCGAGGGGAGATGCCGCAATATCTTTTTGTTTATATTCGTACCGGAAAAAAAAATCTATACATGCGTGATGTACTACATCAACTTCGTACTGGTGGTGAGAGATTTATTTTCCATACGAGTTACTGTAGTACTGTATATAGATAGATTGGATGCTAATTGCTAAGTAGTACTGTTCGCACTTAAATTTGGCACAGTCTGCAAAATAGGCTGGGTCGGGTTTGCAACCCGGCTAGGCCGGGTTTTGCCCCTGTGCCCGACCCCTAGCAGCTTGCCACCTGTCGCTTCTGCAGCCCCCCTGAAACCCGGCTTGGCCGGGTTTGGCAGAGTCCGAGCCGATTAATAGATCTAATCGGTTTTTTGGTAGTTTTTGGACGTGGGAAACTTGGAGACTTGCCTAGATACGTGTTTCCTATTGGGATAAGACCACCCCTCTTCTATATATATAAGAGGATCATGGCCGATTGAGATCTTAACCATCCAATCGTCAAAATACATCTACTAAGTAGACTTTTTGGTGGTTCACCCCCTTTATCTTGCTGTTCGGCTCGACTCTCCACGAGTTTAGTCGGCGCTCTAGGCAGCCTCCGTGGTTCTTAGGGCAACCTCTTCGTGCATCTCTCCGACGGATCTTTCCGAGAGGTGTTCGGGAGTATTCCGGCGAAGGACGGGCGCTACATCGACCATGAACGTCCTCTGCTTAGTTATCGGTCGTCCCGACGACCAAATACCTCAAACCCTAGCTTCCCCGGCATCACCCGAGGAAGTCGGCCCAGCCGGTTCTCAGAAGCGGCCAAGCCGGAAAAATCGGCTCAGCCGGTTTCCAAACCCGGCCAGTCCGGAAAAGTCGGCCCTACCTGGTTTGAAACCCGGCCCAGCCTATTTTCGCAGGTGTGCAGTTTTGCTCTGTTTCGCTTCCCGTGCGACGTGTGCAATCTAACATATGCTAGTGTGTTGTCCCGTTTTGGCGTCAACACACTTTTTGGCGACTCCGCTGGGGATCGATTTGCTTTGGCTCTACTTTGTAGCCGAATCTTTCTTGACCTAGCCTTATTACTCGGTAATCCGTCTTCTTGTGATCGCCAAATATCGTTGCATCAGGCCCACAAGGCCGATTGCATCTGGTTTTGATCCCTTGTGACTTGCTTGCACTTGTTATTGGAAAATTTAGCAAGACGGTCAAATTTCAAATCATGGAGTACTTAGTTGATGAACTCCTCGATGATCTTCGTCAAGAGCTACAATCCCGGAAGGACGCCATCATCAGGGCTTTCTTAGAGAGCTGCTACAAGACTCAAGACAACAAGGTGATCCAATTCCGCGAACCTAACTTCAGAGATACAATTGCTGCTCCATCCAGGAATTCCGAGGAGGCTAAATGCGATACAAAGGTACAACGTGCAAATGAATATTATGATTCTACTAATTATGTTGCAAGCTCCATGAACTCCCATGTTGGTGTTGCTAGTCATAATAGTAGTGGACATGGTGCATCGGCTGATGCTTTTGATAATGCTCTTCATCGTACACATCATGATTATGGATATTATGATCAAAAGCCGTTGTCAATTGCTAGTTCTTTGAGTTTCGATGCTTCTAGCAACACGCAACATATAAATCTATATTGATCGGCTATAAATTCACAACATGTGGTTCCGCCACAAGAAGTGCCGATGGATGAGAAAACTGGCTGTGACAATGGTAATTATTTAGCCAATTATTCTCAAAATTTAGCACCACATGCCAATGCTTCTTTTTAGGATTCGGCCTCATATGTTACCTTTAACTCGTGCCGAATTAATGAAAATTCAGTAAGGTATTGTAATGGTGATTCTCATGATTCGGCCTCATATGATGCTCCTAGCTCGGGCCGAATCGATGAAAGATGGGTAAATTGCAACACTCATGATTCGGCTTCATATGTTACTTCTAGCTCTAGCCGAATCGACGAGGAGTTAGCCAATGCTATGAACCCTTGTGGATCCTCTGAATGGAAGATCCCCAAATACCATAGGCCATACCCATCGCAATACGATTTATACGAGAATCCTGATAACTGGGTTATGCCTTATTTGTTTAAATTTAGTGGTAAAGATAGTGAATCTACTATGGCACATCTTAATTTATATATTTTGTGGTTGGGTGACAAAGCTGGAAAAAGTTACATGAGAATACGAAATTTCCCATTGTCTCTCACTGGGGCTGCCTTTGCATGGTTTACATCTTTACCTAAAAATTCTATTTATTCATAGTCTGAGTTAAAAGAGCAGTTCCATGATTATTTTGAAAAGACCAATGTGAAAGAGCCGTTTGCTATCGAGTTATCGGCTCAAGAGAGAATTGATTCGGAGTTATCGGCTATTAAAGCCGAACACTGCGGAGTCAGTTCTGCGCAGGCCGCAGGACCCGGCCGGGCCGGGTCAGAGGCGGCTAGGCCGGGTGGCCTGAAAACCGGCCAAGCCGGGTTCAACCCGGCTAGGCCGGGTTTAGTGGCTTTGTCGGCCACCTTTGCTGCTCACGCGCTTGCTGATGCCCAAGTCGGTTCTCTGGCTACTGAACCGACTTTCCCGATGCTTACGGCTTTCGAAGCGTCCTCAGATGGTTTGGTACCTATTGTTGATCGTTCTATGGAGATGAAAAGCAACATTGTTCAAATCAAGGTTATCTACTTCTCCGACATGATCAACAAGGCAAACACAAATAATTTGCTCGAATTCCAATCTGGTCATGTTATCTCAATTCCAACATCTATTAGAGATATTCTTTTTAATAGTCTCAAAAGACCGGTTGATAATGGCATTTTATTTGTTGATCATAAAATAAATTCAGATTCTATCGGCCAATACGTTGTGTCATATGGCAAGGAAGGTAGTAATTGTTTATCAAAACTAAAGCTTCTTAAGAGCCATTGCAAAGGTGTGGCCGAAAGGATTGATGTCAAATCTAATTCTTTCGTTTGCTCAGCTTTGAGACTGATTCCACAAAATAATCGGTTAAAGAACTCAAATTACCTTTGACTTTATTTTTTGTGATCATATTTTGGATATCTTGCTTAAGAATAACTTTATTAGAATTATTGATCACAATGCTTTGCCGTCTATTCATAATTTAGAAGAGTTTACATATTGCAAGTGCTATAATTCGTTTGCTCATAATTGCAATGTGTTTTGTCGAGTGATCCAATCGTCTATTAGTAAAGGACGATTGAGATTTTTTGAAGCTCAACAAATAGGCCAATTGGATTCAATTGGTCTTGATGGCAAACAGGCGTTGAATCAGCTTGTGTTGACCGATTCATCTAAAGCTCATTGCTCAAATGTCATAGGGAGAGATGCGGAGCCCCCAAGTGGAGACAATGTCACTGTCCATGAATTCTTAATCAAAAATATTATAAAGGGCAGTGAAGTTATCACAAATTTAGAGGACACTGGGGGCAAAAGGGAAAGAGGAATGATCCAGCGTGCTTTACATAGCCCAGAGAAGAGACCGCTGGAGTAGAGGAGCTCCCGAAGACATCTGCTGCACAGGGCGCAGAACCCGGCCAGGCCGGGTCAAAGCCGGCCCAGCCGGGTTTCCCAGAAACCGGCCAGGCCGGGTTGGAGGCGGTTAGGCCGGGTTTTGAGGTCCCGCCTGCCGGCACCTCTGCCGATTCTGTTTCGGCGGAGTTGGTCCCCGTTGCTGTTCCTTCTGTTGTTTCGAGTGCTAGGGACGCAGAAGAAGTTGGGGTGAAAGAAAATACTCATGGAGGTAAAGGTTGTGGCAAACAAAGGATTAGAAGGCCGAAGCTTAGCTTCGAAGCCCTTCTAGCTAAATATAAGAAGATAGGTGAAGCAAACATCACCAATCGACTAAAGAAGGCTCAAACATCAAGATTACCTCCAAAGCACAAATCTCAAGGGTTGAATCGGCAGGGAGATAGATTTCACACAATGGCAACGTATTCTCCTTTTGAGCAGTCGATTCCCATGTCATATGAACCGCATCCCACATGTTCCTATCCTTATTCATCTTGGGGCTGGTTTGATCAAGGAGCACATGTTCCATCATATTTCGGGCCGCAACATGAAGTATATGCAACTCCAAGACATTCAAATAGATCATCATCATATAAAGACCGATTTGATTTGAATCGGCCTGGAGCTCAATCAAAGAAGAAGGTGGTAAAAACAAGTTTACCGCGTGAAGTATGATGGACGAAAGGATAAAAGTTCAGATCTAAATTCAATTATTGAAAAGCCGATTACATCGTTGAAAAATCCGACTATTGATGGCAAAGACATGAGAGCATCATCTATTGACAATCTAGATGCCAAATCTGAACAAAAGTGGGCAAGAGTGTCCAAAATGGAGGGAGATCTGCCGCTATCCAATACAAAAAATAAAGCCGATATGCTCAATCGGTTTACCAAAGTGGCAAGAAAAGAAGTTGCAAAGGCTTAGTGCAGAGAAGTTGAAAGAAAAGGGCTTGGTGTGGGTGACTAAAGGACGTATTCAAAAATCAGAAGGACGATGCTCAAGCAAGTGGTGCAACGAAGACCAAGAAAAAAAGAAAGATCAACAAACGATTGCCAAATTGGAGAGTTGCACCAAGTCACCGAAATTATTGGTATTATCCGTATTCTCTGCCTATGTCTATGTGGTATTCATTCCCAGGTATGCAGGATTATCCATCAACTCCTTATTCTCATTCTTGATATGGGTCATTATATTATGGAGAGTTGCTAAGTTATTATGCATATTAATGACTTCCTATATCAAGAGCTGAAGTATGTTATTTCGGCTATGCATACTTTGTGGATGAATACATGTGGCCGATACTTTGTTATCGTCCTTAGCATAGAACATAGCCGATGTATGTTTACAACCATCGTGCTATTAGAAGTGCCCACATAAAATTTGTTTTGATAGCTTTATGGCTCGGGGGGCACGTTATATTTGTTTTGGATTTTATTCATGGATATGGCAATATGGTTAATTGGCTTAAAAATAAGGCCAAGATGTTGGCATAATCATTGGTTCTCACAACGATGTTGTTTGAGATCTCAAGCCGATTAAAATACATTAATATCATCATTTTAAGCCGAATATGAAGTTTCTTCATTCGGTTTGTCCATATTGCAATATGTGGAGTGTGACATGTTGTAGTTTTGATTATTCCTTATTGGTAGCAACATGTTAGCTCAGTGAGCATCAGGCTTTGACGTCGGTGGGCGTAAACAAATTAAGCCGATGTAATCTGTTTTTGATGTTTCCTGTGCATGCACGTGGAAACCGGCCCAGCCGGGTTTGAAAGTCGGCCAGGCCGGTTCTGGGGCAAACCCGGCTAGGCCGGGTGGTGAAGCCGGCTAGGCCAGTTTTGGTTAGGATCCAGCTAGGCCGGGTACAGAAGCCGGCTAGGCCGACTTTTGCGAGCTCAGCCCAAATCGGCCGGAAAATTATCAAATTAATGGCTAGGCTGATTTGGGTGATTGGAAGACTCTCCTATTGAAATTTTTACGTGATCCCAGTGCCAAAGTCGATAGAAGTGTTCGGCGGATGGCATTCGAATTCACTTTTCATGGTAATAAGCTTTATCGGTGAACTACCGATGATTTATCGCTTAGAATGTTTGGGATCCGATGAAGATAGAATTGTTATGGGAGAGGTCCATGAAAGCATTTGTGGTATGCATCAATCAGCTCATTAGATGAAGCGGCTTTTGAGAAGGGCTGGTATGATAGCTGATTGTTTTGTTATCACAAAGGATATGAGGAGTGCCAATGGTTTGGTGGTATTGAGCTTATGCCTATTGCGATGATTCGTTCTATCATCAAATCGTGGTCTTTTCATGGTTGGGGACTAGATTTCATTTGACCAAATTCATCCCCTTCTTCAAAGGAATATTGCTTCGTGTGGGTTGCTATAGATTGTTTAACTAAATAATCCGAAGCGGTGCCTGTGAAGAATGTGACTCACAAAGAGGCTGAGTCTAGTATCAAGACTTTGATCAAGCCTATTAGTAAGAAAGATTGAGGGCAATCCGAGAAAGTGGTCATGGTGATATCCGATAATTCTTATATGCTAGAGACGTTGCAAGGTGATCGTCTCTCAAGAGCAATTAACGGGAGGTATTTGAAAAAAATACTTTCCCAAAGTGTTTGGCAACAAGCCTAAGTGCTCTCCAAACAATGGCCGGTACATGTATCGCCCTTAGAACAAAATGGCCGATGTATACATCATCCTTAGATGCTAAACAGCCGTTGGGTTAAGTATCGTCGTTGTTTGGTTTGCTTGTGTTTTCAGGTTCATATGCAGCAATTCACCTGAAAACAGGGGGGGCATATGTTCGCACTCAAATTTGGCACAGTCTGCGAAATAGGTAGGGCCGGGTTTGCAACCCGGCTAGGCCGGGTTTTGCCCCTTGCCGAACCCCAGCAGCTGGCCACCTGTCGCTTCTGCAGCCCCCATGAAACCCGGCTTGGCCGGGTTTGGACCCGTCTTGACCGGGTTTGGCAGAGTCCGAGCTGATTAATAGATCTAATCGGTTTTTGGTAGTTTTTGGACGTGGGAAACTTGAAGACTTTCCTAGATACGTGTTTCCTACTGGGATAAGACCACCCCCTTTCTATATATACGATAGGATCATGGCCGATTGAGATCTTAACCATCCAATCGTCAAAAGACATCTACTAAGTAGACTTTTCGGTGGTTCACCCCCTTTATCTTGCTGTTCGGCTCGTCTCTCCGCGAGTTTAGTCGGCGCTCTAGGCAGCTTCCGCGGTTCTTAGGGCAACCTCTTCGTGCATCTCTCCGACGGATCTTTCCGAGAGGTGTTCGGGAGTATTCCGGCGAAGGATGGGCGCTACATCGACCATCAACGTCCTCTGCTTAGTTATCGGTCGTCCCGACGACTAAATACCTCAAACCCTAGCTTCCCCGGCATCACCCGAGGAAGTCGGCCCAGCCGGTTCTCGGAACCGGCCAAGCCGGAAAAATCGGCTCAGCCGGTTTCCAAACCCGGCCAGGCCGGAAAAGTTGGCCCAGCCTGGTTTGAAACCTGGCCCAGCCTATTTTCGTAGGTGTGCAGTTTTGCTCTGTTTCGCTTTCCGTGCGACGTGTGCGATCTAGCATCTGCTAGTGTATTGTCCCTGAGTACCGGGGTACTCCGCAAAACTTACCCGACTAAAGAAAAAGATGAGACTGAGGAATGCAGGCTGTGAGGAGTCAAGGTAAGGCTTTAGCAAGAGTCAAACATTTTGCAGAAAAGCTATGCTAATCTTTAATTCTACCTTCAATATTTTAACTCAGTATTATTTTACTCAAAATCATAGATCTTAGTTCTTTCACATACTTCCTTCTTTCCAATTACTTAGTCATTCTCAAAAACACATGCTAGTTCCAAACCACTTTTTGGGGTAGGGCAGTGGATCAGGTCTCCATAATCAAGGAGCAACGACGATTCGAATCAATTAGTACCTAGCTGGGGATCTCTATCCACACTGCATATGCAACACCTAAGCTTGCATATGCCAACTCCATCTACCACGGCTTTTCCAAAACCTGAACCGGTGCTGCGCCACCCGAGAGCACAGTACTCCTCTCCTATCCAAGCACGCCGGCCACGAGGGTACACGCTACTCTCGCCATCTCTCCACTCACAATGCGTGGTTGTCGGTTCAAGTAGTACAGCCACCGGTGACAAGGCTTCCCGGAGTATGTGGCTAGTTGCAAAGTCTCGATCCAGCAAGCCTACAACGAACGGTCCCTAGCCTTTTCCGTCAGTGATTATGCATTGGGACTCTAACCCAAATACACAATTACCCAACGGTTTCCAAATCCCTGCCCGTCGGCGAAAAGACATGGGAGCGCCGCCCCACGTGCACATCAACCGAATGGACACATTTCTTTTTCATTTCTCATGATTCATCAATAGTATATCACGATAGCTCAGAAAATAGCATTTTATGCAAATATAAAATTAATTAAACAGGGCTAAGCACTTTTGAACATTTTATTTTAAATCAGGCTTCACGGATAATATATCAAGGCAGGTAATGCAGCAATTTAGGTGACAATCAACTCCTATCAACCTAATGCAGTAATTCACCTCAAGTGATAAATTTTATAAAACACAGGGAGGGGATAATGCACCGGGGCTTGCCTTGGATTGCGTAGAGCATCGAGTCAGGATCAGACCTGCAAATGTCGAACCCCTGAACCACCTCAGGACCAACCTCCTGAGCAGGTGCCTCAACTTTCACTTCTTGATTCTCGGTCACTACACGCATGCAATGATGTATGTTTTAATGCGATGCAGAAATACGGTTACAAGAAATAATAAATAAGGCAATCTACAAGCACTACTATCATTCTCAATGTATTCAAAGTAACTGTTTCTAAAATGCCCTAGGTCATAAGGGTGTTTGACCTAGAATCACAACAAATCCCAAAATCACACAATACCCTAGTCATTCTTATTTTGTATTGCTTTTAATCAAACATTTAATTAATAAATAATTAAAGTATTATCTGAGGCCAAACTTTACCAACAGATAGCTGTTGACCTAAAACAACACTAATATAAATTTCATGATTTTTAGAATTACAGAGAATTAATTAAAATTGCCCAAAATTGCATTTATCAATTATAGCACTGGTTTTTGGTTCATGCAGAAAGTGTCTAAAACATAGATTTAATATTTTTATTAAATACTATACATGACAGAGAGCATCCACAATTACTTTTATAATTTTTAACCGAACAGAAAAATTCATACAAAAATAACAAGGCAGAGCAATATTCCTTATATTTATAAATCAAAAATCTTATCTGAAATTCACCAAAAAGACAAAATCCTATTTAGCCTGAGACGACCCACTTAGCCGAAAATCGGCCCAGCACGGCCTGCCCGCGCGCGCGTTGCAAACTTAGCAGAAAACCCCCCCGAACTAAAAGAAACCAACCCGCCGTCCAAATGGCACTATTCACATGAGTCTTACGTTTGCACATAACCCCCCAGACTTTGCTTTCTTCTGACCCAAGGTCCCTCGACCTTTCTCACTGCACAAACCGACGAGTCGGCGGCGGTTCGTCGTTCCAAGCACGCCGCCGGTGAGCCGGTTGACCCAACCGAGAGTACCAGGGTACTCCGGACATCAAGACAATCCTAACGAGGTATGTGGTGGCACGTTTCGGGGTTTAGTGTGCACTCAGCCGCGACTGCGGTGGCTCGGTGGCGGCGGTCCGCCGTGTTCCGGCGAGCAAAGTGTGGTAGGGTTTAGGGGAAAAGCATGGGGAGAACCAGGGGCTCACCGCGACTTTGTCAGGCTAAATGGTCGTGCCCGAGGTGCCACAGAGAGACGAACTTGACGACGACGGCGGGTGCCGTGGTAGCCGCCGGTGATGAGCTCCGCGTTCCGACGAACCTAGGGCACCAAAAGGCAAATAACAGCGTGCGTAAGCAATCATGGGGCACACACAGACCGAAACACATGAACCCAGGGTCCAAAGCTCACCCGAGGAGTCTAGTGACGACGACGAAGCTCGCGGCGGCGCTCCGGTCACCCGCGAAGACGACGACGCCTGTTCTAGCTCACTCGGGACACTACAGCTTAGGCAACCGGATGCAGATGGTGCGCAAGCGAGCTGGGAATTTGGGCGCTTAAGCAATTGGAGCAAGACGGACGGGTGGTCGCCAATTTGGCCGGGGACAGTGAGGTGATCGTCGGCGACCGCGCGGAGGAGAACGGGAAAAGGTATGGGTTGCTCGGCTTTAAAGCACAGGGAAGGGACGGGGTAAGGTCAAGCGAGGTCCGAGGCCCTCTTGCGATGCTGTTGTGGCGGCAACAATGCCCTGCCCGGCCGGACGATGCCGGCGGGCGGCGCGGTGCACGCGCGAGCGCGTCCTCTACACAGGGTAGGGGCCCCTTGCACTGTAGCCAATTATGCCCTAATTCATATAGCAACAGGAGAAACTCTAAAAATAAAAGTTGTAGCAAATTTCGTGTAGAACAATTTTCTTTTTGAACTATATTCAAATTCTGCTCAGATTTGAAAATATTCAAAAGGGGGTAAAACTTGGATTTGAATTTGATTTGCAATTCAATTAAATTCTCCCATTTCTTCTGAATAACTTGAAAATCTTCAAAATTAAAAGTTGTTCAACTTGTTGAGCTCTACAACTTTCATTAAGGAAGTTTAGTCTGATTCTTTATAATTTTTGAATTGACATTTCAAATTTGAATTTCCAAATAGTAATTAGGTTTAATTCAAATTTCTTTTTAAGAACTTCAAATTTGCCCAAAATAAAAGTTGTTGCATTTTAAAAGATCTACAACTTTAGTTTTTGATTTAGGGTTTCTTTTTAATTTCTAAATTTAATTTGAATACACAATCAATCAAATATTGACATACCAAATCACTTTACGATATCTTAAGCACAATCATATGCAAGAATTAAATTTATTTTAATTGATGCATAGTAATAGGGTTTTATACAGGATGATTAGCAGCTAATGATGATGACATGGCAGATTTAGTTAACCGTAACACCAGAGGTGTTACACTTGCTTATGTTGTGATTGGGATCGATTTTCAGAATCAAATGGCCACTGCATTGGCTGGCTATCTTCTTCGATCTTCAGGGAACGACGCTGTTCTGCCCTCATGAGAAATAACTGATGAGCTGCAGTTTTGTATTAGGGGCAGGGCAACAAGGGGTGACGGCTGCATGTCCTTCAGCAAATTTTTTTCAACGCTTGGGCTGTGTTGCTGTGACAGTCTGAAGAGACATTGGTTTCAGATAAATTGCTTTGCCCCCTGGCGCTGTGTGTGTGTGTGTGTGTCTGTGTGTGTCTCCATGATTGAGCTGGCTAGCTGTACCTCTTGTGCAATGATAGACTTCACAACAGGAGAGCCCCACTGTCAAATTTATATAGGAGTACTTCGTATTTGGAAACGTGCCAATTTTAGGGTGCCCCTGATGTTTATCCTGGTGGGACACGCCATGCCACTAGTACGGAGTATTATGCTTTTGCTTTGTCTTTCAGGCTCCGTTTAGTTTGAAAATTTTCCTTCTCTCTCCATCACATCGATTGTGCTTTCCGTCTGCATGGAGCACTAAATGAAGTAGTACCTGTTGTATGTTTGTACTTTTTGCCTGTCTATTTCGAGATGAATCTTTTGAGTCTACTTGAGTCATGATTAGACAAAAGTTGTCAAATACAAACGAAAGTGGTACAGTGCACTTTTTCCCTACTTTTTCTCAACTAAACACAGCCTGAGTGTTTTTACGCCTGGACAGAACAAGATTAGACAGGGGATATTCATCTGACAGTTGAAATCACCTCTCTGGGTGGTGTAACAATTTTCTTACTCTCTCCATTCTGCTGTAGTAGTACGTAGAAAACTCAGAAAATGGAGTTTCTCTTGTGTTCGGCTATACTTTGTACTCCGTATTTCTGTGGCGTTCTCTTCATCATTGTGTTCGTAGTACCAACCACTCGTGTACTAACCAGATTACCAGAGTAGTAGTACAGAGACGGCATACGTGGCATTGCATTGCATGGGAATGGGATGGTTATCAGCCCCGGACGTGACTGGAAGGCCGAGGAAGGCCAAAGATTGCTAGCCGCTGGTCCTCCATTTTCGTGCAACACAAGTTGCTCGTGCAGATTCACCGCATGGAGAAAGAAAGCACCATCATGGCCTTTGGCCAAGTGATGCAAGAACTCCCGTAGCTGTATCTGTATGCCATGTACACTTGTTCAGTCCCTTGATGATTGGCAAATGGTCCTAACTCCTAAAGCGAGAATACGTACAGTAGAACACAGGAACCACATACTGTAGGACTGTACCACATACTCCACGAGCCTTCAAGCTGGATCTGAATGAGTCCCAGATCACAGGTAGCCAGATCATCCAGGAGTTAACATAAGTTTACAACTACGTACTCCCTCAAGCTCGCAACCACGTCGGCATGAAGAATTCAAAGGAGAAAACATCATCATCATGGCATTTGGCAAGTGATACATGCAAGACCACTCATATCATATGGCCCATGGTTGTGTACTACCACACGCTTAACCCCTTGACAATGGCGAATAGTCCTGAAACAAGAATAGGACAGGGGGTAGTACGTGTACAGTGTGCTACCACTCTCCCACAATACATTGCAACTATTGAGTTCTGAAGCTGTTCAGATCATTCCAATAGATCCCGGAGTAACAAAAGCTGTTCATGCAGGCATGCATGTGCTTCTCTACCGTCTCACGCTTTGCATTGCAATAATCTAAATTTTCTCACAGTTTCAGGCTTTTAGCTGGAGAGGGAATGCGCAGTAGCAGGAGAATTGTGACTGATGATAGCAATGCTGGCGGCTGTAGGTAGGTAGCAGCATCCCTGCTGAATCCGTCCAAACGAAGCGCACAATCTCCGTCAGTGCGTGCATAATTGGCACTAGGACCCTCGAGTACAGACAACCGGGGAGTGACCTCGGCCCGGCCGCTCCGGAGCCGTCCTTGCATACTCCCTCCGCAACACACGAATAAACGCAAATTTTTTTTTACTTCTACGATTCTTTCTTATTTGATCGTTCGTCTTATTTAGAAAAAATTAATAAATATTATTCGTTTTATTATGATTTATTTTATTGTTCGAGATATTTTCATATTGATTTATTTAATTTTTTTATTTATATAAAAATTTTAAATAAGATGAATGGTCAAAAAGAAATTGTAGAAGTCAAAAAAATTGCGTTTATTTGTGAGAGGGAGGGAGTACGTACTAGTGTATGATTAAGGCTGTGTTTAGATCACAGTTGCAGTTGCAATTCTGTACTTTCGTTTGTATTTGATAATTTTTGTCCAATCAGGCCAAGTAGGTTTAAAAGATTCGTCTCTTGATGCACTTACAAAAAATACAAACATACAAATATTTCTTCTACATTTAATGATCCATGCTTGTGTCATAATGTTGATGTGATTAGTTACAATTGTAATTTGCAGCGGATGTAAATAAGGCCTAACTGGCGGAGGACCAGCTAGGGCAATGCAATGCCTTGCGAGTGTATACTGCGAGTCTGCGACCTTGGATTGGTCGTCGTCAATGCAATGACATTGCTGAACTTATCGTTTTCGGTTTTTGCGCCATAAGTTTGATTCAATTTGTATAAAATACGTATAATATTTATATGTTCAAATAAATTTATTAAAAAATTAGATTTAAAGATCTTTCTAATGATATTAATTATGTATTATAAATATTAATATTTTTAAATATATAATTGTCGGTAGTTGTTTTTCTGAAAGCGCACACGATAAATATTTTGGAACGGAGGGAGTACCTCCTCATGATTCTTCAGGGACCAGCAGGCCAGCTGCTTCCACTTGGATTGGATCGCGAGTCGCGTGGATGTGAGAGACCTGAAACGCATGAACCTGCTGGCTGACAAGAAGCAATGGAAGGAGCATGACGGCGACGAACAGCAGCAGGTTCTGAATTGTGGCTTGGACAGCGTACAGTAGTGGTAGTTCAGACTCCAGACCCTGCAGACTCCATTAGACGCACTACAGTTGCATCGAGCTGGATCCAGTAACCGGCGCCTTCACTCGCCTGCAGGAGCTTAACTTTCGGTCACTGCTGCTGAACAGTGGGGTGCGGCGCCAGATAGCCGAAAGGAGCCTCGAGCCTCGCCCCTCGCTTTAACACGTACGGAGTAGACTTTCCATGCTTGCTGGCCTTTTTTTTTTCCCCCTCCTGATGAATGAACTTTTGATGGTACTACTTGTAACAGTGAGTGGTCTACTGATGCTTATCCAGCTTGCAAGTGCCTGAGATCCTGGATTGTTTCCTGGGCTATGCATTCTAACCCGGCCGAATCATTTTGCCAGCGTGGGAGCTTCATCATGTTTACAACGTAACAGCAATATGGATACTGAATGAGGGTAGCGATTTTGAAATCATGTAGCGGCACCCCTGGCGCCCGCCCGCTTCCCATCGCCGCCGCCGTCGTCGGCCGCCATTCCGGCGCCGGCAGCCCCTCCCTCCACCTCCCATGCACTCCCCCTTTCCCCTCCCCTCAACTTAGACGCCGAGCCCACGGATCCATTCGCTCCTGCAACTGTCGACACTGCAGGATGCCGCCTCACCGGAACGTCGTCGCCACAGCTTGGCTGCCGGTCGGCTGCCGGATCCAGCCCGTGCGGCCCCAGCGTGGGCGAATCCGCGGCTGCTGCGGCGGAGTGGCTGCCGCATTCGACGTCTCCCTCAACGCCCTCAGGCTGCTCGGCAACGGCAGCCACCTCCCATAACGGCGCTGAGCGCACCCCTTGCTAAGCTGTTGCCGCTGCAAGTCACGACGGAAGGTGGCTGTGTCGGCGTTGTTGGTGCCGGCGCCGCCCCGCTCGAAGACACAGCCGCGCTGGAGGCCGCGTCGGGCGTTGCCTGCGCTGCTGTGATGGGGATGGGTGCCGATCCACCGGCACCTGTGGCCTTCCCCTTGGCTGGGGTGGCCCCAGCCGCGCGGGCGCCTGCGACGCCGCCTGGGCCGGACGCCGTTACTGCGTCAAAACATGAAACGGCCATGGCTGACCCCCAGCTTCCAAATCCGGTCACCGAGCACCTGTCCCCGGAGCTTGGGACAAACGCAGGGCCTGTGCCGCCGCCAGGAGCAGCAGCCACCAAGCCCGTGGATGGATTGGAGGTTGTCATCGAGGACTTCCTAGAGGACGACGACGCCTCGGAAACCAGCTCGCCGCGGCGGGCTGCCCGTGTGCCAGGCGTCGACATTTTCCTCGTCCACCCTTCTACGCCCAGGGTGTCGTCCTCTCTTTCCCCCTTTGCGCCTCCCTTTCTTCCTAGGGACGGCTCGTCGGGGCGATCCAAGGCTCGACGTTGGGCGGACAACGACTCCGAGGTGGAGGGGTCGCCGAGGATTTTCCCGACCTCATACCTCGATGTAGTTCGCTTGGGGTCGTCGGTTTGGGCTTCGCCTCCCGTTGGTGGTTCTCATGACAGCGCCACTGCTGACCGGGGAAAGCGACCCCCAGAGGTCGCTCGTCGCCCGGCACCCCCCGTGCGTGCCCAAGACCATCCAATCGGAGCGGACGCTCGACGGCGGAGAAAGCGCAACCTTCCACGCCCTCAGCTGGTGCATGCTCTGCACGCTCAACCAGCGAAGGGTCGGGCCCCTGCCCGGCAACGCCTCGGTGCTCGCGGACGGGTCTCTGCCCCCGACGCCGAGGGGTAGAGGGAGATCTTGGCTTGGCAGGAGCCAGGGCATCCAGCTACCTTGGCTAGGCCTCGCCACGGCCCTGAGCTGCACGCAAAGGTTCAGAAGTTCCCAACACAGCTTCGCGACAGATGCTTCAACTGCCTCTCCTACTCGCACCGTGTGGCGTCTTGTCGGTTGCCACAGCATTGCCTATGCTGCCATGGTTTCCGTCATATCACCAGGGACTGCAGGCGTTATAAGTCAGCGGCAGTGGGAGGGGGCTTGCGTCGTCACCCGGCTCGTGCCGATGGCCCCGCTCAAAACGCTTCCCCCGACAGCCCTCCGTGTAATACCCTGGGTATTACGGCTAGTTAATTTTGCCATGTCATCATGTTTAATTTAATCATCTGCATATGATTGTGCTTAGGGCTTCTAAAGTGACTTAATTATGTTTAAGTTTGATGGTGTAATTAAACCTTTAATTGGGAATTAAAGATATTAGCAAAAGAAAAATTCCAATTAAGCTTTAAATTGACTCAAAACCCAAATTTAAAATCTGTTTGGAATTAGATGAAAGTGCCTTAATAAAAGTTGTAGATATGTTAAAATTAAACAACTTTTATTTTGGAAGATTTTGAAGTTATAATATAAAAATTTAAATTAAACTCAAATTACTATGTTGAAATTCAAGTTTGAAACTTCAAATTCAAAAATATAGGAATTTGACAAAACCTCCTTAATAAGAGTTGTATAGATCACTGAGTAGGACAACTTTTATTTTGACAATTTTTTCAAGTTGTTAAAGAAATTTAAAAGTAATTTTAAAAATACAGTTTGAAATTCAAAACCCTCTTTTAACCCATTTACTGTAGTTTCAAAACCATATGGAATTTGGGTTTGGTTCAAAAACAAAAGTTATCCAAAGTTTTGAAACCTATAACTTTTGTGTTTTCACTTCTTCAAGTTTGTACACAAAATCTTGCGAATTGGGTCAAAAACCGAGAGGAGGGCACTGTATTTGCTACAGTAACCCGCCCTCCCCTTTCTGTTCGCGCACAGGAGCTGGCCGCCGGGGCGCACGCGCGCGCGGCACCGCACGTGCCGGCCGGGATCCTGCCCCCGGCACGGCCGCGCGCGTGGGGGACCCCGCGCCGCCCTATGCCGCTCCTGTCCCTCCCTCTGACCGGCTTAAAGGGCAACGACACCCTCCTCTGTGCCCCCCATCTTTTCTCCGACCACCGTCGCACCCGCCTCCAAAATTGGCCTCAACCAGTGCACCATTCTTCAATTGCTTGAGCACCCAACCTCCCTGCTCCCTTGCGCATCCTGTGCCTACGCCTGAGTCGACGTTCGTGCTTCGAGGGCTCAGGAACGCTCGTCGTCGTCCGTTTGTCCGGTCGGAGCTCCGCCATAGTCGTTCTTTCGGTGTAGCTTGCTGTGGTGAGTCTCGTCCGCGCTAGTGTTACGTTTTGAGCTCCTTAACTCTTGCTGATCTTCCTGCGTGTGGTGGTCTTTCGTTTGGTGCCCCAGAACGCTCGGAACGGAGGGGTCACCGTCGTGGAGCACCGCCGTGGCCGCTGTCGTCGTCAAGCTCGCTCTCTCCCACCGCCGCTGCTCCCGCCGTCTGCCGGTCTAGGACCGTGGTGAGCTCCTGGATCTCCCCAAACCTTTTACCTAAATGCGATCGTACCCTTACGGCCGGAATGGGTTGGCCGCGCCGCCGCGTCCGCCATGGGCGAGCTCAAGCTCGTCGGAGGCGCGTAGCTCCCTGGTTTGATATGCTAGGTTGTCTGCTGGGTCTTAGGATTCGCTGGGGTACGCTCGGTTTCGTCCCGGGGATCGCCGGCGGCGAGCTCCGCGGCAAGCCGCTGTGCGCGCGTGTGTGCGTGTGTGCGCGAGTGGGCGCCGGCCTGGTAAGGAGGAGGAACTGACAGGCGGGGGCCGCCTGTCAGCGCCTTGGCATGGCGCCTGGGCGTGGGCGCGGCGCAAGCGGGCTGTGTGGGCCGGCCTGCTCTGTTCGTGGGCCATCTCGGGCTAAATATGTTTTTCAATTTCCCAGTGAATTAATATGCTCTTTTCTTTTATATTTATGAATGAATAGTAAACAGTTTTGTTATTTTCTTAGGAATATTTCTGTTGATCTAAAAATCATGAAAATAATTGTGGGTACTCTCTGGAGCATGTAGAATTTTATAAAAATATTAAATAGAAGGTTTGGACACTTTCTGTAGGGACTAAAAATCAGCTTATTAAAGGGTAAATGCAACTTTGGACAATTTTA
Source organism: Eremochloa ophiuroides (assembly GCA_038502445.1). NCBI lineage: Eukaryota > Viridiplantae > Streptophyta > Magnoliopsida > Poales > Poaceae > Eremochloa > Eremochloa ophiuroides. The sequence continues at coordinate 268,871 of JAHLJS010000173.1, forward strand.
ATAAATTCCAGATTAATCCAAAAATCATAAAAATTTATGTGGCACTGTTTTAGGGTAAAACCTACCTGTTGGTTAAGTTTGGGCTCAATTTGAAATTTTCTGATCACTTGATAAATAAGTATTGGGTGAATTGAATAAAAGAATCGATTTTAGCAAATAATCCCTGAAGTGTGGTGTGATTTTTGGATTGATTGAGTTCATGGATCTTTTACCATAGTGATCCTTGTCAAAAGTATTAAAGTCTCTGGTTGGTTGTAGTAAAGCTGTGCAGCGGTTTTCTATGACCGTTAAAATGGTCAATATAATAAAAGTAAGAAAAACACTCCTTTTATCTTCCGTAAAACGTTTACAACTTTACCGTGAAGGAAAGTTGTACTCAAGATCTAAATGGTTTACTTTCTAGCATTTCATTCATTGTCCTTATACCATGCTAAGCATACATCATTGCATACGTGTAGTGCCCGTTCCCGAGGAGGTCCAAGTCGAGGCTACTATCGAGAAGGTCAATCCAGAAGTCATCCAGGGATTCGACATCTGCGGGACCGAGCCCGACCCGACGCTGTACGCGATTCAAGGCAAGCCCTGATGCATTCAGCTCTTTCCTTGTATTTTATAAAATATTTATAACTTGAGTCTATTATTACATTAGGTTGTTACGAGTTGTTTGTCACCTATATTGATGCATTACCTACCTTGATACATCACATCCCGGAAACCTGTTTAAAAATAAAAATATTCAAAAATGCTTAGCCCTGCTTAATCAATTTTAACTTTGCATAAAAAGGCTATTTTTGACCTATGAAATTGTGATAATTATGAATCATGAGAAAAGGGAAAGGGATATGAGTCCGTTTGGAAATTGTGTACTTGGGTAGCAGCCACGATGCACCGTAACCGTCGGAAAGGGATTTTCCGTTCGTTGGTTGTGAATTTGGGTTAGAGTCCCAATGCTTGACCATCGGCGGAAAAGGGATTTGAAAGCCGTTGGGACACTTGTATTTGGGTTAGAGTCACAATGTAGTGTCGCCGGCGGAAAAAGAATTAGGGACCGTTCATTGTAGGCCTGCTGTGATCGGGACTTTGCAACTAGCCACATACTACGGAAAGCCTGTGACTCCGGTGGCCCTACTGCTTGAACTGACAACCACGCACTGGGAGTGGAGAGATGGCGAGAGTAGCGTGTACCCTCGTGGCCGGCGTGCCTGGAGAGAAGAGGAGTACTGTGCTCTCGAGTGGCGCAGGACCGGTTCAGGGGTAGGATAAGCCGTGGTAGGCGGGGTTGGCATATACAAGCTTAAGTGCAACATATGCAGTGTGGATAGGGATCCCCAGCTGGGTACTAATCGATTCGAATCGTCGTTGCTCCTTGGGTATGGAGACTTGATCCTTTGACCTACAATTGAAAAGTGGTTCGGAACTAGGTGTTTTGAGAATGATTAAGAATTTGAAGGTATGATGATATATGAAAATGAATTTGGAATTATGGATATGATTAAAATAAGATTGAGTTAAAATATTGAAATAGGATAGTAATGCTTTTCTGCAAAACTTTTGACTCTTGCTCAAGCCTTACCTTGACTCCCCTCAGCCTGCATTCGTGAGTTTCATTCCTTTTTCTTAGTCGGGTAAGTCTTGCGGAGTACCCCAGTACTCAGGGTTTGTTAACCCCATGTTGCAGGGACACAGCAGCCGGAGGTTTGTCTCGCCCCCTGCTGTGTGACAGTGGTACAGGAGGGAAGTGAGGAGGAGTAAAGTTGAACCCGTGGGCAGTGTTCTTATCATTAAATACTTAATTATGTTGTATCGTCATTCCACTGCTGCTGATTTTATTTATGGTCTGTAATATTTTCACTTTAATCGTATTTGGACAAATGGCTTGTAATCTAAGTACCTTATAATCTTTCCGCGCTTTCACTCTGATGTAATTTGTTATGAAATGTTGTAATTCTGTAATGGCTTCGCAATGGGATCCTGTCGGAGGAAATCGGGCGTTAATGTAGCCCGGCAGAGCCTTCTAGATCATTTAGGACACGGGCCCGGCTGTCAGAGGTCCTTAGTGACAATGACAGGTGCCTGTGGGCCATGGGATATAGGCGGTTCTGTCACACTCCGACATCGGATGGAGCTGCACAGAGGGCTGAGGGGGGTGCGGGCGGGCCTTGTGGGCGCCGGAAACGGCATCGGCGGCGCCGGCGCCGGAGCCGGTCTGAGCCGACGATGGACAATTGCACGAGATCGCCTGCCGAGCACGCAGACGACACCACCGCCTCCTCTGCTACACAGTGCTCCCTCGAGCCTGATTTGCTCGCGGAGGTGATGTGTTCGTGTGTTGCGCCAGCGGTGGGATTCGTCCCCGTCGACCCGATGTTGGACGAGCTTGCCGCATCACTCAGGACGAGCTTGTCGCATCACTCAGCCTCCGTCGACCCGATGCTGGATGAGATTGCCGCTTCAAGTGTCAATCTCGCTACAATGGCCAGTGCGACGGCCGCTGATAGCATTGTCTATGAGGATGTTGTTTTGCAGGGGACGGGAAACGATGGTGCCTGCAGTGACGGGATGGAGGACATTGATGCTTGCGCCTCCTTCTGCATGCGGATGTTCAAACCGATCCCTGAACCGCTGCTACCGACGCCAGCCTCGCCTCCTGGGGGTGATGTTCTGAAGCGGGCCGACAAGCTGAGTACGAGAAGACGCAGAAGGTTGATAGCTCCCACCCGCTCTAACCTGCGTTTGGCAGCTCATCCGTCCACCGTGCCGGTGGCAGAGCGCGCCCAGTGCAATCTTGAGAGCGAGTTGGAATTTCTCAACCTGTGGGGATATAAACCCCCGGTGCCACAAGATAAGACATGGGCCGCACCATCAAAGATAGCTCAGCCTAGAAGACAAAGACGTACGGTGCAAGGCTGCACCGCACGGTTGATATACCAACTTGGTTAGTTTATTTATAACCTTATCCCCTGAGACTATATAAGGAGGGGTAGGCGTCCAACATCTAGATCAGGCCACATAGATCCACACGGAACATGACATCATCTAATAGTAATACAATACAGCAACACATATGACGTAGGGTATTACGCCTCGCGGCGGCCTGAACCTGTATAAATCTTGTGTCTCGCGCTCTCTGCGCAACACTTGTTCGTCTTAGGCGCACCCTCACCGATCATCTACTACCTTAGGCATACCCCTCGGTAGACTATCACCGGTGTTCCGTCGACAGTTGGCGCGCCAGGTAGGAGGTGTGCATCCTGATCCTATGGCGAGCAAGATAGAAATTTCTTCCATCATTATCGACTACGGCATTCGGCGACGGCGGATCAGATCTGAATTTTTGATCGTCATCCATAACGACAACCACATCCGGTGACGGTGAAATTTTTCTCGGTCGGTATCAACGAACTACAAATCAGCAACACGAGGCGAAGTCGTCGACGCTACACGGTGCGGCGGCGGCCCCGACGTCACAAACAGGACGCTATTGTTCAATTGGCTGCGCAATCATTTGCCCTAGAGCATCTAGGTTGACGTGGCATCTGCATGGGACTCTGCTTCTACAGCCGTCATGAGTCCTTCACAAAGCGTATCAGCACGTATCGGATCTAATCCGATTTTGCAGCTGGCTAGAAGACTCGCCCACGTGACCCGAAGCACAAACACAAACATGATCTACACGCAAGACATGCAAGCAAGCTTTCTCGAAGGAAACCCAGGCACATCTCCGTACGACGCATGCACGCAAGAAAGGAAAGATGCAGACTCTTACCATATGAAGATGATTTGCATGGTGTACCTATTCATCTACACAAGCCAATCAGGCCTCTTGCATGGCCACGTACGATCTAAAAGGCCAATCAGGCCTTGACTCCCCTGCTGCGTGACAATTGTTCAGGAAGAAAGTGAGGAAGAGTGAAGTTGGACCCGTGGACAGGGTTCCGTTATCATTTATCTAAGTATGTTGTATCATTGTTCCACTGCTACTATCTTTTAATTATGGATTGTAATAACTACACTTAAATTCTATTTGAACAACTGGTTTGTAATCTAAGTACTATGTAATCTTTCCGCGCTTTTACTCTGATGTATTTTATTATGAAATGTTGTAATTCTGTAATGGCTTCGTAATGGGATCCTGTCGGAGAATACGGGTGCTAATGTAGCCCGACAGAGCCTCCTAGGTCATCTGGAACACGGACCCGGCTGTTAGAGGTCATTAGTGACAATGACAGGTGCCTTGTAGACCATGTGATTTAGACGGTTCTCTTACAGCAAGCACATCTCCCGTGTGATGTTTTTTTCTTTTTTTTAAAAAAAAATTGTGCTGTATAGTGATTATGATTGTGCTTATGCAGTTATTCGAAAGCGAAAAGTCTGAGGGATCCAACCACAGGACGGCCCGAGCGACAGGATGAGGCGACATGTAATTGACCGATGCTGTCTCCATACACTTCATTTTCAGCTACGCCCTGTACAGACAATAAAAGGCCCCTTAGCCAAAAACCAATTAGGTACTACACTGCCACACAGGCTAATTATCTTCTTCTAAACTAGGCCAATTTTTTTCTTCCAATAAATATACCGCAAGCAAAAACCCTTGCCGTCCTTCCATGAGGGAAAAATGGGCCAATTGTCTTCTAATAAATCATCGGAAACAAACCATATCGTCCGTTGAATAAAACAACTTGTTCTTGGGTGAATTCATGTCAAGTGTCCGTGCATAATCATCCAGCGAGCTGTCTCGCAAAAAACAAAAAAAAAACATCTAGCGAGCTGTGATTTTTCTTTTTACTAATTCTCTTAGTCTACAATTGCATAATTATGCATAGCCATGTGGAACGAATCCACTATGGTTGCCTATACATGCAGATTGCAGATAGTATCCACCTTTTTTCCCCAAGATTCTCTACTAGGAGTACTCAATTTTTTTTTTTCTAGAGTAGTAGAGCAGCAAGATTTCTGATCCCAGAAACTCATTCTTGACAACTCTGAAACGACAAGCATCGTCGAATATTCCGGCCGCTGCATGGCACAGGCCGTTGGCCCTTGGCCGATCCGAGCTAGCACTAGCAGTACTCGGAGCTCGAAGCGCCGCCACGAGTCCCTTCGCCGCATTGCCATTTTTCTCCAGGAGAGAAAGAGGCCACGAAGCTGCTCCATTAGTATGCTGCCAGGTGCAGTCCGCGCAGCGGCGGCCAGCTCGATCGAGCACCTCCGTGCTGATCCGATGAGTAGCCGTAGCCGAGGAGGAAGCTACTAGTAGATGTGTCGGTGCGGCCACCTGTCCGCGTCAGCGTCCGGCCACGGATGAATGGATGGATCATGACCAGGACCAGCCATGCACGTCGCATTTGCGGGTTCGCCTGCGAGGCCTGTCACATTGCGCCATGCATTGCACCCGAGACCGCTCGAGGGGGACCAGGGAGTGGATCATTATCGATCTCTGCTAAAATCACGCATATTCTAATTCTGTGTATACGGCCTCAAACGTCGGTTGCTGTATATAAATAGATACTCCCTAGTGAAATCCTTGCCTTTTCGCCAGCAATGTACACGGATCACGACCGTGACAGATTGAGACGCGTATGGATTTGTCGCGTGCTTATAATGAGTTAATGATCTACGAGACACTCCAGTAATGGAGAAGAGGAGAGGTTGCTATTGATGCGCCAGTAGTGCACATCATCTGGAGACGGCAACATTTACTTGCCTGCATGTCGATCCACTATCCGACAGGCGATCCGACATCAGTGTGGGCGGGGGCGCACCCGTTTCAATTCGCTTCAGTAGAGCGGTACACAGTGACACTGACCATCGTATCAATGCAAGAAAAGGAACCGCTGATGGACGGACCCAATTATAAAGTTGTTTAATTATCGATCTGCGAAGGATAATTTTAACTTTTCAGGAGTAATCACAATCACATCACAGTGCACAAGTACTAGATGGAATGGAACAAGCGAAAAATGACTTTTGATGGTGGGAGTATATGATACAGACATGAACACGAACAGTAAACTACATACACGAACACTCGAACAGGGAGGGTGGCGGAAGGGTGGGCGAGGGGAGGAGGCTACAAAACAGGGCACAAGAATTTTACCACCAGCAGTCATCAGCTAATGCATTACACAATTCGCCAAATCCTTATTTATTTACCATACAGACGACCCACCCCATGTTTCGACGCCCTTCGTCTTGCTTGATTGATCCGGCGTCGACCACGCGCCATTGTTGGATGGACATGGACATGGACACGGGCTTACTACTGCATGGAGCACTCGGCGGGGAGGCCCTGCGGGTAGCGCTTGGGGTCGGTGCAGTAGTTGTAGATCATGTACTTGCGCTGCACCCACCGCATCCGCTGCTGCAGCGTGAGGTCCAGCTCCTGGTTGTACCAGTCCCCGGCGGACGCCGCTGTGGCGCCGGCGCCCTCGGTGCCGACGGCGGCGGCGCCGCAGCTCGTCTTGCCGCCCGCGACGGCGACGCAGGCGTCGGCGCGGAAGCTCCGGTAGGAGGCGGAGAACGGGGCGTGGGACCAGTCCGTCTTGACGCGCCCCCCCTGCGTGGCCCAGTCGTCGGCGTTCCAGAGGCTGGAGTAGAGCCTCATGGGCTGGTTCTTGGGGAACGCCACGCCCTTGCTCTCCAGGTTCTTGAAGTCCCTGATGGGCATCTCGTCCACCATGAAGATGACGTGCTTGGGGTTCCAGAGGATGGAGTAGGTGTGGAAGTCCGCGGTGGGGTCGAACCAGAGGCGGAACTGCTGCTCCCGCTGGCCCTGCCCCGCCGTGAACACGTTGGTGTGCAGCGTGTAGGGCTCGCCGGAGACGTTGCCGAGGAACTCGAAGTCGATCTCGTCGTGGGCGCCGCCCTGCGACGAGAGGTAGTAGGCCGTGACGGTGCCGGCGGAGTTGCCTGGAACGAGCTTCAGCTGCATGTCGATCTTGCCGAACAGGTACTCGTGCCTCGACTGGAACCCGGACCCGGACGTGCGGTCCAGCGTCAGCGTCAGCAGCTGCCCGTTGTCCAGGATCTTGCCACGCCCGTCGCCCCACGTGATGTCGAACTCCTGGTTGAAGTTGGCCGCAGCGGCGGCGGCGGAGTAGGCCACCAGCACGCCCAGCAGCAAGGACACCCGACGACGAGACGCCATGACCGATGATCGCTCGATCGAGATCTCCTCAGTCAGCTATAGCCTAACCAAGCAAGCAAGCAAGAGACGCTACTACACTGGAGTGAGTAATCACCAGGTAGAACTACAACTACGATGGAATGCGAGGTGCTCGATCGGATAAGCTGGAGTGAGATGATCGAGCATTCGAACTTGTGCTTCTTTGTGAGTGGGGAAGCGAGGGTGCGAGGTGGGTTTTATAGGGAGAGAGTGGGGGTTTGGGCCGGCGGCGATAAGAATGGGAATGGCGTGCCGCCCGCGCGGATGGTGCCGCGAAGCAGAGCATGTACGCGTGCCTGGCCGTGTGATCTCTGTGTGAGGTTGCACTGTAATGCGTGTGAGTTGGCGCCAGAGGAGGAGGAAGGGGCGGGCAGTACGCTGCGGCGGGGCAGGGCGGGCTTGATGACGGGCAGGGCCGACGAGGAGGCCACGGCGCGTCGGCGCCTCCAGCGACGGCATGCGCACAGCGAGCCGAGCGAGATATTTTGGTCGACCGGGACGTGCAGCGATCCCCTTGATGGCATTCGTTCTCGCGACCTGGATTCTCGCCGGATGTCTCTTGGCTCTGGAACGAACGGAGAAACCTCAAGCCAACTGAGCTGGCGAAGTACAAACTACTGCTCCCTCCGTCTCTGAAAGGATGTAAATCTTATTTTACAAGAAGTAAAAAGATCTTAAATTTGACTAGATTTGTATCTCTAATTAGATATATTATGAAAATGTATTTCATAATTAATCTAATGATACTTATTACATATCATTAATATAGATACTTTATTAGATATATTTGATCAAAATTATGAATCTTTAACTTCTTATGAAACGAGATTTACATGTTTTTTTAAGGAGTACTAGGTACTACTCAAAACAGGGCACGGAGGAACCACACACTTTCGTGTGCCAAGTTCTGTTTACCCGGCCAGGAGTAGTTCTACGGCAACACGGACACGCCGATGTGGTTTACTTTTAGCTGCTTCCAACCGCCTCTACTACGGTTCGTACCGACGGTGTGCTCTTTTACGAGTGCCAACATGTCCACGTTGTCAAGTACTCCGTACAGGGACCAATATGCGTGATGATATAAAATGCCATTGCGATGACTGCCATGACTGTTGTACACACTGTACTGCTGTAGCCCTATCTTGATTTTTAACTGTTGGACTGGAACGCTGATCTTGACTATTTTTTTTGATTTATTGTGAGACTGTTTTTTCTTAATAAATAAAATGTTGCTTTTGGGTGTCGGACTGGAATGCTGATTTTTAACCCTGTTCGGCTTGCTGATCCAGCCAGCACCAGCCAGTTATTCAGCAGTGTTTTTGTCTCAGAACAATCAGTCAGCCAGCCGTACCGTACCAGCCAGCTGAATATTATTTTACACATGTCAAAAGTCATGGATCAAGTTTCAGTTTATTTTATCACACTAGTATGGTTTTTTTAAGTGACTGCCATCACGTCCACATTAGTATATATAAGCCCGAAAAACTTCGCGCCCACTGTTACGTGTGCTCATCAGATACGAGCACTTCCGGTCTCAAAAAATTTACTTTTTCTAAATCATCATTTAAAGAGCCATTTACATTAAAATCATTTTTTTATATTTTATCATTCTCCAATAGTTTTTTTTTATGTTCTTCGTGTTTTAGAGAGTCATTCTCGCTATCTACATCTTTAGCTAGCGAGAAGCCCGAAATAGAGCATGATTATATTTAGATGATCAAATTAAATGGTCTCTTATAGAGTATTTTTCTAACAAAATCTATTCCTAACAATTACTGTGTACAAAAGATTTAAAGAGACTCCTGAAATTGCTCTCGAGATACTGTCTCATTTGAGCCAGAGCATGCCGAATTTTGTTCCTTTTTTCCCCTCTCCATGCAAGTGGAGTAGTTTTAAGTTCTGATTTGGTGGAATGGCAAAAGACATTATGACGACTAAACAACGGATTAAGCATAGGACTAAGATAACTCTAGTAATACATAACTGTATACGACTAACGTACTAGGCTCCGTTCGGCTGGAGCTGAAAAGCGCTTAAAAGTGCTTATTTTTCAGCACTTCTATAGTACTTTACTCTCACAATAAATCAGCACTTCTACAGTACTTTCAGCGCTTTTCAGCTTCACCGAACAGAGCCCTAGTACTAGCTTCCGCACACAGTAGGGGAATAGAGTGGCAGGCTGAGAACGGAATGATGGAATAAAAATCCTGCGTGTTGGAAAGTTATATCCAGCGTGGCAGCGTAGCACCGGTGGTTGAGCTTGAATTGAAGCGGCGAGAGGAGCATGAGCTGCTACTATAGTACCACACATCTTCCGATCCATGCGAGGTGCGTGTGGATGCACTTTACTACGCTAACCACAACGGATGATCATGGTTAAGTATGAGTAGCTAGATCGCAGCAATACGATGCACGGCTAGCATTATCTCACCGCAGCCATACCGTGGTACTAGCATTTATCTCCGAGTGACTGCTGGTACAGTCCAAGAGCTAAAACAAACCTCCTCCAACTCCAAGTGACCCGTGGATCTGATCGGATCGGATCGGATCATACACGCACGAGCACGAACCCTACGGAGTACGGACATACGCACGGCACCAGAAACACCCAAGCCGAGCTCTTCCTCCTCGTCTGATGAAATGTCGAAACCCTCGGACGACGACAAGGCAAAAATGCAGTAGGAATACGTACAGGTCTATACAGCACTACTAGTAGGCAGCAGCCGTACGAGTACATGCATGCCAACGGCGGGACGGGCATACACGGAGGGGGGCCAGCAATGATCGCGTGCCAGGTCGGCACGGACAGGAAGGGCCCGACGGATGGATGGATGGGGAAGAGGAGAGGAGATGGTTATGGTCACGCGTCGGGCGTTGCAATTGCAAGCTGATGATGGCCCCAGGGCATGCAGGGGACGACGGACGACGACGGGTGATCCAGCACTACTGCAGTTTATTAGCTGGCGTCGGCGAGGCATATTCAAGTACGAGTACTAGCAGCACAGCTAGCAAGAGCTCTCATTCACCCACACGAATGCGCCTCCAGTCCGATGCCGGGCGCATGGGGCGCGCGCGCTCCGCCGCGCGCTGCTGTGCTGGGTGATGCATGACGGGCCGCCCTCGGTCGCCGGCAGCACGGCTGCCACCGATTTCATAACTTTCATTACGACGGCCAGCAGCTAGCACTGGGCCATGCACTCATTCACGGGCCACCCAGCGAGATTGGCAATGCCTTCCATGCGTCGTGGACGCTGGGCGCGTTAATCGCACGCATTATTACTGCTTGGCGTACGTACTAGTCCTACTACCTCCGTCAGAAAAAAAAGAGAAACGAACAGTAAAAAAAACTTACGGAGTACGATGAGCTAAATTGATACGACTAGAAAACATTCAGGTCTTTCACGGAGGACTAGCCCCGCTGGACACAGTTCTCTTAGAAAATAGCTTTATTAGCAACTTGTTTGACGAGCTGTTCGTTTTTATAACTTTTGTCCAATCATGATTCAAGTAGACTTAAAAGATTCATCTCATGATATGCATGCAAAAAGTACAAACATATAAACATTTCATCTACATTTAATGCTCCATACATGTACCACAACATTGATGTGACTAGTTGTAATTGTAATTTACAGTGGATAAAAACAGGGCCTACTTAGCGACCCCGGGCGACCGACATGTGCCGATGGAGACTCTGATGCCACCCGCGGCTTTTCCAGCCTGTACTGCTCGCCTGCTAGGGCGTGCCGCGCATGCATGCACCTCGCCGCGTCGTCGCGCACGGGGACGTACGGCCTCGGGGCTATCTGTCACGTGCTGCCGTCCTCGCGACATCGTCTGTGTATCCGTCTGTCCTCGGCCCTTATCTTATCCACACAATCGCCTTTTCCGTGCTCACGGTCCACGGGCCACGCGGCAGCGCAGCCGGAGCCTGGAGATCAGGAGAGGCCATGAGTTGCCTGACGATCGCCGATGATCGATGGGGTCGAGCATCTGGAAGCCGAGCGAACCTGATTCCATGGATCCAGTGCCAGCCTGCTAGTGCTAGGGTCTTCATTCAAATCTTCCGTCCATCGTCCCATCATCTTCTCGACGCCATCCGTCCGTCCGTCCGTCCGGCCAGCTAGCTGGCACGGCACGTACGTACGTGAAGCTGATTCGAATGATTGTTGCGACGCGGGTGCTCATTACTCGCTCGCTTGTCGGAGCAGGGTGGTTGCCAGCATTCATGCCCGCCCGCCCACGGGCCCGGGAGGAGGCAGTCACTCCTTCTCGCTCGCCGCTCCGTCGCGACGCTCGCGATCCTGTATCCTGATCCTGCCATCCATCACGCCTGCAGGGCTATGGATGCGGCTGGCAGCCTGGCTGGCCCCTGCTGTGGTGAGTGGTGAATGGCGATGCATGCACGCACGCATGGGATTTGCCTGTGGCCGCGTACGTGCGGGTACGGCCGGGCGACGTGGCGGCAGGCAGGACGTACTACGGCGCTGATGAGCTATGCATGCGATTGCGATTGCCGATGCGCGCGGCTGGCACTGGCACAGGCAGCAAATGGCAACCAGCTGTTGGCAATCATGGTGGGAAAGGGAAAGATAACGAGAGGAGGGCATGTCCGCCGCCTGCTGGGTCCTCCCTAGTCCCTACCCCAGTCATGGGCTCATGGCCCCCCTCCTCCCTGCCCGTGAACCCTCCCGATCGAGTCTTGAGGGGTGATGGGCGGTGCCTGATTAACCCTTTTGTTTCAGCGCCCAGCAATACGCCACTGTTATCAGCATCCGGGGCTACAAATGTTTGATCATGCTTTATAGCTACTCGGACATCTAACTCTGTTGTCGTTATTGCAAGTGTGTGTTAATTTGGTTGCCTTGATTTTCTCCATTTTATATCAGTGGATGTACGTCTTCAAACTGGCACACATTCGAAACGAGTTTCACTGGTTATTATCCTTGGAGCCTGTTTTGCTAGGGCTTATCAGCCAAAATCAACATTTTTTAGAAAGTGTTTGCTCTCACAGTAAATCAACATAAATCAAAATCAGTGTGCCATCCTTAGCCCAAGTCTCTGTACTCACCAATACAGACAACCACCATCGATCTCCGTAGGCTTACCACATCTGCTAATAACTAACCAAACTAATTTCTACTCTTTTCATGTTACTGTACCCACTCATCAGGATATGCTACCTGTATGATATAGCCACGTAAATGAAACCAAACTAAACACACGCAATACAAACTCCCCATTAGTACTCCATGATTTTTGCTTAAAAAAGGTTCGTTCACTTTTTTAGCCCTTTTTATCCTTGAGATAAGCTGCATAGGCGGACCGCTTTAGGCTGTGTTCTTCGCATCGTATCCCTCGGCCTAACTGTCCCATCGCCAAGCCCGTAAAGCCGTGTCCACCAAGGGCCCAAGAATAAGAGCCCATGCATATACGGATGACGGTCACTTCGGCTCCTAAGCCTGACAAGCCCACCCACCTCTAGCCTCTTACCGAGTTCCAGGCCACTTGGGCCTTATCGGGAGCGTCTTAAAACGGCTGTTGTCTCCCTGTAGTGTAGGTCCATTTTCGTTGTCCTCACACTGCGGCCAGTATCAGGTTCGTGGGCTCATTTCATTTGTTGGCCCAATTCTTCCTCAAGAAAATTGCAATAACAGGACTTCAAACAATGAGCTTTGCTATTATAGGATTTCAAACATTATTTTCATTAAAATAACATTTGAAAAGTTGCGTTTTCGTGGTACACGACATTTTCGATTTTTAATCTCTTATAACTCATAAAATACATGTATTTTGGTTAAATTGGACCGTATTGCCCTTTTTATTTATGGCTGCTATCGGTGCTAGTTTTAGCGCGGCTAACATCGGCTAGTAAATTTGTGTTTTGCGGTTGAGGTTACGGGTGGTGTGCAAGGGGGAACACAGGATTTATACTGGTTCAGGCAATGAGTGTCCTACGTCCAGTGCGGGATCGAGTCGTGTTGCCTTGCACCGGAGTGCTCGTAGTAGGGGTTACAAGCTGAGCGAGAGAGGAAAGTGCTCCCAAGTCTCTTACGAGTGTCTAAGTGCGTTGTAGTATGTTGATGAGTGGTCGTGAGTGTGTGTGAGCTTGTGAGATTGTCTAAGGCTGGCCTCTGCTCTCCCTTTTATAGTTACATGGGAAGGGCTAGAGTTACATGTGTCGCCCTAGTGTTACAGTACTCGGCATGGCGGAGTTGGTGATGACTGGTGGCGATCGTCAGCCACGCCTTCGTCTTGGCGCCTCGGCGGCATGGCATTAGTCATTCGGCTGCTCTGCTACTGTTCCATTGGTGAGTTCCAAGGCGCCTCACAGTGCTGGTCATGGTTGGTTACATGGCGATACGTCATGCTGTCGTGTCCGTCCCTGCACAGTGCAACGAGTAGATAGGTTGACCTCCGGGTACAAGCTCCCGAGGCTCGGGAAGCCTTGGTGCCGTCGGGGGCTCGATGGGACAGAGCGCGGGGAGTGTCCTCCCTCGGGCGCTTCTTTTTTCCCTGGGAGGTACATTCCAGGGGGTTGGCAAGACCAGTCATAAGTCTTGCCCATTCCCCTGGGTTGGCCGGACGACTGTCGTCCCCCATTTCCTGGTGTCACACGTGTGGCCGGGGTATGGCAGTCTCCGTCATGGTTGACGAATCTCCTCGTCAAGCCCGGGGAGCCGTACGGTTGACTGTCCCTGTAGCGGCGTGGGAGGAGGAGGACCGTCAGATCGCCTGCCAGAGGAGATGGGGCAGTTGGTACGGCGAACGTGCGTGTTTGAGGCGCTGTTGTGTCGAGGAGTCCACCTGATGGGACCATGCCTGTAAAGTGGTCAGAGAGGTCTTTTGTGGTCCAAGATTGCTTTTGCTGACGTCAACTACGCATGGGATGCCTTTGAGAGATTGCGCTCGAGGAGGATGGCGAAGCTCGGGCGAATCGAAGAATTGGCGCCCGAGGATGTCGCTTTCCTGAGCTCTCTCGGGGAGGCTCGGGCGAATCGGAGAATTGGCGCCCGAGGGTGCCGCTTTCCCGAGATCTCTCGGGGAGGCTCGAGCGAATCGGAGAATTGGCGCCCGAGGGTAGGTTGTCGTTGATGCAGCATCGTCATGGGCCTCTGTAGGCGCGGCCTTCGTGGGCTTCCGCTGGCCTTACCTGGGCCGGGCCGTGTTGGGAATGTATGTTTTTGCATCGAAGTTGGGTACCCCATACTTTGGTACCCGACAGTAGCCCCCGAGCCTGTGGCGGAGTGAAGGCACTCCTCCACAGGTTCACCGCTGTGGCTTCCTGTCGAGGAAATGAAGTATATGTCATTTTTTCCGGTGGGTGCGTGCGAGCGCACCCACCGGGTGTAGCCCCCGTGGCTTTGGAGGGATGTTATATCCCTCCAAAGGCTCAAAATCGAGATTATTAGATGCTTTTTGATTTATTTAGAGGAGTTGTTCCCTTGGAAGCGGAGCCCCCGAGCGTCCCATCGTGTAAGGGAGGTCGTTCGGTGGTCTTTCCAAGGTGCAAGGTAAGTTCCCGAGCCTCTGTTTTCGTACCGGAGATCGATCGGGCTCTTCCCTGTCTTTTTAATTCGACCTTCACGCTCTTTTTTCGGGAAGAGGAAGGTTTGGTCCTGCTCGACTTCCCCGCTGGGGCACGAGTTGGCATTTCCGGTGAGCTACAAACGGGTTGGTCCAAGTGGAGGTCCGTGCCCCATTCGTTGGGGGTCGGCTAGTGGCCTGTGCACACTCTAAATGTTTCCCGAAGGTCAATTAGTGGATGTTGGGTCCCTTCAATGGGTCCCGAGGGCCTGATGCCTCCCACGGAGGGATTCCACGTAATCGACTCACTACTGGGACTTGGACACAACACGGGATGTCCCTTGTGACGCTCGGGCGTCGGGATACTGGCCGTTTTCTTGACCCATCCGCTAGCTGTCCCTAACTCAGTTTCCCTGGGAACGTAACGGGCGACCGAGCCCGAGGTTCCTTCGTCGAGAAGGGGAATGTATCGGCGGAATCGAGGCAGGCAGGCG
Source organism: Eremochloa ophiuroides (assembly GCA_038502445.1). Taxonomy (NCBI): domain Eukaryota; kingdom Viridiplantae; phylum Streptophyta; class Magnoliopsida; order Poales; family Poaceae; genus Eremochloa; species Eremochloa ophiuroides. The sequence continues at coordinate 284,060 of JAHLJS010000173.1, forward strand.
TAATGATTCGGCTCACCTTTTGAGGTGCGTAGCCTGATGGACACGATGGTTCGGCGCAGTCGAGGCGGTTGAGAGCACGAGGCCGGCGGCGATGCGGGGATCGTGGCGGGCCCCGCGCAGTTAATGCGACGGATTCTCCGCATCCGCCCACGATCTGTCCGCTTCGGTATATAGGAAAAACTCTTGGTTTTTTCTTTCTACCCTAGCCATTCGCTCGCGTAGCCGTTCGTCTTCCTGTTTCTGCCATCCGCCTTCCCGCCTTCGTTGCTCGCTCGAGTGAGAAGCGTCGCCGTGGCCGACATCGTTGTTTCTCCGCCGCTCTTCTTCCCCAGTTCGTCATGTCTTCTTCCCCGGTTCGCACCGATGCCGCTGCCGCTGCCGCTGCCGCCGCCACCGGCATTCTTAGGTTGGAGTCCGTGGCCGCGGCAGCGCCATGACGGAGGCGGATCTGGAGCGACTCGTGGAGCTAGGGCTCCTACGCCCCCGCACCAACGCGGAGCGCCCAGAGTGGGTCGTGCCATCGGACGACCACGACGAGCTGAAGCCCGACGAGGGGTACATGGTGAGCTCCATAGCTTACCACGAGCGCGGGCTCGGATCGCCGCCGAGCCGCTTCTGCCGGGCGCTGCTCTTCAACAATGGGCTGGAGCTCCACAACCTCACCTCCAACTGCATCACGCAGGCGTCGATCTACGCCGCCCTGTGCGAGGGGTACCTCGGGGTACCTCCGCACTGGAACCTATGGCGATGCATCTCCCGTGTCGACTGGTACACTAAGTGGGCTGGTCCGAAGAAGCCGCGGGAGATCCCGCGTGTGGGAGGCTGCGGTTTTGTGATCCACTCCGGTGAGTACATCCCCTGCAAGGCCCCGTCCTCCAACAAGGGCTGTCATCACGGCTGGTTCTACCTCCGCAACGACTGAGACCCCTTCCCCGAGTATACGGGAAGGGCGTTCATCGCTCCCATCCCTCAGTGGGAGTGGGGGTGCCCGGCTAAGGAAGCTAAACACCTCAACGCTACTTCGACGCGCTCCAGACGCTACGTGACCGGGGTCTCACGGGAGCCGCCGTGGCGGCGCAGTTCCATGCACGGACGGTGCTGCCGCTGATGGACCGCCGGCTGGCGCTGAACCAGATGCTCGTCGGGTCGTCGCGGGAGGGCACGGCGATGATGCCCCAGGACATCGGCCAACAAGAGATTATGCTCTGGGTTAAGTACATGGTGGGGGGTCACCATACCTGGGACAAGGTGAACCGGATACCCATGCGTCCCCGCACGGGCTTCATCGCACTGGTGAGCGTCGTCCGCTCCGTCGAGTTCGTGGTTCCTCGGTCTTTTTCTTGACTTCTTTCTTCGTTCGTCGCAAGGTCTTTCAAGGACCGGGAAGCCTTCCCTTCCGCCTGTCCCGGAGGACAGGGTTCAGCGAACCCAGAACCGCCTTCAGGGACCTAGGCAGCGAAGGCGGAGAAGGACCGAAAGACCGTGCTGAAGCAGAAGAGGGCTCGGAGGACGGAGGAATCCTCCCGGCGCCGTCGTCGCCGTCTGGAGGCGGGGGAGCTGGAGGAGGACACCATCTCCGACGAGGATGACGAGGAGGATGAAGAGGAAGAAGATTTTTTTTGACTTCATGGTGTTGGACCATCCCTTCATGGCCACAAAGCCCGCGGTGGGCGCCGACGAGCCTAGGAAGGCTCCAATGTCGGCGTCCGCCGGCGGAAGTGTCGTGGCTCGTGACCCAAGCCCCGGGCACAACTGCCGGAGTCCGCCCGAAGGCACGGTCTCTGGCAACGTGACTACCGGAGCTAAAGCTCCGCCTTCCAGCGGCCGCGAGGGCTCGCTGGAGAGGCCGGGAACGGGCCCTGACCCGGCGCCCGAGCCGAGCCTGGCTGCTGCCGGCGGGACCAGGGGGAATCCTGTTTTCGCGCACCCTCCCCTCCGACGCGTCGTTGGTCGGCGCGACGGACGAAGGCGGGGGGAGCGGTGAGCGGAAACTGTCGGAGCCGGAGCCGGCCCGTGCCAAGATGCCGGAACTTGGGCAGGGGTCCTCCTAGACTCAAGCTTCCCCGCCGAGGGGCGGCCACGTTGAGGCGACCCCCGGCGCCCAGGCAGGGCCATCGCCTCAGGGCGGTGCCGGCCCGGACTGCCGCGGTGGCTCCCACTCCTCCGCTACCGGCACAGCCCACGCCGTCCATCGTCTCGCCGAGCGCGGGGGCGGCGAAGAAGAGGAGGGTAGTTCCGAAGACGAGGTAGGTGTCCTTACCTGTTATTTCCTTCGTTGGAGATCTTGTTTGGCGTTATGAACATTCCTTTCTTCCTTCTCCGCTTCAGGAAACGCTCGGGGTCGGACCAACAGGTGTCGCACCTGAAGGCCATGAAGGTGCAGGGCCACGACACGGCCGGGGGGAGCGCCCAGCTAACGGGCGAGGAAATCCGCCCCCCGCTGGTCCGGTCGTGGCGTCCGAGGTTCCTCCCTCGGGAGGAGTTGTTCCGGCTGTGGCCGCCGTCGTCGTGCCCGTCATCGACGTGGAGGACAGCGCCAGCGCGGACTCCCGAGGCTCCGGCCGTTACTTCTGGAGTCGCCTCGGGAGCGCCAGCCTGATGCCGCCCCCACGTAGCCTGCCACCGCGAGCTCGTCGGCTGCGGATGTCAGCACAGGAGCTCCCCCTGCCCGTGAGGAAGGTCCCTGGGCGGTGGCACTGAAGGAGCCTCGTCCTCGGGTGCTGACCGCCTCCCGGATCGAGTGGGCGGACCGAGCCGATCCTCAGGCGCCGCCCGTCTTCTCGCTCCGGGACGACCTCAAGGCTCCCAAATGGGACGTCGTTCAAGAGCTCAGGTTCAGCTCGGCGGCGGGTCTCCGCGCGATCGCCGACGTCCTCGAGACAGAGCCCCTGGCCCAGCTTCAGGTGAGCCCCCGTGTCTCATAATTTTACCTGTGTACGAGCGTCGTTCTTACCGTCTCCGCTCCTTTCTCCTTTCCAGGACCTCATGCATACCTCCCGGGACAAATCCCGCTTCCTCCGTGGCGGGCTCGGGCTCTGGAAATAGCTTGACCTCAAGGGGATAACCCTTGCCCGCGCCCAGGGCAAGCTCGCCGCCGTGAACTCCAAGCTTGCCGAAGTAAGTGTTGACAACACTATCCTGAAGGGGGAGGTCACGGAGGCGAAGGGCCGAGCCGTTACCTCGGCGATGCGGGTGCAGGAGCCGGAGAGCGCCCTGGCTGAGAGGACAAGGGAGCGCGATGCTGCCCAAGAGCTTACCGCCGAGAAGACTTCTGTCGCTGAGGCCTTGGCTCTCGACCTGAGTGACACTCAGGAGGCGTTGTGTCTGGCGGTTGACGTGGCGGACTCGGCCCGGAAGGAGGCACAGAAGGCTCGGGAAGAGGCTGGCGGTACGTGCAGTGTCGTGCTTTTCCGTTCTGTTCGTCTTGGTTGCTTGCTGCATCTTTGTTCACCTCCATGTTTTGCTCCCGTAGTTCTGCAGGCGGCTTATGACGGCGAGGCGGCCGATCACCTGGAACTGCAGAAGGCTGCGCGCGCTGTGTGACTCCATCGGCACCGGTGGGGAACCTTCGGGGATCTCGCTCCGGAGCCGACTGGAGGCACTCTATGGAAGCGTCGGCGGCCGGGTCAAGGAGGCCCTACTAACGGGTGTCCAGAAGACACAGGCAGTCGTGAAGTCCCACTATGGAAACTTCGACGCCGGCCCTGTCAGCGAAGGCTTCCTTGAGGCAGACGACGCCGAGCTCCTGGCGCTGGAGGACTCGATGAAGGAGGCAGGAGAAGCCCTGGCGGGCCTCGTCGAAGCCGAAGTCGAACTTCCTCCCCTGAACCTGCGATGAAGAACAGCCGGGCCATAGTGCCCTTGTGAAAAGTATTTTTTCGTGAGTGGCTGGGAGGAAACAAACAATGTGGCCCTTCGTGGCCTTTATATATATGTAAATATTTGTTGTATGTTTGTTTCGTTTCGTTTCATGTTTTTTCCTTAGGCGTTTTTTTCTTGCCGATCCTATGCCCGGGCCATCGAGCCTCGGGGGACTTTATTCGGGTGTCGTAGCTTTAGCGGCGTAGACGCAGCTGATGTCTTAGGAGTTTTGGCAAAAAGAACTCTTGGAAAAAGCTTAATTGTTTCTTCCCGAGCCTCCTCCTTTTGCCGGCGTAGATCTTATAAGTTTTCTTCCGAGCAGTGAGTTAGCCTTCGAACACGGAGTGGCGAGGGGAGATGCTGTAGCCCTGGGACGTAAGCGGTCTCCTCGGCTCGGCCGGCTCTGTCCTCTGGGACTTCTCTTACGCTTCTGAGTCTTATAAGTTCACGCCTGGCTTTAGGAGAGAAGCGTGTTTTAGGGAGAAACGATTTCAACGGGTTTTGAAATTTTTGCGTTTTCAAAATCGTTGAGGCTCGAGAAAGTCCGGGGGTTCACCCCGTCCTAGCCCCCGAGGGAGGGTCAGCTTTTCCGTAGGTTAGGCTGAGCCTCACTTTTCTATTGCGCGGCGGAATGAAAATTCATTTTACTTCTGAGTGTACGCTCGGATCGAACATCTAAAAACCAAGTAAAAAAGAGTAGAACTCGGGTCTCTTTTTATTGATTTCAAGATTTTACAAATTGCACAATGCTCGAAATTTTAAGGATAGAAGCGACGTAGCTGTTCGATGTTCCAAGCAGTTGTTGTAGACCTCGCCCTTCTCGTTCACGAGCTTGTACGTGCCGGGGTGTAGCACCTCGGCGATGATGAATGGCCCTTCCCATGGTGGTGTGAGCTTGTAGTGCCCCTTGTTGTCCTGCCTGAGCCGTAGCACCAAGTCGCCTACGCTGAAGGCTCGGCCCCGGACGCGCCGACTTGCGTAGCGACTGTTGGTACTTGGCTGAGTGCAACAGGTCCATGTCCCGAGCATCGTCGATCTGGTCCAACGCGTCTTCGCAGGAAGTCAGATTGCCCTGTTCATCATAGGCTCGGACCCTCGGGGCGCCGTACTTCAAGTCCGTGGGGATGACGGCCTCGGCGCCGTACACCAGGAAGAAGGGCGTGAAGCCCGTGGCTCAGCTTGACGTAATCCTTAGACTCCATATCACCGTCGGGAGCTCCGTCAGCCACCTCTTGCCGAACTTATTCAATCTATTGAATATTCTCGGCTTGAGGCCTTGGAGAATCATGCCATTGGCACGTTCTACTTGGCCGTTCGTTCTTGGGTGGGCTACGGCCGTCCAGTCCACTCGTATGTGGTATTGGTCGCAGAAGGCCAGAAACTTCTTTTCGGTGAACTGCGTGCCGTTGTCGGTGATGATGGAGTTTGGGACGCCAAACCGGTGAACGATGTCGGTGAAGAATAACACCGCTTGTGCCGAGGAGATCTGGGCGATCGGCCGAGCCTCGATCCACTTTGAGAACTTGTCGATGGCGACAAGCAAGTGGGTGAAGCCCCCGGACGCCTTTTGGAGGGGCCCGACAAGGTTCAGCCCCCATACGGTGAATTGCCAAGTGAGGGGGATCGTCTGGAGAGCTTGGGCCGGGAGGTGGGTTTGCCGAGCGTAGTATTGGCACCCCTCGCAGGAGCGTACTATCTCGGTTGGCCAATAGAAGCCTTGTCGAAAGGCTGTTACCGACGAGAGTTCTTGGCAGCGGCGTGGTGACCGCAAGCTTCAGCGTGTATCTCTTCTAGTAGGCGTTTGCCATGACTGAAGGGAATCCAGCGCTGGAGGACACCCGAGGGACTCCGTCGATAAAGGTTACCGTCGATTATCGTAAAGGACTTAGCTTTACATGCCAACCGTCGTGCTCTGGTTTTGTCCGAGGGTAAGATTCCTCAGACAAGCCAGCTGACCAGCGGCCCGTGCCAGTCCGGCTCATCGTCGTCCATATCGGCTTCAATCTCCATCGCCTCGGCTTCGTTGCCATTTTCAGCCAGGGTCTCCGGTGGCTCCCCGTTGTCAGAGGGGTCGGCATCCCCCGAGGGGCTTACGTGGCTTGAAGATGATCCAAGTTCTCCCGGGGGCTCGGGGGTCTTCTTCCCCTTGGCTCCCGAGGGATCGACATTGACCGAGGACTTACGGAGATCGTTAGCGAACACGCCCGTCGGGACCATAGCCCTTTCGGACGCGATTTGTGCCAACTCGTCGGCCTCTTCGTTGTACCGACGCGCGATGGGGTTGAGCTCGAGGCCGTCGAATTTTTACTCGAGCAACCGCACCAGCTTGCAGTAGGCGGCCATCTTGGGGTTCTGGCATGTCGACTCCTTCATGACCTGGTCCACGACAAGTTAGGGAGTCCCCTCGGACCTCGAGGCGTCGGATCCCGAGTTCGATGGTGACATAGAGACCGTTGACCAGAGCCTCGTATTCGGCCACGTTGTTGGAAGCCGTGAAGTGCAGCCGCACCAGGTATTTGAGCCGGACCCCGAGGGGCGAGACGAAGACGATGCCTGCGCCAGCACCGGTCTTCATCATCGACCCGTCGAAGTACATGACCCAATACTCATCTTGGGTCGGGAGTGGCGGTCGCTGCGTCTCGGTCCACTCGGCCACGAAGTCCGCAAGCATCTGGGACTTAATGGCTTTGCGTGGCGCGTAGGTGATGCCATCGCCCATGAGCTCGATAGCCCATTTAGTGATCCTCCCAGTCGTCTCCTGATTCTAGATTACCTGCCCGAGGGGGAATGATGATACCACGGTCACGGGATGGGATTCGATGTAGTGCCGCAACTTGCGCCGGGCAAGAATGATTGCGGACACCAACTTCTGGATCTGAGGGTAGCGCGTCTTGGTCTCGGACAAGACTTCGCTGATGAAGTAGACCGGCCACTGTACCGGTAATGCGTGCCCTTCTTCTTGCCGTTCCATGACTATCGCTGCGCTCACAACTTGGTTAGTAGCAGCGACATACAGCAAGAGATTCTCTTCTTTCGCAGGAGGCACGAGAACCGGTGCTTTCGAAAGCAGATCCTTAAGCCTTTCGAGGGCTTCCTAGGCCTCGGTGGTCCAGGTAAAGTGCTCATTTTTCTTTAGTAACAGATACAAGGGAAGTCCCTTTTCGCCGAGCCTTGAGATGAATCGACTCAAGGCCGCAAGACATCCCATGAGGTCTTGCACACCCTTGAGGTTGCGAATCGGACCCATCTGTGTGATGGCCGATATCTTTTCTGAGTTGGCTTCGATGCCACGCTCGGAAACGATGAACCCAAGGAGCATGCCCCGAGGGACCCCAAAAACGCACTTCTCCTTCCCTTTCTTTTTCTTGCTGTTTGGGCCTCGGAAAGAGGTGCCTTCGGGGGCCTCCTCCTTCTGTTTGCCCTTGGGGTCGGAGAAGAGGGCTCCTACCACCTCGTCCCCTGAGGCGAAGCTGGTTGCTATCTTCATGAGCTCAGAAACGCTGGTGGGGGTCTCGGCGTCCGAGCTCATGAACGAGCTCTTTGTAGGAAGTTCCTGCAGCAAACGCTCCGACGACGTCGGAGTCGGTGACTAGGGGCAGCTCATTGTACTGCTTGGAGAACCACCGGATGTAGTCCCTGTGGCACTCGCCCGGCCTCTGCTTGCAGCTTCTGAGGTCCCAGGAATTGCCAGGGCGCACGTACGTGCCCTTGAAGTTCCCTAAAAAGATCTTGACCAGATCGCTCCAGTCAAAGATCAACCGCGGGGGGAGATGTTCTAGCCAAGCTCTTGCAGAGTCAACGAGGAACAGAGGGAGGTTGCGGATGATGATGAGATCATCCTGCGCACCGCCAAGCTGGCACGCAAGACGATAATCCACTAGCCACAGTTCGGGGTTAGTTTCCCCTGAGTACTTGGCTATGTTGGCCGGCTGTCAAAACCGGGGCGGGAATCTAGCCCTTCGGATGGCCTCGCTGAAGAAGCGAGGACCCAAAGGCTCGGGTGAGGGCTCGCGGTCCTCGTCCGAGTCGTAGCGCCCGCTCCGATGGACATGGCAGCCTCGTGCGGCTCCATCGGTCTTTCACCGACCGCGGGCTTGAAGGATGGCTCGGACGTCGACGTCCTTGCCAAGCCGTTGGTGAACTAGCGGGGACCTCGGGACGTACCGAGGCCTCGCGGTCGTGGCGTGCCGCACCGCCACGTTGGTGGCTTTCAGCGCCACGATGGCGTGATGCTATACTTTTCGCCTGGAGGACGGCTGCATCCTCCAGGAGGTCCTTGAGCTGGTTTCGGAGCTGCCATGCCTCCTCAGGTGGATGGCTCAGGCAGGCTCCTGAGCAGCATTGCCGCCTTCGTGAGCTTACGGCTTGCTTGAGGCAGGGCTCCTGGTGTTCCGGCTCCATCGTCGGCGATGATACGAGCCTGAACATCCCGGGCCCGGCGACGACCTGCTCCGCCGGTGCCCTGCTGCTCCTCGCGCTTGAGCATGGTTCGCAGCTGGGTGAGGCGTAGGTGGTCCTCGTCCATCCGCGCCTCGAGTTCCTGGAGCTGCTCTAGCTCAGGAGACTGGTGCGCGGAGCGATATGTCCCAGCCCCCGGGTCCTGCGGCGAAACTGACCCTGCAGGCCGTGGAGTTGCCGGAGGCGGGGTGTATTGCGGCTGAAGTGGGGGAGGTACGTCGTTGTCATCCCCTGAATAGACGTCCTCCACCCGTTCGTCTTCGGGGTCCACCAAGTGGTAGCATTCACGAGCGGGGTCGATGTAGGATTGGTCGGAGTCGGTGACGTCGCTCGAGGCGTCCTCCCTTGAGTCGTCGGGGTGGACGGTGAAGTCCACGCTCTCCCAGAACTCGTTGTCGTCGTCGCTGAGGCCCCGTCGTGACGGTGAGGTCCAACCGCGACGATCCCACTCCTCCGTGTATTCTCGGGGAGTGAGGCTGTCAGTGGAGTCTGTCTCCTCCCCGCCATGCGCCTTGGGATTGATCCCGGAGAGAAGACGGTGGGGAAGCCACGTGGTCGCCCACGAGGTCATCTAGAAGCTCGAGGTGGTGGACAGGTGTCTCCACCAGATCGTCTAACAGAGTGCGGACCGCGCGACCGTGGGCGTCCACAGCGCTCTGGAGCCCGAAGAGAGATGACGGCGCCGTCCCCCTCCCGCCATGAGGGCGGAGAGAGAGACCCATCGGCGCTGCGTTCCCACCCCCGCCCAGCCTTTGAGCGGTTCGTGGGTGCGCGGCTGCCAGGGCCGGAGGTGTCGGGGTGGTGGCTGGCACCGGATTGGCGTCCCCTGTTGGGCGCACCTGGTTGGCCGCGCCTTCCGCGGCTAGGGGCAGGTTGGAGCGGTTGCGCCTCCTCCTCCTGGTCCGCTGTGAAGCGCGGCGTGCGGCGTTCCCCTCATCCTCTGGGACGGGAGGAAGCGTCACTGTGGTCCCTTCCCCGGCCGCCTGATGGGCCGGAGTCAGGACGATGATGGTGTGGGGCCTGGTTGGTCGCGGGTTCATTTTGAGCCCGTGGCCGGTGGCCACGAACTCAAACTCCCGAACCGGAGCACCGCGCCAGCAGGAAGCGTCATGGAGATGTCAGCCATCCATAACCCGAGTCAACTCACAAAAGGCCCCTACCTGGCGCGCCAACTGTCGGTGCTAGTTTTAGCGCGGCTAACACCGGCTAGTAAATTTGTTTTTTGCGGTTGAGGTTACGGGTGGTGTGCAAGGGGAACACAGGATTTATACTGGTTCAGACAATGAGTGCCCTACGTCCGGTGTGGGATCGAGTCGTGTTGCCTTGCACCGAGGTGCTCGTAGTAGGGGTTACAAGCTGAGCGAGAGAGGGAAGTGCTCCTAAGTCTCTTACGAGTGTCTAAGTGTGCACAAATTGCTTGTTGTAGTATGTTGTTGAGTGGCCGTGAGTGTGTGTGAGCTTGTGAGATTGTCTAAGGCTAGCCTCTGCTCTCCCTTTTATAGTTACATGGGAAGGGCTAGAGTTACATGTGTTGCCCTGTGTTACAGTACTCGGCATGGCGGAGTTGGTGATGACTGGTGGCGATCGTCAGCCACGCCTTCGTCTTGGCACCTCGCGCGGTATGGCATTAGTCATTCGGCTGATCTGCCACTGTTCCATTGGTGAGTTCCAAGGTGCCTCACAGTGCTGGTCATGGTTGGCTACATGGCGATACGTCATGCTGTCGTGTCCGTCTCTGCACAGTGCAACGCGTAGATAGGTTGACCTACGGTACAAGCTCCCGAGGCTCAATAGGACAGAGCGGGGGGAGTGTCCTCCCTTGGGCTCTTCTTTTTTCTTGGGAGGTACATTCCAGGGGGTTGGTAAGACCGGTCGTAAGGCTTGCCCATTCCCCTGGGTTGGACGGACGACTGTCGTCCCCCTATTTCCTAGGTGTCACACGTGTGGCCGGGGTATGGCAGTCGCCGTCGTGGTTGACGAATCCACTCGTCAGCCCGGGGAGCCGTACTGTTAACTGTCCCTGTAGCGGCGTGGGAGGAGGAGGACCGTCAGATCGCCTGCCAGAGGAGATGGGGCAATTGGTACGGCGAACGTGCGTGTTTGGGACGCTGTTGTGACGAGCGGTCCACCCGATGGGACCATGCCTGTAAAGTGGTCAGAGAGGTCCCTTGTTGTCCAAGATTGCTCTTGCTGATGTCAACTACGCATGGGATGCCTTTGAGAGATTGCGCTCGAGGGGGATGGCGAAGCTCGGGCGAATCGGAGAATTAGCGCCCTAAGGTGCCGCTTTCGCGAGCTCTCTCGGGGAGGCTCGGGCGAACCGGAGAATTGGCGCCCGAGGGTGCCGCTTTCCCGAGCTCTCTCGGGGAGGCTCGGGCGATTCGGAGAATTGGCGCCCAAGGGTGCCGCTTTCCCGAGCTCTGTCGGGGAGGCTCGGGCGAATCGGAGAATTGGCGTCCAAGGGTGCCGCTTTCCCGAGCTCTCTCGGGGAGGCTAGGGCGAATCGGAGAACTGGCGCCCGAGGGTAGGTTGTCGTTGATGCAGCATCGTCATGTGCCTCCGTAGGCGCGGCCTTCGTGGGCTTCCGCTGGCCTTACCTGGGCCAGGCCATGTTGGGAATGTATGTTTTTGCATCGAAGTTGGGTACCCCTTACTTTGGTACCCGACAGCTGCTGCCTGGGATTTGTTGGCCGCTCGCAGGGGTTGCTTGTTAGAAGATAAGTTTGTTTAGATATGTACAATGTATATCCATAGGAGTTTGGGGTTGTTACAATTGTAATCTAGTCGGTTGTATTCTTGTTGTACAAGTCTTGTACTCCTCATGTACTCCTATATAACATGGAACCGTGTATCCTGGGAGGTAACACGTTAAGCCTTCTTTACATGGTATTCAGAGCCATCTTCCTCATGGAAAACAATCATGGCCTCCTCCTCCTCCTCCTCCTCCTCCTTAGCGCTTTCTGCATACTCCCTAGGGTTCTATCCCGTAAGCGAGAAGCTAACCAGCGCGGACTTCATCGTCTCGTAGGCTCAGGTGCTATCGGCGATCAAGGGTGCTCATTTGGCGCACTTCCTTGATGCTGAGTCCGAGCCTCCTTCCGAGTACCTCCCGAAGAAGACCAACGGTGATGATGCTCCGGCTATTGTCAATCCGGAGTACCAGGACTGGGTGGCCAAAGATCAGCAGGTCCTCAGCTACATCCTCACGTCCTGCTCGCAGGGAGATCCTGCAGCAGTTCCCCACTGCGACCATGGCTGCTCAAGCTTGGGCGGCGATCACGGGGATGCACGGGTCCCCATCTAGGGCTCGGCTGATCTCCACAAGGATGGCGCTTTCCACGGTGACCAAGGGAGATTCCACCATGAGCGAGTACTTCACCAAGATGAAGACTCTTGGTGATGAGATGGCGTCAGTAGGGTGGCGCCTAGAAGATGAAGAACTTGTCTCCTTCATCTTGACCGGTCTCGGTCTGGATTATGAGTCCATTGTTTCGGCTGTGGCTGCACGTGTTGAGCGCATCTCGGTGGGAGATCTTTATACTCAACTTGTGGCCTTTGAACAGCGCACAGGGATTCATAGTGGTTGTAGCTCCAACTCATCTATGAACATGGCGTCCCGTGGAGGACGTGGAGGCTTCACTCGCGGCCGTGGAGGTCGCGGACAAGGAGGACGTGGCCACAAGAACAGCGGAGGTCACAGAGGTGGACGTGGTCGCTCCAACTTCATCAAAAACGACGATGTCGTCTGCCAGCTCTGCGGGATAGAAGGGCACACAGTGGTGCGTTGCTTCAAGTGGTTTGATGCCTCTTTCACCGGCCTACAGAAGAAAAAGAGTGCTTCATCGGCTACAATTTCCTACAGCGTAGACACCAACTGGTACATGGATTTGGGTGCTACGGATCATGTTACCGGTGAACTGGAGAACCTCACCGTTCGTGACAAGTACAATGGCGGTGTGCAAGTCCACATTGCAAGCGGAGCAGGTATGAAGATTAACCATGTTGGTCATACAACTATGCGTTCCCCAACTAGCAATCTCCATCTTAAAAATATTTTTCATGTTCCCAATGCCAACAAAAGCTTAGTTTCTGTTAATCGTCTTACCCATGACATTAATGTTTATCTTGAATTCAATCCCGATCGTTTTCTTGTCAAGGAGCAGGTAATGGGGAAGACACTTCTTAAAGGCCGATGTGAAGGCGGTCTCTATCCTTTGAAGTCTAGGTCGAATAAACAAGTGCTTGGCGTCTTCAAGCCCTCCGAGTCCTTGTGGCATCATAGGTCAGGTCATGCTGCGATTCCAGTAGTTCAGCAGATCCTAAGTCGTCACAAGATTTCCTTTTCCAAAGATCAGAGTGATAGGTTAGTATGTGATGCGTGTCAACAAGGGAAGAATCATCAGTTGCCATATCCCAAGTCTACTAGTGTGTCATAGAATCCGTTTGAACTTGTTTTCTCTGATGTGTGGGGTCCAGCGCCAACCTCTGTTGGTCGTCATGACTTTTATGTAAACTTCATTGATGATTATAACAAGTTCACTTGGATCTATCTCCTACGACATAAATCTGAGGTCTTTCGTTGATTTCATGATATCCAAAACATGGATGAGCGTCAGTTTGGTCTCAAGATCCTTGTGGTACAAACTGATTGGGGAGGAGAATATCAGTCCCTGCATTCTTTTTTACTCGCATTGGCATCTCTCACCATGTTTCTTGTCCTCATGCTCACCAACAAAATGGATCTGCTGAACGAAAGCATAGACATATTGTTGAAGTAGGCCTATCTATTCTAGCCCATGCCTCGATGCCACTCAGATTTTGGGATGAAGCTTTTCTTACAACTGTGTTTCTTATTAATAGGTTGCCTTCACGTATCATCAATAATAAAACACCCCATGAACGCCTCCTTGGTTCCCAGCCTGACTATTCCTTCTTGCATACGTTTGGTTGTGCTGTTTGGCCAAATCTTAGACCATTCAATACAAAGAAACTCCAATTTTGGTCTAAACGCTGTGTTTTTCTAGGATATAGCAACCTTCATAAAGGATTCAAGTGTCTTGATCCTTCCAAGGCCGCATCTACATCTCTAGAGACGTGGTATTTGATGAAACAGTTTTTTCATTCGCTTCACTTCATCCTAATGCCGAAGCCCGGCTTTGAGCTGAAATTACTCTTCTTCCAGATGCCTTGAAAAATCCTTCACCTAGTTTTGGGAATGCATCGTTAGATTCTTCATCGGTTGATCTTTCATCCACTAATGCTTCACTCAGTTCTAGAGTTGTTCATGATGATGCAGGAAAAAATAGCATGGAAAAGGATGCGGGATTGCGTGAAAACGGTGATCAGTCGCTGCTCGGAATCGGGAGACTAGGCGGATTGCGCTCGCCGAGGTGGATTCGGCGGCGCAGCCGATCGTCGCTGTGAGTCCGAGGTTGTCGGGATCCCCATCGAACCCTGTGCCGTCCCCCCGTGAGCCCAGCGCTGGATCTTCTGCCCCGAACTCCGCCTCTTCTACAACAGCGCCCGACCCTGTGGCCTCTTCCTCGCCGCAACCGGATCCGACTCAAGGGGGTGCATCTTCCCAGGCCGATTGGTCGGGATCGGTTGCGACGGTGGAGCCTGTGGCCTCCGATACAGCAACACCGCCATGCCCTATGACCAGACTACAGCACGGCATCCAATGGCCAAAGGTTCGCACCGATGGAACGATCAGATGGTGCAACTTTGGTGCTACAGCTGCAGAGGAACCCAGCTTGGTTGATGAAGCCCTTGGTGACAGAAAATGGCTCGCAGCTATGGAGAGTGAATATGGCGCGTTATTGAAGAACAAGACATGGCACCTTGTACCAAAACCGAAAGGTAAAAACATCATTGGATGCAAATGGGTGTACAAAGTCAAGAAGAAGGCTGATGGCACCATTGACAGGTACAAGGCACGGCTTGTTGCCAAGGGGTATAAGCAGAGATACAGGCTTGACTATGAAGACACTTTTATCCCGGTTGTGAAGGCTGCAACTATATGCTTGATACTCTCCATTGCTGTTTCCAGAGGCTGATCACTGAGGTAGCTCGACGTTCTAAATGCCTTCCTGCACGGATTCTTGGAAGAAGAGGTCTATATGCAGCAACCACCAGGTTTTAGGGACAAGAAGAGACCAAATTTTGTGTGCAAGCTTGACAAGGCCGATCTATGGTCTCAAGCAGGCTCCCCGGGCTTGGTATGATTGGTTATGCAGTAAGCTGATGGCGCTCGGCTTCACTCCATCAAAGGTAGTCACATCCTTGTTTTACTTCAACAAAGATGGGATCACAATGTTTGTTCTTGTGTATGTTGATGATATCATAGTGGCAAGCTCTTCGGTGCCAGCTACTACGGCTTTACTCAAAAACCTTGAACAGGAGTTTGCACTCAAGGATCTAGGAGATCTACATTACTTTCTGGGTATAGAAGTGAAGAGATCAAAGGATGGATTGCTCTTGTCCCAAGAGCGCTATGCCATGGATGTTGTGAAGCGGGCTGGTATGGATAAAAGCAAGCTGATTGATACTCCTCTTTTGGTAACAGAGAAATTGAGTGCCACAGATGGTGATAGTCTCGGGCAGGATGATGCAACGAGGTACAGAAGCGTCGTTGGGGCACTACAGTATCTCACGCTTACTAGACCTGACATTGCCTTCTCTGTGAACATGGTGTGTTAGTTCTTGCAGGGACCAACTAGCACTCACTGGACAACCGTCAAAAGAATTCTGCGCCGTGTAAAGGGAACTTCTAAGCTTGGGTTGTGAATTAGAAGATCAAACTCCATGATTGTTCGTGCTTTCTTTGATGCAGATTGGGCTGGTTGTGTCGATGATCGACAATCTACCGGAGGCTTCGCAGTGTTTCTTGGGCCTAACCACATTTCATGGAGTGCTCGCAAGCAAGCAACCATTTCCAAGTCGAGTAACGAGGCAGAATACAAATCTCTGGCGAATGCGACAGTTGAGATGATTCGGATTCAAAAGCTGCTCATAGAATTGAAGGTCCCGCATGCACGAGTTGCTCAACTATGGTGTGACAACATCGATGCAATCTATCTATCTCGAAATCCAGTGTTTCATGCGAGGACAAACCACATTGAGATAGACTTTCACTTCGTTCGTGAAAGAGTGGCAGAGAAGTTGCTTGACATAAGATTTATACCTTCCTGTGATCAGCTTGCAGATGGCTTCATGAAACCTCTCAGCACAGCCAAGATGAAAGATTTTAGAGTCAAACTCAACCTTGTTAGTGGCTGAGATTGAGGCAGAGTGTTAGAAGATAAGGTTGTTTAGATATGTACATGTATATCCATAGGATTTGGGGTTGTTACAATTGTAATCTAGTCGGTTGTATTCTTGTTGTACGAGTCTTGCACTCCTCATGTACTCCTATATAACATGGAACCGTGTACCCTGGGAGGTAACACGTTAAGCCTTCTTTACATGGTATTCAGAGCCATCTTCCTCATGGAAAACAATCATGGCCTCCTCCTCCTCCGCGCGGCCAGGCCATACGTGGGTAGGGCAGAAGGAGCCGTGGCCATGGCACCAGCAGGAGGAAAATC
The DNA here is from genome assembly GCA_038502445.1 of Eremochloa ophiuroides. Classification (NCBI taxonomy): domain Eukaryota; kingdom Viridiplantae; phylum Streptophyta; class Magnoliopsida; order Poales; family Poaceae; genus Eremochloa; species Eremochloa ophiuroides. The sequence continues at coordinate 299,965 of JAHLJS010000173.1, forward strand.
CCAGCCGGGCCACAGCCGGTGCGGCCACCGCGGTCAGGCTCGCAGCCAGTGCGGACAGGCCGTCGGCCCACTCGGCGCGGCCATCCCCGTCTTCTGCACGCACTTCGTCCATGGTGATCTGCGATGGCGGCAGGGTGACGAACGTCATACTGATGAAAACTCACGTTACGTCATAACAGGAGGGCGAAAGAGTCACTTGTTTTAACAAATACATGTATCTAGATGATAAAGGTTATTAAAAATAAAAAATTTCATGTATAACGAAGACGCAACGTTTCAGGTGTCGTTTTAACGAAAACAATGTTTGAAGGCCTATAATAGCGAAGCCCATTGTTTAAAGTCCTATTATTGCAGTTTTCTCATTCTTCCGCAACCAGTTATTTTTTTTCTTTCTATTTCTTTTTCCTGGCAGATGTTGTTGATGGTAATTATTGTTCATTTTTACCCATCAACTAAACATGAATCAAAGGCATAAAACAATCCACAACATAGTTATAGGGTTTGATTCTGACAAGTTCCACGAGTTTTGGTGTTCCCGCTTGTTTTGTAGGAGATGAAAGGAATTACAAGGTTTAACCAAATAAAAGTATCTCAAATGAACAATTGGAGTTCACCATTACGTAGAGCTCGCCGAGACAATCGAAACGGATCTATAGTTTGTTATTTTCGGAGTTCAGAATAAAAAGATACGAAAGTCGCAAAACAAGATTCTAGAGGACACCAGAGATCACCACGCCAAAGCAGACCGCGAGAGGCCGCCAGGTGGGGTCGGCCAACCCCACCACCAGGTCAGGCGACCCTCCGGGTTCCCGGATCACCCTCGGCTTCTCTAGAAGGTTCCCCACCGCCATGGAGAGTCCATCTAAGCCGTTGCATAAGTCGGTTTGATCCAAGGGCTCATGTTTCATGCTCTGGCCTATATATGCAGCCCCAGGGACCCCGTAGGCTCCATCTCTTTCATTAATATAATTCATATTCTCTAATTAGGGCTTGGATGGAGAGGTGTCCCATTGAAGGATAACCTCTCTCCAATGTAGTAGATTAGTTCCAGTTGAGAGTTAGGGAGAGCGGAGCCATGTTCGGTTCTGGAGGAGTCTTCTGAGTCTGCTATGACTTGTATCTTATCTCTGTAAGACTTATGCTTTTATATATTTATCTTCTCTATTTACTTACATGCATCATTATGTGATTGGTTAGTATAGTTGTGATACTTTGGCATAGGATCTCCGCTCGCATCGAGTGCTCTAGTTTTCATATGGGATTAGAGTAGTAATTAATAGTGTAGACATGGTGCCTAGACTAGAGATTACCTGAGATTGCACTCAACCTTACGAATAGTTGTGGTAGTCCCAGGAGGTGATAGCCCTGATGCCTGACGTATTCCACCTCGTGTAGGCTGATGATTGTAGGACCGTAGTCAGAGCTTCCTAGTCCCATTCTCATCTCAGTCTGAGACTAGTGTTCTGATGTCCCGAAGTGCTATTGTGTGATTCCCTATCTAACTATCGTTCAGTTATCTCAGAACCCAACTAATAGAGAAGTATTATGAGCCTTGAACTCTCCTGTTGTCCTCTCAGCTTAGCTAAACTACTTATTACCTTACAAGTGATTACTATACATAACTCATATCATTTATCACTTACCCCTATATAGTTTAGTTGGTCCACTAAGTTAGTAGATGCATGATGGTAGCTATCAGATTCTTTAATCATTGCTTCCCTGTGATAAAATATAAATAACGATACTCTGGAATACTCCCGAGTAAAAGCTACAGTGGTATTCTGTGCGTTTGCAGAATCTTTCATATTCTGGCTGTGTTTAGATTCCAGTTGCAGTTGCAATTTTACACTATAGCATGTTCGTTTGTATTTGACAACTTTTGTCCAATCATAGCTTAAGTAGACTTAAAAGATTCGTCTCGTAATGTACATGCAAAAAGTACAAATATACAAACATTTCATCTATATTTAATGCTCCATATATGTGTCGCAACGTTGATGTGACTAGTTACGATTACAATTTGCAATGAATCTAAATAGAGCCTCTATTTGCATATAATACGTACCAACAGACGTCTCCAGTGGTTCCTCGCGCTTCCATCCACTGTTGCACACCGAACAGTTTCAGAAATCGTCAAGGAAAGGACCACAGTACAACAACTTCACGAGTCAGCCAACACAGTGACAGCAGAGCAGCAGTCGTTCAAAGATTCTTTTCTTCTACGGGCTGTTTACTTACCTGAAAAGAGATAAAAAGTGCACCTGTAGCACTTTCGTTCGTATTTGATAATTTTGTTTCTAATCATAGTCTAAATAGACTGAAAAGATTTATCTCAAACTAGCCAGATAAAAAGTACAAACATACAACCATTGCTACTTCATTTAAAACTCTATACAGACGTAAAGTATAGTTAATGTGATAAGAAAAAAAAAATTAAACAGGGCCAACCGTTTCTACAAAATGAAGCATACTCCCTCCGTTCGAAAATAAACTATCTATTAACCTCTCTAGCTATGAATAATTTATTTCCGGATGGAGGGAGTACCTAGCAGAGCAGCAATCGTTCTTTTCTCTTCTGGATTGTCTCTGGAGCGACAAACAGTCCAACGTGAGATCATCCTGATGTGGTATCGGCTGTCTGTCCCGCCGACCGTCTCTTCCTCACCCAAGTTCTTTTGAGAGTAGGCAAAACATAAGGGGCTGATTGGCTGCAGTTTTGCAATCTTCGAAACATGAGGACCTAATTTGGGCCACTTAGGCCCTGTTTAGTTATATTTTAAAATTCTAAGATTCTCATCACATCGAATGTTACGGCACATGTATGGAGCATTAAATGTAGATAAATTTTTTTTATATTTGCACATTTTGTATGTAAATCACGAGACGAATCATTTAAGTCTAATTAGATTCATGATTAGACACTTATTACAAAAGATTTCTTTTCTAAATTGTAAATTGCAACTGCATGTAAACGGGACCTTACTCTTTAGACGATTTGGCATGCAAGACGGAAAGCCATTCATTAAGATATCTAGGTACCAAAACCCGCTTTCGATACATAGCTTTGTTACTAGTTTAGTGGCAGATCTTCGATCGGTGAAACCACAAGCTATGGAGCGACCTGCAGTCCAGAGAAGCTCCTCCACTCGGTGGATTCCTCCCCCATTGGGGCTGATGAAGATCAACGTTGATGCTGCCTTGGCCAAAAGCTCAAGAATTATGGCCGCTGCAGCTGTTGCACGAGACTTCACTGGATGTTTCTTGGGGCACTAGGAATTGTATCTATATATGCTGAATTAGAAAGACAATTCACTCTGTTCGGCTGGCTGGTACGGTACGGCTGCCTGGCTGATTGATCTAAGGGAAAAACACTGTTAAATGGCTGACTGGTGCTGACTGGATCAGCCAGCCGAACAGAGCCAATGTTTGGTTTGTATCTCCGCTGATGTCATTTGTACTTCCTATGAAGGATTGAAGGTCAATAAAAGGTTATATTTAAAAAAAAAATCTCTCTCCCACAATATCTATACCTGGAAAAAAATTTCCCTCTTTTTTTGTCATTTTTTTTTCTAGTGCTACCGTCCGTCCCCGTCCCTTCCCCAGCGGACTCTGCGCTGATATAGAAGGGAAGTTCGCTGAACGTTTGTATCCATCGACGAGACAAACCTACATGGGCCGTCCACCTGCTACCTGCTTCCTCCAATCGGAGGCTGACAGACGTCTTCTTGGCTGGGCCTGGGTGATCAAGCCCGTAGAAGTCAGCTAGCGTGTAATCTTATCTTAATAAAACGCATACTTAGTACGGTTTAGTTTTATATGCCCGATTGATATTAGTACTATATGGTAAAGTGAGAGAAGACAATCAAGTGAGATACAAATAAAATAAGAGATATTTTACTAAGAAAACTCATATCTTACATTTTTTTTTGCAATTTGCAAAGAGACGTTGATACGCAAGTCAAACATGTATAATAATTACTTTTTTCTATATTGGTTACGAAAACCAATTGAGCTAACGAATTTTTTTTACACTCTCTAGCTGCAACGCACGATCACTAATAATTGAGTTAATTAACAAAAATTTATTTTGACTCTCCCGTTGCAACGCACGGGTAGTTTTGCTAGTATTCATATCATATATGATGAACCCTTAATGGCACAATATATAAACTGATCACTTTTTGTTGTACTGCAACGAACACATATGCACAGCAGTATACAGCACAAATGAATGAGAAATACTGTACTTACTGCAGTATGTTACAGTGCAATGGAGCATGGTGGCCATGCATGTACGCCGATGATGCGAGCAGGTGCACTGCTGTAGAGGTCACTACTACCATTCTGATGTTACGTGTGCCACAGGCCCACAGCACACATCAACATGTACTGGTACTGCTGAGAGAACACGCACACCATCAGCATCAAATCAGCATGGACGGGGGGTCGGGTCGCGGAGCTAGCCAGCAGCCACCGATATCGATGCTGCGTGCCATTTATGGCGAAATCACCGGCCGTTGCATGTAACGTACCGCGCTCGCTGCGCAGGCAGCCGGCCGGATGATTCGACGTCTGAAATTAAAAAGCACGCCCCCGGCCGGCCCCTCCCCGCCTCCCGCGGCCGCAGAAGCTACGGCGGGAGTGCGGACGACGGCGGCGGCGGCGCCCTCCACCAGTCCGGTCGTCGTCCCTGACCCAGCGAGTCGAACGGATGATGGGAGGAGATGGAGGTCGACGGGGCCATTGCTTTCAGCCGTGCATTACATTTTTGTCAGTTCCTTGGAGACGCTATAACTTGTTGCTGATGCTTGTCTCACGCGCGCGCCACCCATCTCATAAAATCATGGAAGCAACAACAGCAACTACTCTAGCAGTAGGTGAAAAAAGATCGATCAGAGGAACATCATTTGGGAGGAACTGCAGAAAGTGAGAACGAAAGGCCAGGAACATAAATAATCTTCTCACTTTATTGGAGGGACCGGAGGCAGGCAGGCAGACGCATATCCTTCGCTCGCGAGTACTGCTACATTTGTAGTAGTAACTGTCATCAGACAAACGCTAGAGCGAGAACGCTAGGGACAAAGAGCCAAGAAAGCTTTGCATATCATGGGAACTGAAGCACATGACAAGTGATCGATCATGATCCGTCCGGGGTATACATATATATACAGTATATAGAAGTAGCTCCAAACAAGGAGTGCAGAACTCCAGACTCATAGGTGCAATTTTAGACGCTCAATATTAGTTTTCACATTCGGGAACACTCGATCTACAGAGTCCAGACTCATCTATGGAAAACATGAAATTTTGTTTTTGTCTGATTGTTTTCTTCTCATATCGGACTCACCAGTGTTTCAATTAAGAGAGAAGTTTGAACAAGACACGTCAAACAAGGTGAGGAGCCCTCCGGTTTCGGATGCCGCAGCCCTAACTACTGGGTCCTAGTTAAAGATTAGTACATAGTGACAAGACGCTGCGACCAGTATGGCACGACCATTGCCAAAGAACTAAAACCGCCTGCTTGCTAGACCTCCACTTCGCGCACGATGTGCCTGAGAAGCTCTGGAACACCAACCGCAGTCCCTGGAACGTTTGATTGTTTGTTTATCTCCTTTAGATTCTCCAGGTGACGAGTAACATGAGCAACTCGAACACCATGATGACACTTTTTTTTAGGACGGAGGGACTAAATTCATATGGAATTAATCACAACATCTAGTTATAGGGTTTGATACTTATAGGTTCCACAAGTTTTGGTGTTTTTACTTGTTTTGCAGGATATTTAATTTTTCACTAAATAAAAGTATTTTAAAACATCAATTGGAGTTCTCTACTGTGTAGAGGTCATCGTGCTGATCGAAATGGATCTATAGCTTGTTATATTTCGAGTTCAATATAAAAAGATATGAAATTTAGAACAGGAAGACTCTAGAAGATGAGAAAACTACCACCCGAAGTCACCACCAAGCCAGACGGCCTATAGACCGCCAAGTCACCCTCTCCTTCAAATGTCAGTTCTCTACCACCTTTTAGGTTCAATATATATACACTGCTGCTTAAGTTGGTTTGATCGAAGGGCTCAGAATTGACGCTCCAGTCTATATATAAGCATGGCCAGATCCCCTTTCAGAAACACATTTACATCAAAAGCTTCAAGTCTTCATCCAAATATTATAGTGTCCCTCTAGATGAATCTTGTATAGTTCTAATTTAGAAAATAGGGAGAGAGGTGAGGGCAGAGCTGAGGAGTCGACCTATCGGATCCTCCTCGACTTTGTTCTTCGGCGAGCGTAACTAATCTTCAAGTTGCATCAAGAATATTACTTTGTATGTATGGCTCATTCTTTTTCGTAATTTAAGTATCTATGTCAAGTCTATTTATTGGATTTCCCTTTGCATCGAGTGCTCTAATTCTTGCAACACTAGAAAAGAAATCAATAGAGTAGGCGTGGTGCTTAGTCATGCGATCACTTAGAATTGCACTCGGCCTTCACGGATAGTTGTGGTAATTTCAGGTGATGAGAGTCTTGAAAGCTGACGTGGACCGTAGTCGTAGCTTTCTAGTGCCCTTCTCATAGCTAGTGTTCTAATGTCCCAAAGTAGATAAACATGAAATAACCTGATCATAAATCCCATTGATTGGCCAGGAAATAAACCTTAGGAGATTCCTCTCTACCCAAAAAAACACTTCCTATCTTACTTATGCTTAGACGTTCTTAACTCTTACTAGTATACGCCGCGTTCCCCGTGGAAATCGATATGTTAGAATACTTCTGGATGAAAATTACATCGGTATTCGTACTCTTATAAACTTTTTCCGTTTGTATTAATAAATACCATCACTCGCTGACCGATCAAGAAGATATTACATGAGAGAAAGAGGGGATTTTCCGGGATCGCCTCACCCTTCTCCTCCGTGCGTGAGTCCTGGTGGCTCCGTAGATACCGTCTATAGGGCGGCTTCATGTCGTGGAATAGGTCCTGTAGGGTGTGGTTCTAGGTCATGGCGGTGTGACAGATCCGCCTTAATCGTAGGGCCCACGTGCACCATCGTCGTCCCTAAGGACATTCGGTTACTGTGCACGAGTTCCCATTGACCTAGGTGGCCTGCCGGGTCTCCTAGGAAACCCTGATTTCCCCGAGGATCTCATTGTAAAGACATTGCAAGTATTACAACAGTTTACAAAAATAAATCTGAATCAGAGTACAAGATGCGGAAGTATTACATGTATATGGTTTTGCAATATAATTTACATTACCCAAACCAGATTTTCGTAGTGGAGCAGCAGCATACAACTATACCCTTGCCCAAGGGTGGACTACATACATATCTCCATCTGCCTCCGGCCCGTCAGCCGGCACGATCCCATGTAGTACTGCACACTCGGCTCACCTGCAACAGGGGTTAACAACCCTGAGTACTTGGGGTACTCCGCAAGACTGACCCGACTAAGGGTGTAAAATGAGACTCAGGAATGCAGGTCATAGGTAAGGCTAGCAGGAGAGAGAAGGTTTGCAGAAAAGCATTGCTAACCAACATTTTAATTATTTATCATTATAATCATAGTCATAATTCCAATAATCAATCTCATCTATCATCAATTCTCAACTTCCTTTGATCATTCGGTGAACCTAGTTGCGAACCACTTTTCGGGGTAGGTGTGAGGATCAAGTCTCCATTAACCGAGGAGCACGTCGATTCGAATCCAGTAAATATACCCAGCTGGGGATTCTAACCACACTGCATATGCAGCACGCCGGCATACATATACCAACCCGTCATCTAGGTCTTTCTATCCCGGAACCGGTCCTGCGCCACCCGGGAGCACAGTACTCCACTCGTCTCCAGGCACGCCGGCCACGTGGGTACACGCTACTCCCGCCATCTCTCCACTCCCAGTGCGTGGTTGTCGGTTCCAGCAATAGAGCCACCTGACTCAAGGCTTTCCACATAGGTATGTGGCTAGGCTGTTCATCATGATCACAGCAGGCCTACAACGAACGGTCCCTACTTCCTTCCTGCCGTCAGACTTGCATTGGGGCCTAGCCCGAATACAATACTGCCCGACAGTTTTATTATCATGCCTGAAGAGTAGTGTGACATGGGAAACGCCGTCCCATGAGCAGGCCACTCAACGAAACACATTTTGGGTGATACCGACCAGTTCCAAACTATTCCGAAAGCGACCATGCATCGGGACTCTAGCCCGAATACACATCGACCAACGGATAACAAGTTCTTCACCAATCATAAAGTATATACATGTACATAGCACAGAAAATAGTTTTTCTTTTATGGAATTCTAATTTCATTAAGCATGCCTAGCATTTTTCAAATTATTTATTTAAATCAGGTTTCAGGGTAGTTATATGGGACAATGCATTTGGATAGGCAACAATCAACTCCTAGCAACCTAATGCAATAGATTAACTCGAATTGTAAAGGATTTCATAATAGAGGGTTAATGCACCGGGGCTTGCCTGTTGCTCGTAGAAGATGGAACCCTGAAAACAATCACCGAGAAGATCCACGTCCACCGAGCGAAGACCGTACTCGAGGCTCGCTTCCGATAATAAATACCACGCGTTCACTACACGAGATAACAATGCAATGCTTTACATGATGATATGTATGACATGATGCAAGAGATGAGCTAAATCGGGAACAAATGAAAAGTAAACTTAATTTAGAAAGTTGAGTACAATTTTCTTTCACGGTAAAGTTGCAAGCCAACAAAACTAACTTGTTTCATTAACAACTAGAGTTCCATTAAATCATCTCATAAAACGATTCATTCTTCGTTCATATGGAAAGGATTATTATTGCCTCACTACAAGAAGCATGTTTGACTATTTCTTTTTACCCATGAAGTTGCATCCAAGAAATAACCAAAGCAACACCCATGGATCCACTAACGAGTATTTGTAATAAACATCTTAATTACCTATTAACCCATGAATTACAACTACACAAGGAATTAAGATACCAAGGAACAGTTGTGGTTTTTGTGTTTCGAGGTCCACAATCAACTTCAAAAGTTCACACCATTCCAAAAAGAATTAGTGTTTCTTATTTATTTTTATTGCTTATTTTATTGACCATTTTAACCGTCGTAGAAAGTCGCTGCACAACTATTTAACTACTTTTAAAATACCAATAAGAAACTCATCCTCACCTGCCTAGGGTCATTAGGGTAGATGACCCAAGGTCTTCAACCAATCCAAAAACCATACAAACCTAAAGTGATTATAATTTCTATTGATTTATTATTCAATTACCCTAATGTTAATTAATTAACTAAATAGACTAATTCCATTTGGTCCCCAAACCTTGCCATCAGATAGCTCTAGACCCACAACAGTACTATATAATTTTTCGTGATTTTTGGAATTATCTAGAATTTATTAAAATTCAATAAACTTGCATTTATGAATTAAAAGACACATTTTTATCTACTGCAGAAACTGATCAAATACATTATTTAATATTTTTAATGCATTCTACATATCACAGAGAGTTCACACAATATTTTCATGATTTTTACCATAGTATATTTATTCCTATAAAAATAACAAGATTCAGCACTATTCATATCATAACAAATTAGAAAATCAATTTTATTTCGCGGGAAAAATGGAAAAACTTAATTCAGCCCGAGCCGGCCCACGAGCAAGCAGGCCGGCCCAACTAACCTATCAAGGCCGCGCCCTCACTCTTCCCTCTCTCTCTCTCTCTCACTGCCTGACGGGTCCCACCCGTCAGGATCTTCTTCTTCCTCCTCTGGCTGGTACGCGCGCGCGCGCACGCGACGGCACCCGGCGGACCTCACCGCCGGCGACCCCCGCGACGAACCAAAAGCGCCGACGGACACCCTGAGGATCTAATGGACACGGTCTAGCGCCTAACACCTGCCCTAGTCGCCTCCGGCGAGGTGCTCCGCGCCCACGGCGGACGCCACCGGCCGGCGGACGAGCACTGGCCGCTACGGGCACAAAAATACTAAACCGAGAGGTTGGGGAGAACCAGGAGCTCACCACGATGCTAGCCACGCAGAAGGTTGGGTCGGAGAAGGACTGCAACGATGATCTTGACCACAACGGCGGACGCGGCGGCGTGCTCCGGCGGCAACAGTCTGTTCCAGAAACACTGGGACACCACCGATCAAACCAACGCAAGCATGAGAAACCGAAGACCGCAAGGAGTCGAGAACACGGGTTAGAGGACCTCAAATCTCACCCAATCGAGCTTGGCACGGCACACGGCTCGCGGCGGCGCTCCGACCGTCCGCGATGACGACAACGCGCGCTGCGACGCAACCCGGACACCACGGCTCTCACTAGCGGGCACAACCGACGCGCAAGGAAGATAGCTAGGTGTTCACGAGATGGAGAGGGTGGAGATAGCACGGTGGCGGCGAATTTTTGGCCGGAAGGAAATAGAGGTCACCGGCGGCCGGGAAGAAGGAGGAGAAGAAATGGAGGCCGCCGGCGTATAAATAGGATGGGAAAACGGGTTGGGGAGGGAGAAGAAGACCCCGCGAGTCAACATTGCCGATCGTGGGAGCAGGAACGCGCGAGGACGGCCGCGACGCGCTCGCCCACGCCGGCGGTCAGAAGAACAGGGGAGGGAGGACGAAGCCCATTCCCCGGCTACTGTAGCTCAACTACTCCCTTTGACTTCTTTTGAAAAATTCAGTCCAATCCAGGAGGAAAATGGGAAAGTGGTAAAAAGCAAAATTGTAGCCCTCTGAAAGTTGAACACTTTTCGCTTTTGGACCAACTTCAAATTCTGCCAAATTTGAAAATTATTCAAAAGGGGGTGAATAGGGTTTTTAAAACCTAAATCGAATTTTTGAAATTACTTTTGATTTTTCATAACAACTTGAAAAATGGTAAAAATAAGAATTGTTCCCCTCAGAGAGCTTAACAACTTTCATTAAGGGAGTTTATCAGATTCCAAATAGTTTTGAAATGACATTTCAAATTTGATTTTCAATTCACTGTTTTGAGCTAAATTCAAATTTTTACATCAGAACTTCAAAATCTCTAAAAATAAAAGTTGTCACATTCAAAAAGATCTACAACTTTCATTTAAGGGTCATCTCAAGATTCCTGCTAAATTTTGAATTAGGGTTTTGGGGTCGAAATAAGGTTTAGAAGGGAGTCTGATCAGAAACTCAAAAATCAAAATTTTATGTAATAACTTTAAAATCTCTAAATACAAAAGTTGTTCCATTTTATGAACTTTACAGCCTTTATATAATGGGTTTTGGCAAATTCTTAATAACTTTCAATATAAAGGTTTAAGTTCAAAACTTTATACACCAATTAGGGTTTTATTTAAAATTTCAAATAGTAACTTCGAGATCACTCAATGTAAAAGTTGCTCAACTTTTCAAGAGCTAGAAGTTTTATTTAAGGCTCAAGACCAAATTCTTATTAGTTCTTGGAATAGGGTGTTGGGTCCTATTTTAGGGTTTATGAAGGAGTTTTATTTTATCGTCCAGATGGGATTTGACCAAATGCAATTAAACTAGTATTTATGAAATCAAATCACTCTAGGTTACCTATGCACAATCACATGGAAGAATAAAAATTGTTTTAGTTAATGCACCCTAATGATGAGTTTATGCAGGATGATTTGCATGAAATCATGATGACATGGCGGTTTTTGTTACAGTAACACCAGGGGTGTTACATCCTTCCCCCCTTAAAATAAAATCTCGTCTCGAGATTTAAAATATGGCTAAGGCCTTAGGTTTAGTAATGGAAAAGAAAATGTGTCATGTAGATATTTTCCAAACTTGACTATAGAGCAAGTAGGGGTCTACATTTTATAAACTTGGTAAATAAGAATTATTTATAAAAGTAGCAAGGAGTTCAGGAAAGTTTTCAGAGGGGTGATCTTCTGATCCCTCATGTAGCTGTTTCTCCTGGAGGCTGATCCTGCTATACGTCGCACCATCCCGCTGAAGTCCTTCGAGCAACCCGATCTAATCAGTTGTCTCTCAACACTAAAAATTTTATACTTTACTCTTACAAATAAACCTTTACGAGGAATCTCGTTCGAGCGTGGCTTTCTAATGAGTTATGGTCAAGGATGACGATACCTGCGCATGCCGAGCAGCTAACCCTGTATGTATCACACGGGAAGCTCTTGGTTTCGTCGCGGCACCGTCAATCGTTAACCCTTAAATTGTGAGCTATAAAGGTTCAGGAGCACCGTCTACGATGCCAGTGCATACCTCGGCAAGGTCTTATGTGGCTGCGGTCCACAGAAGGTTCCAAACTTTGACACGGCACCATAGTCACGGATCGAGATGCCGTTATAGCGCACAATTTTGGTAACCTCAGTCAAAAAGAGAAAATGCATCTATGGTGATTGCGATGAAAAATGATCAAGGACCTTGATACGAGCATACCCCTTTTCAAAACCTCATGTAGGTGCAAGATACACGAGATTTTAAGTGACCACATTGCATCGTAATCATAGATCATATTTCACCACAACAAGAGAATAGAGCTTGATAGTTGTGAAGCTATAGTGGATCATAACCTTAATCCACGATACCAGCACGTGCCTAGAAGAATCTCACGTGGACGTAACCTGCAAGGGACCCTAGGTTTCGACGCGGCACCGTGGCCTCAGGTCATGGCACTATTATAGGGCACAACCATAAAGACTCAGATAATTTAAGGAAATGAGACGTGTCGGATGAAGGCATGACACGTATGCAAATGGAAAGTCACAGTTTTGTAGTAACTCTCTCTATACTGGGACTTAAATTTCAAGTGCATACAAAATCTTTTGAAAAGTGAATTTTTAAAAATAGATTTCAGGATATTTGTAGTTAATTAGGAATTAATAAAACAACAAGATTGGGATGATTGTAAGGACAAAGAATTTTGAGAATCCAGAGAGATCTGTTGGGAACTCTCAAGTAGATTGATGATAGCCATAATTCAACAAAGAACTTTAGAAATTCAGGAAGAGATTCGAATATGACCTTGGAAAGGAGTTTGGAAGGGGTGAAGGCACAGTAATTGTAGGCTAGGATCATGACCATCAACCCTGATAGCAGCGAACGTCCAGCAGTTAACTTCCCATGGTTGTGATCCATAAGAGACCCTAGATTTCGACGCTGCATCTGGTCATGGATCATGATATCCCGTAGACTACAATCACCATAGCTTTCAACCAATCAGGAAACAGTAGGTGTCATGAAGGAGAGGATAAACCTGACACATGCGCGGAGAAACCAAGGATTCGGTAATTCCTTGCTTTGAATTCAGTGCTTCCAGAAGTTACCAAAGGACTGGAAACTTATGGAGCATGGATTTTCGATGGAAGAGAGCACATTAATTGTGACCTTCATGGGTGAGGAGCACAGGTTATGACATTAATAAGGCACCATAACCATGGTCAAACACCATCATAAGGTACAATTAACGTAGCCTCAGTCAACAGGAGTCATACGAACGAACGTATGACAATCAGGACTATAATGGATAATGACTACGGTTTTCGATGTAAGCGAGTTCTTGCAAAATTTCTTGTGGAAACGAGCCATAAGAGATTTCAAGTCTCGACATTACATTGTATTGGTAGATCACCATTCATCACAGTAATATGTATTCGTTTCTACGAAAAGTGCAACGAAAGAGAGCTTATGAATTGTGAAGCTATGGTAGACCACAACCTTAAACCTCAATACACACGCTCCTAGTAGAATCTCGCATGACTCAGGCATGCGAGAGACCCTAGGCTCCATCATGGCATTGCGGTCACTGGTTATGACACCACCATAGAACACCATTATAATAGTTTTCGAAGGGAATGGCAACGTTTTGAAAGGAGAAAATAAAATTAAGGATGAACTAAAGTTTTCTAAGGAGTTGACATAGTAAATAAGTATATCCAGAAGTTCCCCAAGGACCAGGAACTTATGGAGCAACATTTATTGAAGATCGACCAAACTTGTTTATAACATGTAACTTTTAATGAAAGGAGATTTTTAATAAAATCGAACTGGGAAATTCAGTCATGCTAAGTACCATATGAGGGCGGTCACAATCATACCACGATACCCGCATACGCTCGGTAGCAAGCCATGTGGATGCATCACACATGGGGGCCTCATGTTTTATAGCGGTACCGTAGGTCGGGAACGACTTATCTCATCGAGGTACTAGCATTAGCTTGATGTTCCAAGCAAGAGGACAAATCCTTTTGAAAGGATTTAAAAGACCGTCTCCTTTTAAAACTTAAGTTATTGGTGACCCTTGCAAGAAAGATTTTAGAAATTAAATCGTTTTATAATTCTTTTCGGAATGGACTTTTGAGCAAAGGCGGTGAACAAAGGTGGAAGGAAGAGATAGGGCTTTCGTAAAAATATTGTACAATTGCCAAAAACCTTTCATGGTGATTGAATGAAAACCTTGTTTGGAAATTTAGAAGCATTTTTGTAAGGCTTTAAAATCGGAAGAAGATTTGAAAACCATCTTAAGAATCGATGAGTTTTGATAGCAAAATCTTTTGAATGTATTCTTTTTCGAAATAGTTTTCAAGGCTTGGTTCGACTGGTGTGGTTTTGAAATCAAAGCGTCATTTCTTTCCGCTTGCTTTAAATAAAACCGGTCTGGCTTTTGTCCTCCGCTTGATTTTCGGAACTCATCCTTGACTGGAGTTGTCAGTAGTCATCACCAGATCTTTCAGCAAGCATAAGGGAAGATATAAGAGTAAAGCCTTTTGAAACAAGTTATATTTTGAAAATATAGGCTTACTTCATTATGGGGGAAGTATTAATTGTTGTAATGTCATGATGCATGCACGTTCCAACGCAACCAATATACTACGATATATATACATATATACTTGGTAAAATAATTATTAGAGCGACATGCACTCAATATTTTGGGAATATAGGGCATATTTAACTGCTAATCCACTCCCAAGCCTAAAATCTAACTATAACTCTATAGAAAGAATTAGGGAAGGACTTTAGAGAATGAATAAGGGAAGTTCAGAAGCAACTGGTACCAAACCACCCTGTTGATTTTATTTATTCGAAATCATTTTGAAGCCTTTGGAAAGTAACACTGCAAGTACTTTACAATGAGAAGCTCTGATACCACTTGTGACAGATCCGCCTTAATCATAGGGCCCACGTGCACCATCGTCGTCCCTAAGGACATTCGGTTACTGTGCACGAGTTCCCATTGACCTAGGTGGCCTGCCGGGTCTCCTAGGAAACCCTGATTTCCCCGAGGATCTCATTGTAAAGACATTGCAAGTATTACAACAGTTTACAAAAATAAATCTGAATCAGAGTACAAGATGCGGAAGTATTACATGTATATGGTTTTGCAATATAATTTACATTACCCAAACCAGATTTTCGTAGTGGAGCAGCAGCATACAACTATACCCTTGCCCAAGGGTGGACTACATACATATCTCCATCTGCCTCCGGCCCGTCAGCCGGCACGATCCCATGTAGTACTGCACACTCGGCTCACCTGCAACAGGGGTTAACAACCCTGAGTACTTGGGGTACTCCGCAAGACTGACCCGACTAAGGGTGTAAAATGAGACTCAGGAATGCAGGTCATAGGTAAGGCTAGCAGGAGAGAGAAGGTTTGCAGAAAAGCATTGCTAACCAACATTTTAATTATTTATCATTATAATCATAGTCATAATTCCAATAATCAATCTCATCTATCATCAATTCTCAACTTCCTTTGATCATTCGGTGAACCTAGTTGCGAACCACTTTTCGGGGTAGGTGTGAGGATCAAGTCTCCATTAACCGAGGAGCACGTCGATTCGAATCCAGTAAATATACCCAGCTGGGGATTCTAACCACACTGCATATGCAGCACGCCGGCATACATATACCAACCCGTCATCTAGGTCTTTCTATCCCGGAACCGGTCCTGCGCCACCCGGGAGCACAGTACTCCACTCGTCTCCAGGCACGCCGGCCACGTGGGTACACGCTACTCCCGCCATCTCTCCACTCCCAGTGCGTGGTTGTCGGTTCCAGCAATAGAGCCACCTGACTCAAGGCTTTCCACATAGGTATGTGGCTAGGCTGTTCATCATGATCACAGCAGGCCTACAACGAACGGTCCCTACTTCCTTCCTGCCGTCAGACTTGCATTGGGGCCTAGCCCGAATACAATACTGCCCGACAGTTTTATTATCATGCCTGAAGAGTAGTGTGACATGGGAAACGCCGTCCCATGAGCAGGCCACTCAACGAAACACATTTTGGGTGATACCGACCAGTTCCAAACTATTCCGAAAGCGACCATGCATCGGGACTCTAGCCCGAATACACATCGACCAACGGATAACAAGTTCTTCACCAATCATAAAGTATATACATGTACATAGCACAGAAAATAGTTTTTCTTTTATGGAATTCTAATTTCATTAAGCATGCCTAGCATTTTTCAAATTATTTATTTAAATCAGGTTTCAGGGTAGTTATATGGGACAATGCATTTGGATAGGCAACAATCAACTCCTAGCAACCTAATGCAATAGATTAACTCGAATTGTAAAGGATTTCATAATAGAGGGTTAATGCACCGGGGCTTGCCTGTTGCTCGTAGAAGATGGAACCCTGAAAACAATCACCGAGAAGATCCACGTCCACCGAGCGAAGACCGTACTCGAGGCTCGCTTCCGATAATAAATACCACGCGTTCACTACACGAGATAACAATGCAATGCTTTACATGATGATATGTATGACATGATGCAAGAGATGAGCTAAATCGGGAACAAATGAAAAGTAAACTTAATTTAGAAAGTTGAGTACAATTTTCTTTCACGGTAAAGTTGCAAGCCAACAAAACTAACTTGTTTCATTAACAACTAGAGTTCCATTAAATCATCTCATAAAACGATTCATTCTTCGTTCATATGGAAAGGATTATTATTGCCTCACTACAAGAAGCATGTTTGACTATTTCTTTTTACCCATGAAGTTGCATCCAAGAAATAACCAAAGCAACACCCATGGATCCACTAACGAGTATTTGTAATAAACATCTTAATTACCTATTAACCCATGAATTACAACTACACAAGGAATTAAGATACCAAGGAACAGTTGTGGTTTTTGTGTTTCGAGGTCCACAATCAACTTCAAAAGTTCACACCATTCCAAAAAGAATTAGTGTTTCTTATTTATTTTTATTGCTTATTTTATTGACCATTTTAACCGTCGTAGAAAGTCGCTGCACAACTATTTAACTACTTTTAAAATACCAATAAGAAACTCATCCTCACCTGCCTAGGGTCATTAGGGTAGATGACCCAAGGTCTTCAACCAATCCAAAAACCATACAAACCTAAAGTGATTATAATTTCTATTGATTTATTATTCAATTACCCTAATGTTAATTAATTAACTAAATAGACTAATTCCATTTGGTCCCCAAACCTTGCCATCAGATAGCTCTAGACCCACAACAGTACTATATAATTTTTCGTGATTTTTGGAATTATCTAGAATTTATTAAAATTCAATAAACTTGCATTTATGAATTAAAAGACACATTTTTATCTACTGCAGAAACTGATCAAATACATTATTTAATATTTTTAATGCATTCTACATATCACAGAGAGTTCACACAATATTTTCATGATTTTTACCATAGTATATTTATTCCTATAAAAATAACAAGATTCAGCACTATTCATATCATAACAAATTAGAAAATCAATTTTATTTCGCGGGAAAAATGGAAAAACTTAATTCAGCCCGAGCCGGCCCACGAGCAAGCAGGCCGGCCCAACTAACCTATCAAGGCCGCGCCCTCACTCTTCCCTCTCTCTCTCTCTCTCACTGCCTGACGGGTCCCACCCGTCAGGATCTTCTTCTTCCTCCTCTGGCTGGTACGCGCGCGCGCGCACGCGACGGCACCCGGCGGACTTCACCGCCGGCGACCCCCGCGACGAACCAAAAGCGCCGACGGACACCCTGAGGATCTAATGGACACGGTCTAGCGCCTAACACCTGCCCTAGTCGCCTCCGGCGAGGTGCTCCGCGCCCACGGCGGACGCCACCGGCCGGCGGACGAGCACTGGCCGCTACGGGCACAAAAATACTAAACCGAGAGGTTGGGGAGAACCAGGAGCTCACCACGATGCTAGCCACGCAGAAGGTTGGGTCGGAGAAGGACTGCAACGATGATCTTGACCACAACGGCGGACGCGGCGGCGTGCTCCGGCGGCAACAGTCTGTTCCAGAAACACTGGGACACCACCGATCAAACCAACGCAAGCATGAGAAACCGAAGACCGCAAGGAGTCGAGAACACGGGTTAGAGGACCTCAAATCTCACCCAATCGAGCTTGGCACGGCACACGGCTCGCGGCGGCGCTCCGACCGTCCGCGATGACGACAACGCGCGCTGCGACGCAACCCGGACACCACGGCTCTCACTAGCGGGCACAACCGACGCGCAAGGAAGATAGCTAGGTGTTCACGAGATGGAGAGGGTGGAGATAGCACGGTGGCGGCGAATTTTTGGCCGGAAGGAAATAGAGGTCACCGGCGGCCGGGAAGAAGGAGGAGAAGAAATGGAGGCCGCCGGCGTATAAATAGGATGGGAAAACGGGTTGGGGAGGGAGAAGAAGACCCCGCGAGTCAACATTGCCGATCGTGGGAGCAGGAACGCGCGAGGACGGCCGCGACGCGCTCGCCCACGCCGGCGGTCAGAAGAACAGGGGAGGGAGGACGAAGCCCATTCCCCGGCTACTGTAGCTCAACTACTCCCTTTGACTTCTTTTGAAAAATTCAGTCCAATCCAGGAGGAAAATGGGAAAGTGGTAAAAAGCAAAATTGTAGCCCTCTGAAAGTTGAACACTTTTCGCTTTTGGACCAACTTCAAATTCTGCCAAATTTGAAAATTATTCAAAAGGGGGGTGAATAGGGTTTTTAAAACCTAAATCGAATTTTTGAAATTACTTTTGATTTTTCATAACAACTTGAAAAATGGTAAAAATAAGAATTGTTCCCCTCAGAGAGCTTAACAACTTTCATTAAGGGAGTTTGTCAGATTCCAAATAGTTTTGAAATGACATTTCAAATTTGATTTTCAATTCACTGTTTTGAGCTAAATTCAAATTTTTACATCAGAACTTCAAAATCTCTAAAAATAAAAGTTGTCACATTCAAAAAGATCTACAACTTTCATTTAAGGGTCATCTCAAGATTCCTGCTAAATTTTGAATTAGGGTTTTGGGGTCGAAATAAGGTTTAGAAGGGAGTCTGATCAGAAACTCAAAAATCAAAATTTTATGTAATAACTTTAAAATCTCTAAATACAAAAGTTGTTCCATTTTATGAACTTTACAGCCTTTATATAATGGGTTTTGGCAAATTCTTAATAACTTTCAATATAAAGGTTTAAGTTCAAAACTTTATACACCAATTAGGGTTTTATTTAAAATTTCAAATAGTAACTTCGAGATCACTCAATGTAAAAGTTGCTCAACTTTTCAAGAGCTAGAAGTTTTATTTAAGGCTCAAGACCAAATTCTTATTAGTTCTTGGAATAGGGTGTTGGGTCCTATTTTAGGGTTTATGAAGGAGTTTTATTTTATCGTCCAGATGGGATTTGACCAAATGCAATTAAACTAGTATTTATGAAATCAAATCACTCTAGGTTACCTATGCACAATCACATGGAAGAATAAAAATTGTTTTAGTTAATGCACCCTAATGATGAGTTTATGCAGGATGATTTGCATGAAATCATGATGACATGGCGGTTTTTGTTACAGTAACACCAGGGGTGTTACATCCTTCCCCCCTTAAAATAAAATCTCGTCTCGAGATTTAAAATATGGCTAAGGCCTTAGGTTTAGTAATGGAAAAGAAAATGTGTCATGTAGATATTTTCCAAACTTGACTATAGAGCAAGTAGGGGTCTACATTTTATAAACTTGGTAAATAAGAATTATTTATAAAAGTAGCAAGGAGTTCAGGAAAGTTTTCAGAGGGGTGATCTTCTGATCCCTCATGTAGCTGTTTCTCCTGGAGGCTGATCCTGCTATACGTCGCACCATCCCGCTGAAGTCCTTCGAGCAACCCGATCTAATCAGTTGTCTCTCAACACTAAAAATTTTATACTTTACTCTTACAAATAAACCTTTACGAGGAATCTCGTTCGAGCGTGGCTTTCTAATGAGTTATGGTCAAGGATGACGATACCTGCGCATGCCGAGCAGCTAACCCTGTATGTATCACACGGGAAGCTCTTGGTTTCGTCGCGGCACCGTCAATCGTTAACCCTTAAATTGTGAGCTATAAAGGTTCAGGAGCACCGTCTACGATGCCAGTGCATACCTCGGCAAGGTCTTATGTGGCTGCGGTCCACAGAAGGTTCCAAACTTTGACACGGCACCATAGTCACGGATCGAGATGCCGTTATAGCGCACAATTTTGGTAACCTCAGTCAAAAAGAGAAAATGCATCTATGGTGATTGCGATGAAAAATGATCAAGGACCTTGATACGAGCATACCCCTTTTCAAAACCTCATGTAGGTGCAAGATACACGAGATTTTAAGTGACCACATTGCATCGTAATCATAGATCATATTTCACCACAACAAGAGAATAGAGCTTGATAGTTGTGAAGCTATAGTGGATCATAACCTTAATCCACGATACCAGCACGTGCCTAGAAGAATCTCACGTGGACGTAACCTGCAAGGGACCCTAGGTTTCGACGCGGCACCGTGGCCTCAGGTCATGGCACTATTATAGGGCACAACCATAAAGACTCAGATAATTTAAGGAAATGAGACGTGTCGGATGAAGGCATGACACGTATGCAAATGGAAAGTCACAGTTTTGTAGTAACTCTCTCTATACTGGGACTTAAATTTCAAGTGCATACAAAATCTTTTGAAAAGTGAATTTTTAAAAATAGATTTCAGGATATTTGTAGTTAATTAGGAATTAATAAAACAACAAGATTGGGATGATTGTAAGGACAAAGAATTTTGAGAATCCAGAGAGATCTGTTGGGAACTCTCAAGTAGATTGATGATAGCCATAATTCAACAAAGAACTTTAGAAATTCAGGAAGAGATTCGAATATGACCTTGGAAAGGAGTTTGGAAGGGGTGAAGGCACAGTAATTGTAGGCTAGGATCATGACCATCAACCCTGATAGCAGCGAACGTCCAGCAGTTAACTTCCCATGGTTGTGATCCATAAGAGACCCTAGATTTCGACGCTGCATCTGGTCATGGATCATGATATCCCGTAGACTACAATCACCATAGCTTTCAACCAATCAGGAAACAGTAGGTGTCATGAAGGAGAGGATAAACCTGACACATGCGCGGAGAAACCAAGGATTCGGTAATTCCTTGCTTTGAATTCAGTGCTTCCAGAAGTTACCAAAGGACTGGAAACTTATGGAGCATGGATTTTCGATGGAAGAGAGCACATTAATTGTGACCTTCATGGGTGAGGAGCACAGGTTATGACATTAATAAGGCACCATAACCATGGTCAAACACCATCATAAGGTACAATTAACGTAGCCTCAGTCAACAGGAGTCATACGAACGAACGTATGACAATCAGGACTATAATGGATAATGACTACGGTTTTCGATGTAAGCGAGTTCTTGCAAAATTTCTTGTGGAAACGAGCCATAAGAGATTTCAAGTCTCGACATTACATTGTATTGGTAGATCACCATTCATCACAGTAATATGTATTCGTTTCTACGAAAAGTGCAACGAAAGAGAGCTTATGAATTGTGAAGCTATGGTAGACCACAACCTTAAACCTCAATACACACGCTCCTAGTAGAATCTCGCATGACTCAGGCATGCGAGAGACCCTAGGCTCCATCATGGCATTGCGGTCACTGGTTATGACACCACCATAGAACACCATTATAATAGTTTTCGAAGGGAATGGCAACGTTTTGAAAGGAGAAAATAAAATTAAGGATGAACTAAAGTTTTCTAAGGAGTTGACATAGTAAATAAGTATATCCAGAAGTTCCCCAAGGACCAGGAACTTATGGAGCAACATTTATTGAAGATCGACCAAACTTGTTTATAACATGTAACTTTTAATGAAAGGAGATTTTTAATAAAATCGAACTGGGAAATTCAGTCATGCTAAGTACCATATGAGGGTGGTCACAATCATACCACGATACCCGCATACGCTCGGTAGCAAGCCATGTGGATGCATCACACATGGGGGCCTCATGTTTTATAGCGGTACCGTAGGTCGGGAACGACTTATCTCATCGAGGTACTAGCATTAGCTTGATGTTCCAAGCAAGAGGACAAATCCTTTTGAAAGGATTTAAAAGACCGTCTCCTTTTAAAACTTAAGTTATTGGTGACCCTTGCAAGAAAGATTTTAGAAATTAAATCGTTTTATAATTCTTTTCGGAATGGACTTTTGAGCAAAGGCGGTGAACAAAGGTGGAAGGAAGAGATAGGGCTTTCGTAAAAATATTGTACAATTGCCAAAAACCTTTCATGGTGATTGAATGAAAACCTTGTTTGGAAATTTAGAAGCATTTTTGTAAGGCTTTAAAATCGGAAGAAGATTTGAAACCATCTTAAGAATCGATGAGTTTTGATAGCAAAATCTTTTGAATGTATTCTTTTTCGAAATAGTTTTCAAGGCTTGGTTCGACTGGTGTGGTTTTGAAATCAAAGCGTCATTTCTTTCCGCTTGCTTTAAATAAAACCGGTCTGGCTTTTGTCCTCCGCTTGATTTTCGGAACTCATCCTTGACTGGAGTTGTCAGTAGTCATCACCAGATCTTTCAGCAAGCATAAGGGAAGATATAAGAGTAAAGCCTTTTGAAACAAGTTATATTTTGAAAATATAGGCTTACTTCATTATGGGGGAAGTATTAATTGTTGTAATGTCATGATGCATGCACGTTCCAACGCAACCAATATACTACGATATATATACATATATACTTGGTAAAATAATTATTAGAGCGACATGCACTCAATATTTTGGGAATATAGGGCATATTTAACTGCTAATCCACTCCCAAGCCTAAAATCTAACTATAACTCTATAGAAAGAATTAGGGAAGGACTTTAGAGAATGAATAAGGGAAGTTCAGAAGCAACTGGTACCAAACCACCCTGTTGATTTTATTTATTCGAAATCATTTTGAAGCCTTTGGAAAGTAACACTGCAAGTACTTTACAATGAGAAGCTCTGATACCACTTGTGACAGATCCGCCTTAATCATAGGGCCCACGTGCACCATCGTCGTCCCTAAGGACATTCGGTTACTGTGCACGAGTTCCCATTGACCTAGGTGGCCTGCCGGGTCTCCTAGGAAACCCTGATTTCCCCGAGGATCTCATTGTAAAGACATTGCAAGTATTACAACAGTTTACAAAAATAAATCTGAATCAGAGTACAAGATGCGGAAGTATTACATGTATATGGTTTTGCAATATAATTTACATTACCCAAACCAGATTTTCGTAGTGGAGCAGCAGCATACAACTATACCCTTGCCCAAGGGTGGACTACATACATATCTCCATCTGCCTCCGGCCCGTCAGCCGGCACGATCCCATGTAGTACTGCACACTCGGCTCACCTGCAACAGGGGTTAACAACCCTGAGTACTTGGGGTACTCCGCAAGACTGACCCGACTAAGGGTGTAAAATGAGACTCAGGAATGCAGGTCATAGGTAAGGCTAGCAGGAGAGAGAAGGTTTGCAGAAAAGCATTGCTAACCAACATTTTAATTATTTATCATTATAATCATAGTCATAATTCCAATAATCAATCTCATCTATCATCAATTCTCAATTTCCTTTGATCATTCGGTGAACCTAGTTGCGAACCACTTTTCGGGGTAGGTGTGAGGATCAAGTCTCCATTAACCGAGGAGCACGTCGATTCGAATCCAGTAAATATACCCAGCTGGGGATTCTAACCACACTGCATATGCAGCACGCCGGCATACATATACCAACCCGTCATCTAGGTCTTTCTATCCCGGAACCGGTCCTGCGCCACCCGGGAGCACAGTACTCCACTCGTCTCCAGGCACGCCGGCCACGTGGGTACACGCTACTCCCGCCATCTCTCCACTCCCAGTGCGTGGTTGTCGGTTCCAGCAATAGAGCCACCTGACTCAAGGCTTTCCACATAGGTATGTGGCTAGGCTGTTCATCATGATCACAGCAGGCCTACAACGAACGGTCCCTACTTCCTTCCTGCCGTCAGACTTGCATTGGGGCCTAGCCCGAATACAATACTGCCCGACAGTTTTATTATCATGCCTGAAGAGTAGTGTGACATGGGAAACGCCGTCCCATGAGCAGGCCACTCAACGAAACACATTTTGGGTGATACCGACCAGTTCCAAACTATTCCGAAAGCGACCATGCATCGGGACTCTAGCCCGAATACACATCGACCAACGGATAACAAGTTCTTCACCAATCATAAAGTATATACATGTACATAGCACAGAAAATAGTTTTTCTTTTATGGAATTCTAATTTCATTAAGCATGCCTAGCATTTTTCAAATTATTTATTTAAATCAGGTTTCAGGGTAGTTATATGGGACAATGCATTTGGATAGGCAACAATCAACTCCTAGCAACCTAATGCAATAGATTAACTCGAATTGTAAAGGATTTCATAATAGAGGGTTAATGCACCGGGGCTTGCCTGTTGCTCGTAGAAGATGGAACCCTGAAAACAATCACCGAGAAGATCCACGTCCACCGAGCGAAGACCGTACTCGAGGCTCGCTTCCGATAATAAATACCACGCGTTCACTACACGAGATAACAATGCAATGCTTTACATGATGATATGTATGACATGATGCAAGAGATGAGCTAAATCGGGAACAAATGAAAAGTAAACTTAATTTAGAAAGTTGAGTACAATTTTCTTTCACGGTAAAGTTGCAAGCCAACAAAACTAACTTGTTTCATTAACAACTAGAGTTCCATTAAATCATCTCATAAAACGATTCATTCTTCGTTCATATGGAAAGGATTATTATTGCCTCACTACAAGAAGCATGTTTGACTATTTCTTTTTACCCATGAAGTTGCATCCAAGAAATAACCAAAGCAACACCCATGGATCCACTAACGAGTATTTGTAATAAACATCTTAATTACCTATTAACCCATGAATTACAACTACACAAGGAATTAAGATACCAAGGAACAGTTGTGGTTTTTGTGTTTCGAGGTCCACAATCAACTTCAAAAGTTCACACCATTCCAAAAAGAATTAGTGTTTCTTATTTATTTTTATTGCTTATTTTATTGACCATTTTAACCGTCGTAGAAAGTCGCTGCACAACTATTTAACTACTTTTAAAATACCAATAAGAAACTCATCCTCACCTGCCTAGGGTCATTAGGGTAGATGACCCAAGGTCTTCAACCAATCCAAAAACCATACAAACCTAAAGTGATTATAATTTCTATTGATTTATTATTCAATTACCCTAATGTTAATTAATTAACTAAATAGACTAATTCCATTTGGTCCCCAAACCTTGCCATCAGATAGCTCTAGACCCACAACAGTACTATATAATTTTTCGTGATTTTTGGAATTATCTAGAATTTATTAAAATTCAATAAACTTGCATTTATGAATTAAAAGACACATTTTTATCTACTGCAGAAACTGATCAAATACATTATTTAATATTTTTAATGCATTCTACATATCACAGAGAGTTCACACAATATTTTCATGATTTTTACCATAGTATATTTATTCCTATAAAAATAACAAGATTCAGCACTATTCATATCATAACAAATTAGAAAATCAATTTTATTTCGCGGGAAAAATGGAAAAAACTTAATTCAGCCCGAGCCGGCCCACGAGCAAGCAGGCCGGCCCAACTAACCTATCAAGGCCGCGCCCTCACTCTTCCCTCTCTCTCTCTCTCTCACTGCCTGACGGGTCCCACCCGTCAGGATCTTCTTCTTCCTCCTCTGGCTGGTACGCGCGCGCGCGCACGCGACGGCACCCGGCGGACCTCACCGCCGGCGACCCCCGCGACGAACCAAAAGCGCCGACGGACACCCTGAGGATCTAATGGACACGGTCTAGCGCCTAACACCTGCCCTAGTCGCCTCCGGCGAGGTGCTCCGCGCCCACGGCGGACGCCACCGGCCGGCGGACGAGCACTGGCCGCTACGGGCACAAAAATACTAAACCGAGAGGTTGGGGAGAACCAGGAGCTCACCACGATGCTAGCCACGCAGAAGGTTGGGTCGGAGAAGGACTGCAACGATGATCTTGACCACAACGGCGGACGCGGCGGCGTGCTCCGGCGGGCAACAGTCTGTTCCAGAAACACTGGGACACCACCGATCAAACCAACGCAAGCATGAGAAACCGAAGACCGCAAGGAGTCGAGAACACGGGTTAGAGGACCTCAAATCTCACCCAATCGAGCTTGGCACGGCACACGGCTCGCGGCGGCGCTCCGACCGTCCGCGATGACGACAACGCGCGCTGCGACGCAACCCGGACACCACGGCTCTCACTAGCGGGCACAACCGACGCGCAAGGAAGATAGCTAGGTGTTCACGAGATGGAGAGGGTGGAGATAGCACGGTGGCGGCGAATTTTTGGCCGGAAGGAAATAGAGGTCACCGGCGGCCGGGAAGAAGGAGGAGAAGAAATGGAGGCCGCCGGCGTATAAATAGGATGGGAAAACGGGTTGGGGAGGGAGAAGAAGACCCCGCGAGTCAACATTGCCGATCGTGGGAGCAGGAACGCGCGAGGACGGCCGCGACGCGCTCGCCCACGCCGGCGGTCAGAAGAACAGGGGAGGGAGGACGAAGCCCATTCCCCGGCTACTGTAGCTCAACTACTCCCTTTGACTTCTTTTGAAAAATTCAGTCCAATCCAGGAGGAAAATGGGAAAGTGGTAAAAAGCAAAATTGTAGCCCTCTGAAAGTTGAACACTTTTCGCTTTTGGACCAACTTCAAATTCTGCCAAATTTGAAAATTATTCAAAAGGGGGTGAATAGGGTTTTTAAAACCTAAATCGAATTTTTGAAATTACTTTTGATTTTTCATAACAACTTGAAAAATGGTAAAAATAAGAATTGTTCCCCTCAGAGAGCTTAACAACTTTCATTAAGGGAGTTTGTCAGATTCCAAATAGTTTTGAAATGACATTTCAAATTTGATTTTCAATTCACTGTTTTGAGCTAAATTCAAATTTTTACATCAGAACTTCAAAATCTCTAAAAATAAAAGTTGTCACATTCAAAAAGATCTACAACTTTCATTTAAGGGTCATCTCAAGATTCCTGCTAAATTTTGAATTAGGGTTTTGGGGTCGAAATAAGGTTTAGAAGGGAGTCTGATCAGAAACTCAAAAATCAAAATTTTATGTAATAACTTTAAAATCTCTAAATACAAAAGTTGTTCCATTTTATGAACTTTACAGCCTTTATATAATGGGTTTTGGCAAATTCTTAATAACTTTCAATATAAAGGTTTAAGTTCAAAACTTTATACACCAATTAGGGTTTTATTTAAAATTTCAAATAGTAACTTCGAGATCACTCAATGTAAAAGTTGCTCAACTTTTCAAGAGCTAGAAGTTTTATTTAAGGCTCAAGACCAAATTCTTATTAGTTCTTGGAATAGGGTGTTGGGTCCTATTTTAGGGTTTATGAAGGAGTTTTATTTTATCGTCCAGATGGGATTTGACCAAATGCAATTAAACTAGTATTTATGAAATCAAATCACTCTAGGTTACCTATGCACAATCACATGGAAGAATAAAAATTGTTTTAGTTAATGCACCCTAATGATGAGTTTATGCAGGATGATTTGCATGAAATCATGATGACATGGCGGTTTTTGTTACAGTAACACCAGGGGTGTTACAGGCGGGGAGATCGATGTCGATAGCACCACGTCATGACGGAGACTAGTGGGGGCGGCTCCACGTCATGGCCCCATGTGCTACCAGTGCCAGGCGCGTGTGTGTCACCCGCCAGTTACGGGCTCTCGTCCTATCTTGGGCAATAGTCCCCCAATCAGAAATCGCGCGGCAGTTGGGCGGAACAATATTTGCCTGACCAACAATGTTCCCCTATCCCATAGTATAGGCCTATGTTGCGTCGTGTGCAATGTGCGTTGCGCATACGTGGTCCCTTTTTTGGCCACGGGCATGTTAAGGCGCGCCTGTCTCCTCCATGGTGTCATAGGCTTGACCCGGGTTGTGCGCCTACTCACCCATAGCGGCAGGGGATAGTGCGAGCCCACGCGGGGCCTGAGCTCCAGATTTAGATCGATTCCGACCCCCTTGGGGTTCGGGCGAGGCGGAATCCGTTCCCCTAGTGTCGGGCGAGATGGAACTCATCCCCTAGGGGTCGGATGAGACGAAACTTGCTCCCCTGGGGTCGAACAAGACAGAACTCATCCCTTAGGGGTCAGATGAAACGGAACTCGTTCCCTAAGGGTCGATAAGATGGACAAATTCACCCCTTGGGGTTTGGTAAGGCATCGATATTTTTTTTTTGTGTTATTTGGAAGATCGATGTTTATGGCGATTAACTCTTCTATTCCTGGTATCCCTAACATAGATACCTGACACATTGGATGAGGAGAGGAGAAAGAGAGGAGTGGCGACAGAGGAGAAGCGATGTGACTCTCGGAGGTCGCTGTGATAAATAGCTTGTTCTTTTGATCAATCAGCGCTTATTTTCAGCCACGAAACATTATTTTTCTCTCACAACAAACCAGGACGAGCCGAAATCAGCACTTATTTTCAGCCAAAAGAACTGGCTGAAAGAAACAGGTGGAGAGAGAGAGGGGGGGGAGGGAGAGCGACAAAATAGAAGATAAGATTTTATGAATGACAAATGGATGCCACATCTTAAATGAGATATATATTGGGGGTGAGATCTTTTCATTTGTTGGAGATAAAGGTTTTTAAAAGCCCTAAAACCAAACTTCTAGCTCTCCTATTGGGAGACCTATAATTTTCGTCAGAAACAGGATATTCGTTGTTCTAACTGTCCTCTGATCGTTTTCTTTGAACTTATATCTTGGTGGAAAATGGTCCTGCACCGAGTTCCTGTTTGTGACCAAGGGGTACTCGTAAACCGGTGGTACTATCAATTAACGACATGTTTGCAGGGTAGTCCTCCAACCAGCAGAGAGAGCTCTGCGCGTAGTAGTACAAGAACTGATGACGAAGCGAAGACTGAAGAACTGCGGCACCTATGATTTCAGTGCTACGCAGGCAGCAGTCCGTCCAGTTTCCTCGATCGGGGACATCCCACACGAAGCGTGCCGCGTGTGGCTGCGTGCTCCGCCGCTGACTGCTGAGCCATATGGGTATACGAGACCAATCGGTCGACTAGTCGTTCATGCATGGTCGCGTACTACGTACCTATGCTAAGCTACGCTACGACGACGCAGCAGGAGGCCGGCACCAGCACCAGCCTATGTGCGTAGCATATGAATGCATGGACTCGCAGAGAAGGACCGAAAATTTTGCATTTTAGCCTTTTTTTGGAAACAATTTTTACAAATAGCCCCCTGGCGAAACATTTTCTAGAAATGGGACAAGAGGCCGGCGTCCAAGGGAGCGACGCCGAGGTATCCCGGCACGGCGTCACGTCAGTACACGCCGACGTCCTGCCACGTCAGCGACGACCTTAGTCGCACATGACAGCGTGGCAACACACCGGGGCCGTCTGACAGCACGCTCGACAGAGTAACTTCGGCGTGCGTCCGCATCACGCCGAGTCTCCCCTACAGGGAGGCACACTGTTTCGGCTCATAACACCGGCGCCTGACGAGTTTGCGCCGAGCCAGAGGACCTCGGCGTGGCGCGATTCCACGCAGAGGCCTGGGAACTTAAGCCGCGCCGCGGCTCCTTCCTCCTCACTCTTCCGTTCCCTCCCCTTGTCTCTCTCGCGCTCGGCCGCCCGCCCATAGAACCACCCGCCGGAATCGCTGGAGGAGGCATCAAGGAGCACGGATCGGGTCATCTGAGGGAAGCCCAAGGTTCTTCTCCTTCCTCTCTTCCATCTTATCCGGGTGCATTGGAGGATTTGATCTTCATCCTTAGGTTTTCGTGGTGGATAGGTGATGGATAGAATAGGTTATGGATTGTTGATGGATGCAGTTAGTAATTCATAGAATATGTGTTTGATTGGTAATGCATTGCAGTATATTGGGATTGGTTTACCTGAATACCGTAGATTTTGTATGATTCATTCTATGTGTTTACACATGAACACTATTGTTGTTTCCATGTTGGCTGACTGATGTTTAGCTTTATCCTAGGGTTTCATTTATGAGTAATGTTGGACTGAGCTTGTGTCATGAATTAGTGTTGTGACTTTTATCTTGAAATATAAATGAATGAATTGTATTTTAAGAAATATATTGCTCTACTAAATTATTACAAGTGTAATATATAGTGTTCGTCATATTGTTGTTTGCGTTCAAGGATGAATCGAACTTAATGTAACTCAGTGGTGATATTGAAAGGCATTTGTTTGAATACATTGGCATCCTTTTAACGGCAATGATATTTTCGCCTAGTGAATTTTTTATGTTGAAATTGTTCACATTAGGATGGAGCGGTTCCCCCTACTCCACGAGCGGTTCGATAAGGATCACCATGCTCGTAGGATTGAGCAGGGAGAGGTAAACATGCATTTGAGTTCAATTTCCTTTACGCCTTTTATTTGTTTGTAATACATCATTGTTTACCGTTGTCCCATGTCTTGCAGGCGCTGAACGTGATGAGGCCAATGACCCATGACGCCAGTGTAATCATGCAGTACGACGATCGGTACACACCACTTTTGAAGCGTGCGAAGCTGGCCACCGTTGCTCAAATCTGCAAGCGAGGCATTCCGCCATTCAACCCTGCAGCTTTGATGGCGTTGATAGATAGGTGGCGCCCGGAGACTCACTCTTTCCACCTTCCATGCGGGGAAATGGCAATCACCCATGAGGATGAAGCAATGATCCTAGGTCTTCCAATCCGAGGTTACCCCGTGACAGGTGAAGTTGTATCTGACGGATGGGAGGGACGTGTGGCGGCCTTCCTTGGACGTGCTCTTCCGGATGTTGAGCCGGGCAAGAAGAGGCGTTCAAGCGGGGTATCTTTGAA
The DNA here is from genome assembly GCA_038502445.1 of Eremochloa ophiuroides. NCBI lineage: Eukaryota > Viridiplantae > Streptophyta > Magnoliopsida > Poales > Poaceae > Eremochloa > Eremochloa ophiuroides. The sequence goes on from JAHLJS010000173.1 coordinate 331,170, forward strand.
GTGGCTTCGTTAGCAGTTTCATGAGTGCCCTCAACACGCAGATGCCGCAACAGTCAACTACTACTGCCGTGCCTGGGTGCTCCACATGTTGGGTACGGTCCTGTTTCCTGACGGTACCGGTGACACGGCGTCCTGGATGTACATCCCCTGTTTGCTCGACTGGGATGATGCTGGCAATAGGAGCTGGGGTTCGGCTATGCTTTCTTTCATGTACCGTCAGTTGTGCGAGGCTTGTCGGCATCCCGTAGGAGCTCACGCAACGTTCTCAGGTTGCGTGACTCTTTTACAGGTAATCACCGTCATTTTCATCCTTGTTTTTTAATCTTTGGTTTTTAATTTGTTCTTGTGCATGTAGATATGGATGTGGGAGCATCTTCCGATTGGGAGACCACATAGGATCGAAACTCCGAATCCTTGGTTTCTACAGGGAGACCAAGAAGTGGCGCCGATCGTGGCGCACCTCTATGAGAAAGTCTTCGGTACTTACCACGTGTCCTGGCATGCCTACATCAGCTACACGAACGAGCTCGATGCTCTGCTGCCTCAACATGTAAATTCGAAACCTCATGCACGTTGTTTTACCATAGACACATGTATTAATGCTTATTACAGGTTGAATCCCATACACTCAGTGAAAAAGTGGTAGACCTCAACGTGAGCACACTCTGCAAGGCTGATGAAGACTTGTGGACAATGAGGTGCCCGTTGATATGTTTTTACAGCAGTGGAGTACCATCTTCCTGACCGTGTAGCAAGGCAATTTGGAAAGCTGCAACCTTGCCACCCAGACCCGATGTCCACTGGCTGGGGCTTACACAAGTAAGTTACACAAGTAAGTTATAACCATGCATTCCTTGTTTGCATTTCTGACGCCATCTTGAGCTACAACTCTTACGTAACGTGGTGACCTCTACAGGATGGATCGCCGAAGGAAGAAGAAGATCACTGATTGGCAGCTTGAACACCACTGGTACATTGAGGAGTGGCAACTATTTGAGCAAAACAACATGAGAATCTTTGCTGTGCATCGAGAGAACCGTTTCAATGAGTACCTGACTTGGTTGGAGCAGCGCGCAAGACTACACTTGAAGCCAGCATGGACGCAACAAGACATCCTAGAGTTCGAGGGAGAAGACGTCAACAACCCTTACGACCGACGTACACGACAAGGGTGTCAGATGGAGTTTGCACCAGCCTTAGCAAGAGCTGTAAGTTAGAAACTAAACTAGTCTGTGTGTTATTAGATGTAGAATCCCGAAATGAGCACTTGTTGCTTGTGTAGGGCACTGAAATCATGGGGACCATAGCGGAGCAAGGACAAGCGTTGATGATCCCTGAGGGCAGCCCTGATGAAGGTAGATTGCTTAGAACCGCTATGCAGGTGAGTACCTTAGAGGAAAGATCACTTGTTGCATTTTGTAGCTTAGAGCAAGAATTTGAATTGCTAATTGTATGCTTTATAGCGAGGCATCGACCGGCTCCGCAAGATAGCTGCACGACTCGGTTGTCATGCTCAGATCAAGATGTTGTATTGCCACAACAATTGTCCGTCGGCGCATCGGGTTCTCGGCAAGGAGAAGGGAGCGGTGCAGCAGCGGGCAGTGGTTCCACATCACGCGGGGCGGGTAACGACGAAGAGGAACTAGAAGGAGAGGGAGAGGAAGGAGACGATGACGACGATGCCGAGGAAGCCGAAGACGATGACGACGAGGAGGAGGAAGAGGTTGACTACGACGAGCTTGGCATGTCACAGCTCCCTGATGCACCCCTAGGAAGTCAAGGTGCCTCCGGTCCTTCACGTCCACAAAGGACTATTAAGCCGGTGAACAGGTATACTCCAGGGACGTACGCGCTTGGCAGGGGCAAGGGAAAGCGTCGCGGCCGTAACTAAGGTAAAGTAATGAACTTGTTCTTTACTTGTAGTTGTTATGCGTCGGGGAAACTCATTATGACCATCATGCAGGCGGTGAACGCCGAAGGAGAACCTGTGGAGCACCTGTGGATGGATTTGTCGAAATCTCGTCTTCTTTTGTTGATGACCTGTGGACGAACAACCTGCAAAAACTTGGATTGCATGTGAAATTGTGGATGACCTGTGACCTGTGAAATCTTTTGTTGATGTAAACCTTTCGATGAAGTATCATGCAGTGCGTTCGTCTTTGGATTAAATCATGTAATGTGTTTGTTTTTTTCTTCAGTCCAAATGAATCTGTGTTTTTCCTTCAGTCCAAATGAAAATTCCTGTGTTATCAGTTTTGTGTGTGATGATGCTAGAAACCAAATTCGAGGGTCGGCGTCAAATTGAAGGACGCCTAGATATGTAAGCTCGGCGTCCAGGAAATTGACGCGTAAACCGAAGGGCCGGACGCCACATCTCGGCGTGATGTGAATTAACGCCGAGGTACGCAACCTCGGCGCGCTGTCACTTCACGATTCAGGCCTGTTGTTTGCTGACGGCCCCCTTGGTTGCCTGCCCGGTGGGCCCCCCTCGGCGTTAAGTAACACGACGCCAAGGTTGACAATCTAGGTGTGCCGCTTGTCCATGCCGAGCTTCCCATTAAGGCAACACGAGCTCCAGCATCCTCATTTCGAGCTGGCACACCCTTGTTCGATCCCCATGAGCCCTTAGGCTATTTGTAACAGCTAGGAGGGATTCTTGGTGCTACGATTGAAGGAAGCAAGGTACATTGGATTAGCCTGTGCATTATTTTGAGTTGCATTTGGTTTCCTTGGTGTTTTTGTTCCAAACCTTATGTAGGAAGTGTTGTTTTCTTGCTCTTGTTGGTCCAAACCCTAGGTAGGAAGTGTTATTTGGTGAAAAGTGGATGACGTGTTTATTTGTTCTTTGGTTTTGTAGAACAAGTGATGGATAGATTAGTGAGGTTGCTTCATGGTGGCCGTGTGGTGAGGACCAAAGATGATAGTGTCAGACTCGTTGGCATGGCAGAGGACATGTTGGTGTTTCTGAAATCACCACATTTGCCGAAAGTGGTTGACCAAGCGAAACAAAGGCTGGGTTGTACTGAAGAGGATATGCCGTTCCGTTTAGAAGGGGTGGTAGATGTTGGTTCATCACATGGTCCACGTATCAAGAGGCTGTTGAAAATTACATTTGAGTCAGAATGGTTTGCTTACAAGGCTGTTGTGTTGTCCTCAGAAGTGCGATCTTTGGACGTAGTGGTTGGCAAGGATGTAAGCCTTTCGTACCGTCAAAGCATGGGGCACGGTCATGAAGTGGAAGAAGAGATGGTGCTTACACAACCCACATATGGTGCACGAGATGGTTGTGAGTATGATGGTGGTGCTGGTGGTGGTGCTTATGCAAACGAACAAGAGTGTGATGATGATGGTGCTGGTGGTGCTTACGAGGAAGCTAGTCACCAAAAATGTGCTTGCCGTGACAACAACGAGATGAGTGACGACGACGACTCCTATTGCATCGGTGAAGAAGCAGCCGACGATGATGGTAGTGGAGACGATGCAATAGATGATGACATTAGCGACGACGAAGACCTTAGTGAGGAAGAAGACTTTGGGAATGCAAGAGCATCAAACAGGTTTGATGTGGAGGTGGCGGGAGATAACCAAATATATGAGGATGAAATGGCCTATGACTCTGACGATGATCGTCCTGTTCGCCCTCTCAGTGCCAGAGAAATGGATATATTACTTGATTTGATGCCAGACTGTGATCCACTAGTTTCTGAATTTGAGGACCTTAGTCATTGCCACAGGGCTATTGCCGATGGAGGACCTAGTGATTCAACGATCCCAGATGTTGTTGCTTTCACAATAAGGAAGGGGATATTGTTTGCAACCATGGATCAGTTGAAAACTTGGCTGCAAGAATATTCTATTGTGCACAACCGTCCATACAGGATAATAAATTCTCACAAGACTAGAAGGTACACGGTAGGATGCGAGCAGCCTCACTGCACTTGGCAAGTATGTGCTAGAAAAACTAAGGCGGGACAATGGAAGATTACTGCAGTGAAGCAACCACATGTTTGTGCGACGGAGGAGGCTGAGGAGACACACTTGCAGCTTAATTCTAGGTTCATTGCAAGACAACTGTGCCCCGTTGTCAAGCACATGCCGTCAATCACGGTCTCGGCGTTGATTGAGATCATATTCAAGATGTACAATTACTATGTGAAGTATGGAAAGGCATGGCGGGCGAAACAACGCACAATGAAACTTATCTTTGGAGATTGGGAAGAGGCATATGAACGCCTTCCAGTAATGCTGAACGCGATGAAAGCCGTGAATCCTAGGATGCACTATGAGTACTTACCAAAGGGCGGTGAGACGAGGAACGGGAGGGAGGTGTTTGGTAAGGCCTTCTGGGCATTTGGGCAAAGCATTGAAGCTTTCAAGTGGTGCAGACCAGTCGTGACTATTGATGGTACCTTCCTTACCGGTAAGTTTGAAGGTATTTTGCTTATTTGTATAGGTACAGATGCAGAAGACCAACTAGTTCCTTTGGCATTTGCCATCATTAGAAAGGAGGACACTGCAAGTTGGTCTTGGTTCCTCAGACTTGTGAGAGAAGTAGTCATCGGTCCCGAGCGTGATGTTTGTGTCATTTCCGATAGACATGCTGGCATCTTAAATGCGGTAGAAGATGAGCTACCGGGCTACGGGCACATACATCACCGTTGGTGCAGTAGACACCTTGCTCAAAATCTGATAAGGCATGACCATACAAAGGAAAACTTCAAGTTGTTTGAGGAGGTGTGCAGGCAAAAAGAGGTTGAACTTTTCGAAGAGAAGCTAGAAGCCCTAAAATTAGCCACAAATGCTCGTGGTCGGCAATTCCTTGATGAGTTGATGGTGTCGAAGGAGAAGTGGACTCTCAGTTATGACACCGGAGGATGGAGATGGGGCTTCATGACTAGTAACATGGCAGAGATGTTCAATAGCCTTCTTAGAGGTTGCCGGAGTCTTCCAGTAACTACAATCGCCTCGTTCACCTTCTACAAGTTGAATGCATGGTTCGTGTCGAGAAAGAAAGCTGCCATGCAATTCTGGAGGTCACGCCAACCGTGGCCACAACTAGTAGCTACAGAACTACGCTTCTCCAAGAACAAGTCTAAGAGACAAAAGAGAGCCATCTTCGATGCTTTGAGGAACAGATACGAGATTTTAGAGAGCGGTGGGACTAACATTGGTGGGAAAGACCGTGGAGCTAGAAAACATAAAACAGTTATTAATGACAACACTTGCACTTGCGGTAAACCAATGATCTACCATCGTCCATGCTCGCACATGATGACCGCTTGTCGGATTAGACGTGTTGATGCGGAAGTCCCTCCTCGTTTGGCTAAGGAGTTCTCATTGCAACATCTCTTGAACACATGGGCTCCAACGTTTGAGCCCTTCCTGGACGAGCATCGATGGCCCGTCTATGATGGACCAAAGTATGTGGCTGATCTTGGGTTGCTCTGGAAGAGTAGGGGACCTAGGAGGAGGAAGCGTTACAAGATGGACATGGACCGCGTAGCAAGAGGAAGGTCAACCACCAGCAAGGTTGGGAGATATTTTGTTGAGGACACACAACGTAGTCGTTGCTCCAAGTGTCACCGATTAGGCCACAATAGAAGAACTTGTCCAGAAATACTGCGACAACAGGTGCGCACTTTTGATTTTTCGATTCATTCGTAATGCATTATTACTTATGCCTTGATCGTTCACATACAGGATGAAACGGGTCCTTCTACTTGATGGCAGGCCAATGACACAAGATGTCGGAACTCTATGTGTTATGATGGAACTTTATTATGTATGTTGTAACACTCACATGTATGTGTGAAATTTGTTGAGCAAATAAGTACGTGGTGACTTAGTAATGCTATTTGTTCTATGAATATTTCTGAAAAAATTAGTGATATTAAACTTGAGCTGAGATAAGGAAACACCGACCCCCTGGACCACAATACCGGGAGACCTCTAAATGGCCCATGCCGGGGGTCGGCGCTAATACACATGACGCCTAACGACTACATCTCGGCGTTAGGTGAATTGACGCCGACCACATGACCATACTGGATTCGGCAGTTTTCGAGCGCCAACATTTAGGACCTCAGCGTTCTGTGACTTGACGCCGACCATGCTCTGTGGTGGCAAACCAAATTTCCGTATATAGTTATGCAGTCTCTAAAAACCACTTAGGTCACCAAACAATTGGTGCCGGCTGTACATATATAGAGAGGAAAATGAACATGGAACACAACAAGTAATTACTAGTGATTAGATCAAATACTACATTAGTTCAAATGCTTACAAGCCTTCTACGCGAAATGAACAAGCATTACATCAATAGTCCGAAACATAACCGGGGAGTAAATCTTCATCGGAGGAATCATCCTCGTCCGGAGGCAACACCTTGGATAAGGCAGCTTTACGCGAGGCGTACTCTGCCTCCACTAAATCAGCTGCTTGAGAATCAAAGTCGTCGTCAAAGTCACCAACCATGGACTGTCTTCTCGCGAACTCGGCCTCTACTCGCTCAGCTTCTTGAGTGAATAGATCATCATCTATGTCATCCTCTATTGGCATGGCATTGTCTTGTTTCGACAACACCCCCCGTTGGAGCCAAAGGCGGATTATCATCGATGACACCATGCAACGGACCATCTCTCAACTCAACGCAAGGCCCACTAACACCGTCATGTAGCTGCGACACCATGGACTGGCCAACTCCTTCGTCCACCTTCTTTTTCCCACGCCTAGGTTCCGCAACTTCTGCAGCGTGGACACTAGTACTGTCCACTTGACCTGCATGGGAGTGAAGATGATCTATTTCAGTTCTTTTCAATAAAAGAAACCAGTTAAGGAAGGTCTACTGCAGTTTGCCAACTAACCCTCGGGTCGAGGAAGGTCTCCAACAAGAGCGTACATCCTCTTCAATGCGTCATCTTCTGCGTCGATCATCTCCCAAATTCTTTCTTTCTTATCCTCTCCGAAAATGTGTTTGCTGCGTTCTCTGCTTTCGAGAATGAACTTAGCCATCTTGCGAGACTTGTTCTTGCGATTATTAATATAAAATTCTAGATTATTAATATCCTTTTCTCCACCTTTTCTTGTTCCCAGTATTCCTCCCAACCACATCTCTTTGTGCTCTACATAAGGAAAGAATCGGTTCAATGTTTACAAATATCCAAACAAATACCATTGTTACATTCACATCGAAAAAAATGCTCACCTTGTCATCGTCAACCATATGGCCACAATATAGGCCCACTCCAAGCTCCGAAAGGACTAATCCATATTTAGCCCTTACACCGCATGGACACTTTCGAGCAACACGACGGCTACCAAAAATTCCTCGAATAGCATCCTTCTTCCTCTTAGGCCAACGCGGTTTCGGTCCGTAGAGCTACTCACTAAAAAAGCATTTCCGAGAGCCAAACTGCACAAACAGGTTTTCCAAAACAATATTCAATAGAAGAGCGGTATCGTTTGACGATATGAGGGAATGAACAACTTACTTTATTCTTTACGGAACATTTAAATTCACTTTCAAAGCCGGAAGAATCAACTTCAGCTGGAACTCCTCAATCACATAGCGGGGGGCTAGCAAGACATTTCGATATGGCCAAGTCCTTCTCCGTCTTGGTCATCTTTGGAGGGTCCGGAGGTGGAGGAACCCAGCGCTGGAAACCATCGTGAGCTAGTGCTCCAATCAAGTGATCGAAAAGCAGGTACCTCAAATCAACCTTGTCGGGACCATCAATCCACTGGAAAAAGTAACAAGCCTCCCAATCCTACAATTCACAGTACCAATTTCAATAAATCCAAGTCATAAATTTCACTGTACAAAATTTATGTCCAAACATAAATACAAACTCACACGGTAATCCAGACAGCAATAGTACGCCCGTGCAGCAGTGTCCTCGTGCTTAGACTGTCTAACACCTGCAGGTCTGCCGCAGTCACACATAGGCATGGGATACTCAGGAGGCACAGGTGCATCTTTGCATGATACGTCATAATACAACTCTTTCGGGCGACCTTTCTTGTCCCACTTCTCCTTACGCAAGGATGGTGGACCAATCATCTATGAACAGTACAAAATCACAAACAAAAACAATGCACCAATTAAATAATTGCTTAAATTAAATAAATTAAATCACAAATGTCAGCATGCCCTAACTACTACCATCATTACTGACTCTAACAAAAACATTAATACTGTCATCATAGAGAAAGAGTATTGAACACTACATATACATGTTGCAACACCACTAAATCTTTGGGACAATAAGTTATAGGCCAAACAAACTAAAACTACAAGGTCAACATCAAAGAGAGTAGCTAACATTACCTTGGGGAAGCGTCAATAACTCAGATCCAGCGTTTCCAGACCTCCAAAACACAACTAGGGTTTGGGGGGAGAGTGGGAGAGAGAGAAGGAGGCGGGACTTGGGAAAGAAAGAACCGGACCTCGGCGTCGAGTCGTGGCACGCCGAAGGTACACATCTAGGTGTTAACTGGAGTGATGCCGAGACCTGTGGGTCCCACTACCGCGCTGTCGAGTGCGACCAAGGTCGTCGCTGATGTGGCAGTGGGTCGGCGTGGGCTGACACCACGCCGTGGCACATATCTCGGCGTTTCTTCCTCTGACGCCGACCTCTTGTCCTATTTCTGAAAAATATTTTGCCAGGGGGCTATTTATAAAAATTATTTCTAAAAAGGGTCAAAATGCAAAATTTTCAGTAGAGAAGGATGCAGGGGTGCGTATGCGGCATGGGCACATCCCCATGAATTGCGCGGAGATGGATCTGTAGTGCTAGATCGATGCCATGGCAGGAGTGTCCGATCGTCGACGCACCGGTGAGCATGCAAACGGCAGCGGTCAAAAGCGCCGCGTCCGGGCCCGGGCGGCAGGCAGCGTTTTTCCGTCGAGGTCGACGGACGGATCTGCAGGAATTCTGGTTCCGACACAGCGCGCTCGCCAGCCAGCCATTGCATGCCATTGGCAAAATGGCAGTGGCATTGGCGCATTGTACCCATGCACCATTGCAGTTGCATTGCAGCCCTGCTGCGCGGCGACCGGCAACTCGCATGGGCATCGCATTCGCATTGCCCGCCGCGTGCTGCAAGCCTGCTGCAACTGGAGCTTAACTCTGGGGGTGGCCTCATTTATCACGCCAACGCACACACCTCCTCTTTCTTTCTTTCTTTCTTTCTCGCGGACGCGGAGTGAAGGCGACTGGGGATTCAAGGCTCATCAATGGGGTTCGGTGGGTGCGGGTGCGGCATGGCGTCGTGTGTGTTACCTGTTCGATGCGACGAGGGATGGGGGATTCAAGGCTCTTTGCTGTGCGCATGCAGGGCGAGTGGTAACAAAAAATTCTTGCTTTATAGTTAATTTCCAATTCCATTCCCACCTGACCTCTAAGCAATTCCTGACGTGTCTCATCATGCTTGCTCTATGTTTAAAAAAAAACAGCATATTATTACAGTATAAAGGTTTTTTTTTCCTTCTCCTGGATGTAAAGCCAACGATACTGGTTCCATATGGTACGAGTATGGCCAATCCCCAACAGTGCTTTTCCTTAAAACCTACTCCCTCTGTTTCATAATGTATGTCGTTTTCGGTTTTTGTGTCACAAGTTTGACTCGATTTGTACAAAATACGTGCAACATTTATATCTCTAAATAAATTTATTAAAAAACTAAATTCAAAGATCTTTCTAATAATATTAATTATATATTATAAATATTAATATTTTTAAATATATAATTGTCGGTAGTTGTTTTTTTAGAAAACACAAATGACAAACATTTTGGAATGGAATGGAGGGAGTACGTATGGTAAAAGTGAAAACACCATAGCCATACTCCCAGAGTCCCAGTAGCCAGTAGTAGCCAGCAATAGACAAAAATTCACCGGGCGATCCTCTAAGTTGGCACAAAATGTTACTTAGGTCCCTGAATTTTTAAAGTGATATCTATAAGTCCCTAAATTTGGCAAAGTATGTCATCTAGGTCTCAAACTTTTAAGGTGATCACCGTAGGTCTCTAAACTTGGCGGAAGGTGTCATCCAGGTCCCAAATACTGTAGAAAATTTTGGAAAAAAAATTTAAAAAGAAAAATCTAATTTTAGGTATTGTAGGTATAATTGTAGAATATTTCAAAAATTATATCTTTTCCATACGATCTTAGATGAAGATAATTTTTATATAAAAATTGTAGTTCTCGACGAGATCTACAACTTTTTAGTTTTGAGTTTTTTAATTTGAGGTCGTTAAAATGCTCAAAAAAATTAAATAAATTTTCAGCAGTATAATAATCACGTACAAGTGCTTGTCGTCTTAAAAAAAATCATATCTTTGTTATATGCTATCAAATGGAGATACTTTCTATGTGAAAATTGTGGCGCTCGAGGAGGTCTACAATTTTCTAGTTTTAGGTTTTTTAGTTTGAGGTGGTTAAGATGCTAAAAAAAATAAACCGTCGATTTCAGTTTATGCATAGTGGTTTTATAATTTTTTTTAATTTTTTTAGCATATTAATGCTTTTAAACTAAAAAAACTCAAAACTCAAAAGTTGTATATCTCCTTGAGCACTACAACTTTCATATACAAAGTATCTCCATTTGATAGCATACAAGAAACTTCCTGTTGATAGACGCTTGCACGTGATTATTATACTGCTAAAAATTTATTTAATTTTTTTAAGCATTTTAACGACCTTAAATTTAAAAAAAAAATCAAAACTAAAAAGTTGTAGATCTCGTCGAGAACTATATTTTTTATATAAAAATTATCTTCATCCGAGATCGTATATAAAAGATACAATTTTTGAAATATTCTACAATTATAGCTACAGTACTCAAATTAGAATTTTCTTTTTTTCGAAATTTGCTACAGTATTTGGGACCTAGATGATACTTTTTGTCAAGTTTAGGGACCTGCAGTGATCACATTAAAAGTTTGAGACCTAAATGATACACTTTGCCAAGTTTAAAAACATGCAGATATTACTTTAAAAATTCAAGAACCTAAATAATGCCAACTTAGAGGACCGCCGGTGAATTTTCCTGCCAGCAATAACTACTTGCGGTCACCGGCCAGTGGTCACCACTCATCACTCAGGACTCGAGACGCGAGCGCTGTTAAAAACTCAGAGCAGGCTCCGCTACTCTTCCGTAGTTCCGTTCATTTGTTTCACCACCTCGGACCTCATCAGCTCACGCACACCTGCCTGCGTGCAGTGCCCAAGCAGTGTGTCTCCCACTCTTCCTCGTTCCCGTCTCCTCCCAAGCAGTGTCTCACTCCCTCCTTCCCGTCTCATCGGGCCCGTGTCCTGTGAGGCCGTGACGCGCACGGCGAGAGCGAGCGAGGTCCACCTCCACCTACGCCGGCCGCAGTCAGGCGAGCAAGCCCCATGAGGCGGCGGCGGTGGGCACGCGCCGTCGCCGCGCTGTCGTGCCTCGCCATCGCCGTCGTGCTGCAGCTCGCCGTCGCCGAGGGGAGGCCGCTGCCGCCGCCGCCGCCGACGGGTGCAACGACAACGACCGCGCACCACGCTGTGGCCGCGGCGGCTTCCGGCGCGTCAGTCCGCTTCGACGCCGCCGTCGTGGGCGCCGCCGCCCGGTGTAAGAGCGGCGGGCTCAAGGCACCGAGCGGCGCTGCTGCTGCTGCATGCGCCGAGGACGAGGGTGACAAGCGGCGCATACCGACGGGTCCTAATCCTCTGCACAACAGATAGGCGATCGTGCTGTGCAGCACAACAATATCCATGTCCTATAAGACGAGATGAGAGGTCAGAGGAGGAGCAATATTGCAAGCCAAGCAACAACAGCATTCACCGGCTTTCGTTCATCATCTCCTATTCCCCTCTGTTCTTTTCATCGATCATGGACATGGACCAGAAGATACTCCAGTAGTGATCAGCAGCAGTAGTAGTAGTTTAAGTTCAGCTTCAGTAGTGAAAATTCTTTTGGATGCTGTCCATTTCCTCTTCTTTTTTGAGCTTTTTGTCTGCCAGCACTCGGTGTATATTCTGCCTTGCTAGCTGTGCCTCTCTTGCTCTGTCAGAAGCAAGAATCGTTGGTATAGGCTCAGCTCTCTCTCCGCTGGGCGCTTTGTTCCCATCCTGGAAACGGAAGATTCGGCTGTTCGTCATATCTGTGAGAATTTGCTTCTCTTCTCTCTCTGCTCGTTCCAACCAAAAGCTTCACAAGCCACACAAAGACCTTCTGAACGCAAAGATCTCCAGCAGCGACCCTACGAGCATCGTATCTCCTGTAGGGCCTGTGCCGTGTGAATGATCATGGCAGAAAGCGATTCAAGCGAACAGAGCTATATCGTTGTAAAAATAAAAATGCTCATTTTGGTGGGGCTGGAATAGATATAGCATGCGTCTGATGCAATGCAACGCTGTTTTCAAGTGCTACTTGCTCGTTCGTCCCAAAATAGATGACGTTTATTCTCGACTTTAACTAGGTTTGTAGAAAAAACGTGTAACATTTATATCTCTAAATAAGTTTATTATGAAAGTAGACTCAATGTTCTATCTAATAATGCTAATTATGTTTTATAATTATTAATATTCTTTAATATATGATTGGTTAAAGTTAAAAAAGATTAACTTCTCAGCAAGCGAGAATAACATATATTTTGGGACAGAGTCCTCAGACAACTCTGTTGGCTGTTGCAGCCCATCACCTGAACTGCTCACTTGGAATGGGCATGTGTTTAATGCTCTTGTACCCTTTTGTCTGTCCTTGGTCTTGACCAGTTGATGCTTGAATTGAAGGCCATTCTGCACAACATGTCTTCTCGGATTGAGAGCATTTCCAGCAGCTCGCTAATAAATAAATCGTCCGCAATAGAATGATATTGGCGATCATCAATACTGCTTTATTGGATTATTGGAAGAGTTGCTGCAGCAAATTTCCAATAATCTTCTCCAATACGCGGGACCTGGTTGTCAGTTCTTTCTTCTTGCTCGCTGCCAGCACCAGCGCCCATCTCCATGGCAACCATACTGCCTCCCGCGACTGCTCCGCTCCCAAGGCCCGCATAGCCATGTCCCCGCACGGCCTATCCAATCACAAGAAACCAGGAACGCTCACGTTCTATCCATAGAAACACTAGCTTGTCAGCTTGACATGTACTATGGACGAACGTGACCTTTGGTTGCCGGCAACCACCGAGCAGACATTCATCTCCGGCCGGCACAGCTGAGTTCCAACTGACGAACAAGGAAGCGGCAGTTGGTGTGGGCCCATGCTCATTAGGAGAGATACAACATCCCCTTTAATTTGAGGGGAAATGGAGAGTTTTTGGTGAATAAAAAAAGGAGGGTTATTGGGGAGCTGCTACAGCACTAAAATTGTCTCACCGACCATAATGTGACAAGTCTATGGGGATGAGGGACGAGGGATGGTACAAGGCGCTAGTACAATTGCTGGGCAAGGGCATGCATGATAAAGATAGGTACTAGCCAATGTGATGCGGCAGCAGTATTTGTAGTAGTAGTAGATATGATCCCTGGGAAAAAGGCTGAGCCACTGCTCCTAGGTGCAAATGCAGATGAGCAGGAGCCAGGAGGCGTGCTCCATGGATTGTTCCTGGACCAGAGCTCCTTGCCAGCTCTTCAACCTCTGCTGGAGAGCCAGGCACAGTCAATGGTCCTGGCTGGTCCAGCAATCTTCAGTCCGTTTTGGTTTTTGGCAAATGGTTCTTGGAGCCTTTCTGTGGCTCTGGCTGGCAGGGGGAGGTCCAGGCAAGGGAGTAAAGTTTTATTTATGCATACACAAGGCTGTTCCCGCTTCATATCCTGTTCTACATCTGGTAGGAGTAAAGGCTTGTTCTCCTGGACCTCAGCTGGTTCTTGTCCTCATGGAGGCTGGGAGGGAAATGGCATGTGAACTTGTAACCATCCAAAAGCAAGCATGTACTCGCAACAGCTGCCATTGGGGGATTCATCGATCAGATGCTGGAGATTGAGTGGTCCAATGTTCTGATAGAACTCATTCATTGATACCACTGCCTGATTATATACAGCAAAGGCCAATAACTGCTGTATAAGGGCTTGTCTAGATGAACTAGGACTAGAGATTAGTTGGACTAGTGATTAGCTAGACTAATAGTTACTTCAATCATGTTTGCATCCAAGGACTACCGAGTGCTACTATAGACTAGAACTAGTTTTTAGCCTCTAAATAGTTGGATTTTATGGACTAGTGAACCAATAACTAGTTAAGGCTTGAACTAGTTGTTAGCCCATTCACCAGTTCACCTGTTTAGATTCTCAAGGCCTGAACTTTAGCCGACTAGTTATTAGTCCATGAGATCCAAACATGCCCTAATTATCATGCCCAGATCAAAATCCAGTCCCACGTCAAAACAGCCATCCCAACGCAATAGACCAACAGGTAGAACAACGATACTATTATCCAAACATGTTTAACGTGGTACTAGAAGTAATTTCTAACCGATCCAGCTTGGACAGACTACATGAATGCCTACATGAGTTGCACCATTACCAACAAGGTAACTAACTATCCTTCTGAGAAGCCAATAAATTTACGCTTTCTTTATAAGAAGAAAGAGCCTCTGATCCAGCTGAAAGCTTGCTGCAATGGAAGGATCACCCCTAAGCATCATCAAGAGGCCACCAAAAGATGCATAAATATCCCTGGAAAGATCAATGAATGTAGCGTATAAAAAACTGGGCAGAAACAGATAGTTGAGGAATAAATGGGGTACTGAATTAGAAAATGTAGCATATAACAAACTGGGCACAAACAAATTACTGAGTAATAAAGACTGAACAGGGAATGTCAGGGATTTGTGCACTGAGCAGTTCGGTCTATATAACAATTTTGCTCTCTGAAATAGCAAGCACTTAACAAGATGAACAAAGTTGAATAAGTCGTGTTATTAAAACAGCAGCATTTGAACTATTTCATAAAAATAAACCACACCAAGTTTCTTCACTGGCCATCTATACAATGTATGACATACTTACCCATACTCTATAAGCCATGCATCAGATATGTCTAATTAAACCAGTTGGTTTAAATAATTTTGCTTCTTTCTTTCGATCACTAGACTGGCCTTTGCAATGATTTCCATTTTTTTGGACAGCTACACAGCACACACAACATCTAATATGTAAAACCTAACCCATGAAGCTTCATTGATCAAATGTGCGTTATTATTTATTAAATAACTACAGATACATGTTCACTAACCAGCTCAGTATTTCATCACCATGGATAGATCTGTAAAGTAATTCTTATAAAACATAAAAACACAACCTAAACGATAAGACTACCTTACTAAACTCAAATTTAACAGGATACAACACACCCAAGTACTAATGCTTGTCAAGAATTGGCAAGACATGTATCACATATTCACATCAAATGAAGTATTTGTATCCTCAGACTTATGTACACCAGAGAGTAGATCCAAAAGAGATTTACCACATGGGATGAGTCATCCCTGTTCCCCCTTATGTTAACAATTGTTTCTGTAACTTTTAATTGGTTACACAGGCTGTTCCTCTGTTAGTACTACAAGGGTGTCTCAACAAAGCAGTCCGCATAGCTCACAATTTAGGACCCAGAAAAATGTGAAGGGACAGGTAGAGAAACCAGTGCTACACTAAACAGTGTGGCGTCATATAGAACAAGTAACATTGCTCAAGTTCATAGAAGGCATACACTTTAGTAGATGAATTGTCATTACTGTCTTTATCTTCTGAGATCCTGTAGAGCTTTCCATGCATGACGTACTGATAATCGTTGGCGAGTGTTTTTCTTCCAGCCTGAATGAAAGGAATGGAATCATATTGTTTATCCAATGAAAATGTGCCCAAGGAAGACAAGTCCAAGAGAAACAAGAAAAATATCATGTCACGTCGAACATATTCGTATCTGTGTCCCCAATCCCCATCACAAAAGTGTCACTACGACGAGATCAAGTTATTACACTAATAGGTGCATCACCTGTGTGAAGTAACCAGTGTTTGCTGATCCATCCAGGTTCAGAGTGGTAGTTAAAACCATGTTGAACTTGTCACCAGCGCACATGGAATAAACCTCATTAGCAATATCTAGCGACATGTACACTCCATTCTCACTTTGAGCATCAATTCGAGTAACTGTCCATGGAGATTATTGGGAAAAAAATGAGATTACATCATCCGATATTTGCAGCAAGATAAAGCAGAAATCTGAATAATCATGGTTCGAGCACCAAAGAACTGCATAATGCACAGCAAAATATCCAATTGCAGCAACAGTTTTACAGGGCAGCTATGCAGTTTCAGAAGAGTAAAACAAGTGCGTTGTCTGTTGCAGTAGTGGATTCAATTTTGTTGCGGAAAAGTCAGAGATGAATTACTTTTGTCGAACTTCTTGCCATCAGGATCAATCCTGTTCACCACGAAGTTATCTTTGAAGAGGTGCTCAGCCATTTTTCCTGCACATGATAGATAGCAACAGATTAGCACACTTGATGTGCCAAAAAATCCAAAAGTTCCCCAGGGGCAAAATGCGCAAACCAACGGAGGTCGAAGGGAGCTAAGATATGAGATTGCATTCGATGCAGCAGCCTATGGGGTTCGGCTTACCGCTGAAGAACCCGGGGTTTAGGGTTTAGTAGTTTAGTTGGGCAACTTCTATGGCGAGATGAACCATCGACCGTGCGCACCGAAAGACCTAATCGAATCGCGCGGATTAGGTTGGATTGGTAGGGCGGCACTACGCCGCACACGAATCCACAACGAACAAGGAATCTGTCCCCTTAAAACCAGGGGCGGAACCAGTATAGGGCACTAGGTTTGGGGTGCTCGGATTCGCACAGGAGGAAGGGAGGAGAAGGGGGCGGACCGCGGGCATACCTGGAGAGTTGTCGTCGCCGGCGCCGAAGGCCGAACTGGCGAAGGGTGGCGACAGGTGGCGCTCGCCCAGTCGTCGCCGCAGGAACGAAAGGCGAGCCGGAGAAAAGGAAACGAGAACCTCTGCAGCGATCCAAC
Organism: Eremochloa ophiuroides; assembly: GCA_038502445.1. Lineage (NCBI taxonomy): Eukaryota > Viridiplantae > Streptophyta > Magnoliopsida > Poales > Poaceae > Eremochloa > Eremochloa ophiuroides. The sequence goes on from JAHLJS010000173.1 coordinate 348,175, forward strand.
GAGGAGCTTTATGCCCAACGTTTTTGCTACAACACGGCCCATCTCAGCCCAAGACGGCTTTCCCCTATTCTTGTGGCCCACTTGCTTTCCCCATCAAGAGTCGGCGCATCAGTTCCTTTGGCCATCACGGCTCGAGCTGCTCCTGGTTCTAGCGTGTGATTGATTCCCTTCGCGATTGGGATCCTTTAATAAGTACGAAAAAAAAATGACTAATCTAATCCATACACTAACAACTGCTGCCACTAATCACGTACGGGTATCATTTTGAACGGAAAAAAAAAATCGTGTATTGATCCCAACAACGCACAAAGGACGCGTTGTTCATCAAGTCAACGCACTCGGCTCATCGGTTTTGATCGGCAGACTGACGACTGACAAGCGCAAAGTCGGTTCCGAGAAGCTATATATTCACGCGAATTGGCTCGGATGCTTCAAACCATATTCGCGAAACACACACCACAGTCCACCATTGATACAGTCTGTCAGAGCGCTGAGAGCTTTGCAAGCCGCGACACATGAAGACGGTAGCCCCTGCTGAGCTGGAGCTCCCTGGGGTCGCTGGTGGCCACGGCCGTGGCGGTGCGCGACGTGCTCCCGCCGGAGGCGCACGGCGCGCTGCGGGCGCTCCTGGCGCGCGCCGCGGCCGCCTTCGCCCAGCCGCCCGACACCATCGTGGTGCACGAGACGGACGCCAACGGCGTGCCCAACGAGCTCTACGACGCGGCGCAGCTCTACCTCCACAAGGCGCACGGCGCGGCGGACCCCGTGCCGTCGCTGCCGGACGACCACACCACGCGGGATACCTTCCGCGGGGTCCGCGTCCTCTGGTCGTCGAGGCGCGCGGAGTCGAATAGCGCCTACTCCCCTTCCGCGTTCGGTGGCGGCGGCGGCGGCGGATTCAGCTACCCGGTGCTCGGCGGCGGCGGCATTGGGCAGCCCCGGTGCCTGGTGCTCCAGTTCCCGCGCCGCCACCGCGCCGTCGTGCGCGACGCGTACATCCCGCACGTGCTCGACGTGGCGGCGAGGCTGCGGCTCAAGATGCGGGAGCGGAAGCTCTACACCAACAACAACTACGGCGCCGGCGGCGGACCGGACGCGCACGACATGATCTGGACGTCGCACCCATTCGCGCACCCGTCCACGTTCGACACGCTCGCCATCGACCCGGCGCTCCGCGACGGCATCCGGCGGGACCTGCTTCGCTTCGTGCGGCGGCAGGAGCACTACGCGCGCGCCGGCCGCTCCTGGAAGCGTGGGTACCTGCTGCACGGCCCGCTGGGCACCGGCAATACCAGCCTCGTCGCGGCCATCGCCAACCTCCTCGAGTTCGACGTCTACGACCTGGAGCTCACCACCGTGAATTCCAACTCCGACCTCCGGAGGCTGCTCGCCTGCACGCGCCCCAAGTCGCTGATCGTTGTCGAGGACATCGACTGCTCCCTCGGCTTCCTCGACCGGACCAGAACGCCGTCGTCGCCGTCGTCGGCTGACGGTGCCGGGAGGGACAATGCGCCGCGTCATCTCACCGGGCCGCCATTCCCACCACCGATGGTAGTCCCAGGGATGATGTACGCGGGGGAAGAACATCAGCCTGTCCGGCGTGCTCAACTTCGTGGACGGGCTCTGGTCGTCGTGCGTCGGGGAGCACCTCGTCGTGTTCACCACCAACCACGTCGACCGCCTCGACCCGGCGCTGCTGCGGCCCGGCCGGATGGACCGCAGGATTGAGCTCGGCTACTGCAAGGGACCCGCGCTGCGCGTGCTCGCCAGGAACTACCTCGGAGACTGCGCCGATCACGAGCCGACCAATGGTGACCACAGGTACGAGGAGCTGGTCGGAGAGGCGAAGAAGTTGCTGGAGGAGGTGCACATGACTCCAGCCGATGTCGCGGAAGTGTTCGTGGGGTGCGACGGCGACGGTGCCCTCGCCGCGCTGCGGAAGCTCGTCGACGAACTCAGCAGCAAGAGAGTTGTTCAGGATTAAAATGCGCCGCGAGCGGCGTCTGACGCCCTGTGCCCATGTGTGTGGTTCACGTTCGGAGTCGCTATCAGGTGGTCACCTATCGAAGTGCTATCAGTGAAAACGCCATGAGTGGAAGCTTTCACATGCTAGATAGAGAGTGAATCAGGTCAAAAACTTTTTAACTATTAGTGGAAAATTTCATCATTAACAAATGTTCAAGGAACAAATATCAAAATGGCAAGGGAGACGTCTTGTATCAGGCTGTGGAGTGACCTAACTTGACTGAACACCAAACAAAATTAGGTAGGGTAAACCTCTGGTTTAATTTTAACAACATTAAGGGTATGTTCAGTTCCACCAACTAAACTTTAGTTGCTAGTGATCCAAACGGCCCGACTAGACCAGCTGAAGTTTAGCTAAAAGGCATGTTAGAATCTACTAAAGTTTATCTAGCTAAATGTTCAAAACTAAACATTATTAGTTAGTTAAAAGTTCTCCTAACTTAATTTTAGCAGGGATGTTCAAAACTCAATTTGCTCATGTGTTGCAATAGATCACTTAACATGTTTTGTGGTTGCACAAACGACTTGCGATTTAGAGATTTATTCGATGGTCGTATTATTTTTTCCAATACTTCTTGGAGTCGAATTTCATACTGCATAGATATGTACAGCTATAACTTGTATACCGATTTTGGTTGTCAAATTGGTCATCGTGGTTTTGGTCAACTTTAGTTACTCCCTCTCTATTCATAAAACATGTCATTTAGAACAATAGCACGGTCTCTAAAGTATGACTTTGACTTCATATATCTATAAAAATATTTATGTATCTTTTTATGAAAGTATATTTCAAGACCCTTATGTAATTTTTACATTTCTAAACTCAACAACTTAAAATTATGATTTCTATTTTCAATGTTTGACCAAAACTTTGTTCAAAACGACATATTTTGTCGGTATGGAGGGAATATTAAATGATCTAAGATCATAAATTTTGCGGAGATCAATTTTGATCAAAGTAATATTTGGCAAGGTACTCTTGGCCACACCCACACCTTTCAGTCACGATCAAGCCGACCTTGCCTTTCGGCACTTTACACCTATGTGCTGAAAATGAAACCATTGGTGCATGCATGCATTGGGGCGAGCTCTGTCATGTAATAGTATGAAGTATTGTTGTGCCTGTGTAATCAGCGTCCATTATTGCCTACCTACGGGCTCCATACGTACTAGCACAACACAAAAACGAATCCAAAATGAAAAGGCAAACACCAGACACACGACACTAATTAAACACGTTACGTCGCATTGCACCGTCGCGACTCATTAACAAACCCCTGCAAGGAACCCAAGCAAGTAAGCGTCAAAGTGATGGAAGCTGAGTAGGCAGCCATGCCCATGCATGGGTGCGTGCCACGTAGGATCCCTGGCTGGCTGTGGCAGGTTTCACTCCGTCGTGTCCTCTGTCGATTCGCCCGGTGCTACGGCCGTGGCAGGGGCAGCAATAGCATCCTTCCTCCGCCGCAGCTCGCCCACGAGCTTCCTCAGCGCGGCGGCGGCGCCCTCGCCGTCGCAGCCCATGAACACCTCGGCGATGTCGGCGGGCGTGATCTGCACCTCGGCGGCGGCGAGCAGGCCCTCGGCCTCGGCCATGACGGCGTTCACGGCGTCGGGGTCGGCGTCGGCGTCCTCGCAGCCCTCGTCGCCGACGCCGAGGTAGTTCTTGGCTAGCACGCGCAGCGCCGGTGGCGTGCAGTAGCCGAGCTCGATCTTTCTGTCCATGCGGCCCGGGCGGAGCAGCGCCGGGTCCAGCCGCTCCGGGTGGTTGGTCGTGAACACCATCAGGCGCTCGCCGACGCAGGACGACCAGAGGCCGTCCACGAAGTTGAGCACCCCGGAGAGGCTGATGCACTCCCTCCCCATTACGGCCATGGCCGCTGCGGCGGCCGGCGACACCACGGCGAGCTGCGCCGCCGCAGCGTCATCTTCGTTTTTCTTCTTGTTGTTGCGGTCGGAGAGGTCGAGGGAGCAGTCGATGTCCTCGACGACGACGACGGACTTGGGCGTGGTGGAGACGAGGAGGCGGCGGAGGTGGGAGTTGGTGGGCACGGTGGTGAGCTCGAGGTCGTAGACGTCGAACTCGAGCAGGTTGGCGATAGCGGCGACGAGGCTGGTCTTGCCGGTGCCGGGCGGGCCGTGGAGCAGGTAGCCGCGCTTCCAGGCGCGGCCGACGCGCGCGTAGTGGTCCCGGCTCGCGGCGAAGCGCAGCAGGTCGGCGCGGATCTCCTCGCGTTGCGCCGGGTCGAGCGCGAGCGTGTCAAAGGTGGAGGGGTGCGAGAAGGCGTGCGACGTCCAGAGGCGGTGGTGGTCGTCGCCGGGCCCGGTGGCGCGGTTGGTGTAGAGGCGGCGCTCCCGCGACTTGAGCCGCATCCGGGTGGCCTCGTCGATGAGGTGCGGGATGTAGTGGCCGTGGATCAGGTCCCGGTGCTGCCGCGGGAACTGGAGCTCGAGGCTGCGGTGGTCGCGGCCGCCGCCGCCGCCGCCGCGGCCGAGCATGTTGTACGGGTAGCCGCCGCCGGGACCGGCGCGGTCGACGGTGCGCGCGGTGGAGGTCCACTTGACGCGGACCCCGCGGAAGGTGTCGTGGGTGGTGTGCGAGTCCGGCAGCGACGCCACGGGGCGCGGCGACTGGCGCGGCTTGTGCAGGCGCACGGCGGGCGCGGTGGCGAGGCAGCGCGCGCCCAGGTAGAGCTGCGCCGAGTCGTACAGGTCGTTGGCTACCCCCGTCGCGCCGTCCGCCTCGTCGATCAGGATCGTGTCGCTCGGCGGCCGGAACGCGGCGGCGACCCGCGCGAGGAAGCGCCGCAGCAGCAGCTCGGCCTCCGGCGGCAGGAATTCACGCAGCGCGGTGCGGAACACCACCACCGTCGCCAGAAGGGAGCCCAGCGACCGCCAGTCAAGGACCATCTCCATGGCTGGCTAGCTTGTTCTGTTGGCCTGCGAACGAACGAACGAACTGTGTGTCTGTGTCTGTCTGTGTGTGCTTGTCTGCCAGAGCGCCAGTTCGGGGTGCCTTTATGCCCGGACTCGGAGCTGGCCCACTCCGACGTCGGAGTGGAGTGGAGTGGTCTGGCTATGGCCGTCTCAGTCTGCGTGCGCGACGTGTCGGCGACGGTGGCGTGGCGGCAGCGGGTTGGCCCGGTCTGCAAAGTTTCTGCAAAAGCGGCGGGCTGCGTCGTTTTCCTCTGCGATTTCGCGTGTTGTTCCGTTTTTGAGGGTCAGGGCCAGAGGCGGCCAGCCAGACGACTTGACTTGCCTGGTGCGCTGGTGAGGTGAGATGCCGCCAGCGGCGAGCTGGACGGTGAAAGACGGAGGTGGACGGGACTGTGGAGGAGCCGCCTGCCCGTCACCCACAAAAGCGGCGAAGCCGAAAGGTAGCACGGGAGTAGCTCGTAGCAGTCGATTTCTGAATTCTGATGCGGCACAACACACACCGCAAAGGACAAATCGCAGAGGAATCATCTGACTAGATCTTGGCCACTTTTGTACTGGAGTACACTACTATACTAGTGATGTTGCGCTCTAGCTCTACTTGTACGTGCAAGAGAGCGACAGGCGGAAAACTTGGCACTTGGCAGGCACGCACCTACGTTTGTCGAGCCAATGCAAGGCGCCAATAATTGGAACAGAAACGTGCATTGCATACATCCTATAGTGTGCATTGGAACAGAATATATTTGTAGGCTTGTGTGGCTCCATCGCCATCTTCGCTGATATACACAGTAGCCCGATACCATACACGACGCAAGATACATCGCACCGCAGTGTGTGCAGAAAGCCGGACGGGGAGTCGAAAGCTGCTAGCTAGGTGTGAGAGCTCGGTGGATTGCACTACCCCAACCCAAGAATCCATTACTCATCACCGAAGTCGACGTGTTCGTCACTTACCGTTTAATCGATTTTGCCAACTATATTCTCGACCACTTTTAGCTTCGTCATAGCTCGAAAGGGACGCACCGTGCCGTGTGAAGCTTCTCCGAAGTTTCTCAGTAGCTAGCAGCCAGCGGCAGAAAAACGATGCCTCTCAAGTCTCAAGCCCCGCCAGCCAGCGTTACTTCGGCAACTGAAACAATGCAACCACACACTTATTGTAGCAAATATCTTTTCTTCTCCGGCCTAAAATGAACTACGTACCAAGAAACTAAGCAGGAAGATAAGCCGATGAAGCCAACTTGAAGGGTCTTCTTTTGCTTATGCTACACTAACACAACAGTACAACACGAAGCTAGCTGAAGCCACGATAAGCTTCTCCAAATAGGCCCAAAGCCTTCACAGCTCCATTCTATATTTTTTAGTCAAATAAGTGCATGTCGGGGGGAAAAAAAAGTGAAAGTGCGAGAGCGATAGATGATCTACAAACTCTATTCTTTTTTTCTAAAGTAGGTTTTGTGGATTAATACATGTTTGGCTGAAAAATACAGAGGAGAGCAATTCCTAACATGGCCTAACTTCTCCATAAATACTCTACACTAACTGTTGAAATTCATATGCCTCAATTTTAGTTTTCTTTCCGACGACGGTTATTACATACTCCCCCCGTATTGGTAAAAGATAACGTTTTGAAAAAGGTCTTAATCGCACCTTTCTTGAATTTATTTCAGAATTTAATGGCGCTGTGCTTTCAGTGGTAGGCGACGTTACCGTCAACAGCGAGGCGCCAGTGGTGACTTCGTCAATCTCGAGATCTGCCGGCACAGTCTTTCGGAGGTCCTCATAGGGGTAGGGTTTGCGTGTGTGTTTACAGGGGGTGAATGTGCGTGCGTTGTGAGCGTCTGTGTTCGTACTGAGCAATTCACAAAAAAAACATTGGGAATATAAATTATTAATAACTTTTAAATTATTAAGTCTAAAAATATAAAAAAAACTATATAAATAGATTTGTCTTCAAATATATTTTTATAAAAGTATACATATATCACTTGTCAATGAATATTTTTATAGAAATATGAAGTCAAAGTCATACGTTGAACACCGTATCGTTGTCCTAAACATCATCTTTTACCAATACGGAGGGAGTATATTTTATACTAAAATTACTGTTACAAGTTTCGTTCGCTGTAATTATTGTTGGCGAAACCTGCAATTGTTGCAGGTGCAATCTGCAATTTTCAGTAATGATAATAGAACACTCGTTATATAAAACTATAAACCTGACAAAATCTAATTTGGCACAAAAACAATTAACAAGTTACGTTTATTTGTGTAGTAAGATAAGGACACAAATTTAATATATCATACCATAAAGACAAATAACAAATTAAAAATAATAATGTACTCGTACTAATTAGTGATATAAAAATATTGTCTAAAACTATCTAAAATATAGAAAAAGTGAACAATTAAACTAGAGCCTTGTTTGGTCCCACTAAATTATAGAATAATAATCTAGCATGTGACCAAACGGTATACCTATCGTTCTAGTTTTTACGGCACAGTTTTTGAAATCTAGCTAGATCTCTCTTCAGCTCAAGATTATTTTAGTTACGACTGATCGATTTCTCCCTGTTAATTTATTTTGAGAGAAAATAATATTTTATAATCCAAAATAGGTTGGAAGTAAAACAACCACGAGCCATGTTTTTAAGCTCGCAGCACTAGTGCGTGGGTCCAAACAGCTCTCTAAAACTCATGTGTTCTGATGGCTGATGCCACTGCCGACATGTCTGTTTGAGCCCGTCGATGCGTCGGGGGCTCGGGGCGTCCTGGGCCGGAGATCTCCTACGTGCCACAGTGCCACAGTCGGAACGTTGGCTGGCCCGCGTCTCTCCGGCAGGTTTCGCATGCTGGCCTGCGATCCTTGGACTAGCAGACGATCGGCGTCTGAGCTCTACTGGGTACCACCTGGGATCTGGCTGTCGCGCTTCTCGTCTCAGATCTCGGCAACAGCAGTGGCACGTGCGTAAACTTTTTTGCTATTTTTTCCCCCACAAATTTTAGCTGACACAGCGAACCAAATAGACCCGGTGGCTCCTAACGTATGACGTGTCTCACGTGATGTCTTTTGCCAACAGTAGTTCTACTCTGATTCAACAATACACATTGTTCTCACAGGGAAGATGCAACCGAAGAATAAAATAATCCAAACTATTTGATTTTTATGATAGTCCATCAGCTTATATTAAAACAAAACACGATGCCTAATACAATTGACAAGTAGTAGTAAATTTGGAATATTAAATTAGACGAAACAGATAAATTAATAAGGACTCCATGGAAACTATAATGAGGAAAAACAAACTTTGAATAATAATGCCCAATTAAAGGACTTGCTTGTTTTGACCAGGTTATCGATGTTATCATATACGTTTGTAGCTTCATAGATACATAGTGTAAATTAAGGTCATCTGTGTTGCAAAAAAAAAAAGTTCGGTATTCCACCATAGATAAGGTATAGTAAAGATTGACAAGCCAAGTTCCAATAATAAAAAGAGACATTGTCAATGCACATGGTTAGGGCTTGCATTTAATACCATGGATGAATGATGAGTTCAAAGGTAACAAGATGGCTTAGATAAGTTTTGTAAAAAAAAATGGATTTCAACGAAAAAGATGACTTTAATAAGTTTCGTGATATTAAGGTCGATGGATTTCAATTGTGGACTGATTGTTGATCCAACGCTATGACTCAAGTTGGGAGGATAAGGTGAAGGAATATACTAAGTTGAGGCTTACAGGAACTAAGCATAGATGAACGGGACATGATAGCTAGGCATCAAGGGATCAAGCTATGGTGAAGAAGCAATGGTTGACAATTCTGAAGATCTAACGATGCCACGAGGAATCATTCTACGACAACTATCAAATCGTTGTTCAATAAAAACCATTGAAGTGAGTTAAAGCCATAAATTGAATGCATACATGTTGGGATGGTTGAACTCACTTGGTTAAGATGGATATGCTAAAATGACTGAGCAAAATGGTTGCAACCTTTATGAAAAGATATTAAGAAGAAATAGAAATGACACATATAGGGGATGTTTGGTTCCTGGCCTTCAATCGCCATGCTACAGTGTGGCGCGGTGTGGCCTGCCGCAACTATGGCGGCCAAATCCTCTGCCACACATGCCACAACCTCGCCATACACTAGAAGACTAAGCAGCAACAGGAAAACGACAGGAAGACAAAGATGTGGTGACCACGCGTGATGTGAGAATCAAACAACAGCTGAAGTAGGTGTGGCAACCGAAGGTTATTCATGGCAGGGTGTGGCTCCTAACCAAACAACCCCTATAATATAAAGACATACAAGCCCAAATACATTAAATTATACTTATTTATCCGTGGGTACACAGGTATACCATAGGATTAAGGGGATACAAGCGGTTTAACAAGTCTCTTAGTGCTGAAGAATACCCACGAGATAAAATAGTAACGACGAAGGCTTTTAAGTTTAATATAAGTCAGACAGATTTCAAGTGACCCAATTTTTTCCAGGAATTTTCGTACACTCTCCGGGGAGGGGTCTTTTGTCGCCGTGGTCTAGAATTTCTAGTGCGGCTGCAGAGACTCAACAAGCAACGATCCAGGAATTTCCACGCACCGATAGATGCTTGGGTAGCTAGCATGGGCTGGCCGCCCATCTCAAATATTTTACGTGACTCTCAAAGCCCAGGTATAATTCCTCCCAAGAAAACTCAGATTTGCCAAGACAATATAAGATAGACATAGAGCTAATCACCCTGTGAATTAATGTTACTACTACTACAGTATAAACGGTCAAGAACAAAAAAAATTAAATTACAAAATGCTGTGCTACAGTGGAGTTCACGCCCCAAGCGTCTTCTGCTTCTTGGCAGTATTGATGTAGGGCCGCAGCACAAACTCGCTTTGCGCTTCATTTTGTTCCACGGTTCCGAGTTTGATCTGGTGGAGAAGAGCAATATGTTAATACTAACCAAATATTACTCTCATAGAGTGTTAATGACTGGATGGAAGAACTTTCACCTGGTACAGCCGCAACTCAAACCGGGGTCCAACCTCCTTCAGGTCGATCGATTTGGGGCCACCTGGTTTTTCGTAGACATGATGCCTTATGAGTTATGACAAAATATAAGGAGCCGTCAGTCTTCCCATGAAGTGTAAAACGCATATCGGCAACTAATGCTCTACATCTAGTCAAAAAAAAAAAAAAAACATTACATAATTAGTGAAACGTGTACCTGAAAGAGATGTAGTCATCTCTATTAGCAAAAGTAATTATTCGCTTTGAATCTGGCTTTGGCACAGGAAAGAGGTGCTTGAGAATAGTTGCCGTCCTTTCGCCAATCTGCAACAAATAGCAGGTTATTAAACTGATGAGGCCATGCAGGACACAGCGAGCAATGCTCTCTACAATTGAGAAAACAGAAAGATAGCTAATCTATAAGTAGAAAAAAAGGGCTAATATGCCTAGTACAACTCCATAGGGAGTTTTGTCGCTACAATCCAATCGACTACTCTAGAAACTAACCAGGTCACAGAATGCCTTCCACTCTCAGCGGCCAAACTAAGTGTCTCAAGTTAAATCTAACCTTCAGAAGCTATACTGGACTGAGACTTGTCTCTTCACAGTAGCATGTACATAGCAGGTTAACAACAGTTTTTATTTTTATTTTAAAAAAAAGACTCCAAATTCTGGGCGTATACTAGGATTTACATTCAATACTATCACATTTTGAACCCAAAAATCAGAACAGAGGATAAAAATGGCCAAAAAGAACAGCACAAGAAAAGAAAGAAAAAAAACATATCAAACTAGAGAAAAGGTGGAGGTTCTCAGTCTTAAGCTATGAATGGATTTAAGTGTCTTTCATGTTGTTGTAGACGCTTTCATCGGGAAGCAGTACACTAGGCGCAAGAAGAAGCAGGCAGCCAGCCTTAGCGGCTGATTGTAAGCCATATATGGCATATCAGTTAGTTACTACAATTTAGGGGATATTAGCAGAGAGAGTTTGTTAGAGAGAGAGAGAGTTTGTTAGAGAGTCAGCCGGCCATTAGGGGATATATAACTGATGGCCGGCAGATTAGAGGACAAGCAGAACTAGAGTCCAAACGTTCAGAGCCTCCTAGGGAGGGCGAACAGCTCTAGTGCTGCAATCTGTTCTAGGTTAGCCTTTTCAATCTTGCCCCAAATTCATCAATAAAGTTGCCAGATTACTGCCCTTATTACATGTAGTAATATCTCAAGTTAACGAGAAAGACATCATTGTAACCTCCAACATTAAGAATGAACAGCAAGCACATCAAGTCAATAGGACAAACAACCCTACAGCCTCAGAGTGCAGTGGAATATTAGAATTCATTTCAACAATGTTTAATTTAGAAAAAAAAAATTAACAGAACTAAATGGAATCACCAAACGACTAAAGAATAAGAAAACCACACAAACTAGTCAGTGGAGGTTCTCAGTCTGAGTTAAAAATGGATTTTAGCATCTTTCATGCAATAATGTCTCAGGTTAACGAGAAAGGCATCATTGTAACCTCCATTGTAACAAGGATAGATAGGAAGCACATCCCAAGTTAACAAGACAAACATCGTCACAACCTCGAGTTCCGTGGAAACATAGGATAGACTGCAACTATATTTAATTTAGAACAGAAATTAACAGAAATAAATAGAGCCACCAAACAACCAAAGAATACTAGAGGGAAAGCAAAGAATGTTGGCCCCTGCACTCCCTGCACAGGTGAGCAATCAGCTCACCAGTACTCACACACACACACTCCAGCTAGAGGTAGAAGAGCTTGAGCTCGGCGCACACACACACACAGCACAGGTTTCAGCCCCCCTGAATGTTTGAATGGCAGAACTGAATTGCTTCATTGCCATGAGGTGAAATACATACAGTTACATGTACCTCTACAAGGTACACTAAGGTATGGTGAGTACACCAACGACCTACTCCTAGTACTACTAGTACAATGGCTTAGATCAGCCCAAGGCATGCCTGATGTAGCCACTACCAAGTACATAGTACTAAATGGCCTAAAGCCTTACAGCCAAGAGAGAGATGGGGGGCAGCAGGATTATGTCTTACAAAGAAAACTACTCAGGGTAGAGGGTGGAGGTTCTCTGCCTTGAGTTGAGTGCATTTGTGTCTTTCATGGAACAAACATGTATCAGGTTAACAAGACAGATCATTGCCTCCCAACATTGTAAAATAGTCATGCACATGGTGTGATGCTCGGCAAAAGAAGAAGCGAATGAAAATATTATCAGAAACAAATCACAACACACAACTTGTTATATCTTAGAATCAATGCTGCTCAGTAAGTCTTTGAATGGATACATTTATCCTCATAGTATGTCTCAGGTTAACGAGAAGTCCATCATGGCAGCCACACAAGATAGTAAGGAAGTATAAACTGTAGTGTGAAAACTTGTTTACATTCAACATTTTGTTTGATGTGAGCAGCAGTATATTTTGTACTGGAACTAAAGTTAAATCAAACAATGAGCAACATAGGCAAATGAAACAAAACAGTGAACTTGGTTGGAAACACGAAACAACAGCAGAAGCAGAAAATGTCCAAGGGAAGAACACAATAGCAGTAGATTACGGAACTGGGAAGGCTGCGCACCTTATTACTCAAAGGAATATTCAGATCATATCATCATCAGAACTAGTAATGCATAGTACAATTAATACTGAGTATGTGTACAAGGAAGGTGAGCAGTCCTTGAAAAGTTCTCAGATTGGACATTTGGAAAGAACCTAATGGCTGCATATCCTTCTTCCAAGCAGATGATAAGGAATAAGATAAACAAATAAACATTGCATGAAACAAAGATAAGGCACACATGGTGAACAAGAAACTATGAAAACAAAGATAAGGCATGAGGGCAAACTAAAAATAATTGTTCACATGAAACAATGCATGTATGATCCACCTGTGTCGAGAAGTTGTCCAGTATTAAATGGGGGTAAGCTTCTGACATTTTTCCCATCGCCTTCCTGTCTTTGATGTCATGACGTGTCACCTGCACACAACAACAAGACTCAGCATACAACCAAAGTGTGGGCACTCATACTGTACGCTTGTGCTCGGCACAAGCTCAAAATATATATGGGAGACAATCAGACCCAAAGTACACTTACCACATTGAGCAACCCAAAGTATGCAGTTGGACCATGCGGTAGATGGGAGACAATCAGACCATCAGGTTGACCACGGTGTTCATGGACGAGAATAAGATCTGTTATATCATGTGAGCGGCAGGACTCGACAATTTCTGATATGACCTGCCAAAAATAGAGATGAGAGAGCGAAGAACAAGAACCAAGACAACAACATACTAGCATGCAGGGTGCACTAAAGCAAACGAATTGGGCACGGCAATATGTTCACCACCTAAACATCATGGACCTAAGTTTTAATTTATCGCAAAGCATTCATAACAAGCACAATGTGGTATATGCGGCATAAACAAAAGAACATCTATACCTGGCCACCACGGTTCATTCTTTGTGAGTTTGGGAAGACAACCTTGAGCTCCTAGGCATAGCAAAAGAACCACAGATGTCGGTTTAGCTGAAACTGAAATGCTGAATGCCTGAACGCAATGCATCATTTGAACCCATGGACAGCATCTAACAATTTCCACACAGAAAAAAACCAAAGCATACCTTAACAAACTGAGTTAGGGGCGCGCTGGGATTGCGAGACGTGGTCAATAGTATCTTGGGCTCCCGAATGTTGGCAGTAGCGTACTCGTTGTCAACGACGTTCTTCGGAACTGTAGCACAGCCATTCCACACAACGGCAGAGTAAACGAACACGTCATTAGCCAGACACAAACGATGATGCAAACCTCACTCCCTACAATAAATGGAGCAAGGAGGGGATACGGCAACAGCGCACCTTGACGCTCCTGGTCCTCGAGGTCGATCTGCCTCCGCAGGTCGTGCTCCTCGTTGCGGAGCTCGGTGGGGATGGGCTTGCCCTCCTCGAGCGCCGCCCGGATGCGGCGCTTCTTCTCGAATAGCACCCGCTGGGGGCCCTCGAGGCTCTTCGAGTACAGGTACTCCCGACGCTGACGTATATTCCGCCGTAACATCTTCGCTTCCCTCCTCCTTCTCCTCCTCCTCCTCCTCCTCCTCCAAGGGCGGATCTAGTAGAGGGACATGGGTGAGTACTGAGTAGTGACCCCGTAATTTTTGCAAAAAGTCAGAAGTTAATAGGCATCAAATAGCCAGATAGCTTGAGGTTAGAGTTTGGGAGCTCGGTTTCGCACGGCATACAGGGAAGAGAAAGGGTGGGATACCTGGTGGGTGCTCTTAGCCGGCGAAGGCCTCGGCACCTAGGCGGAGAGGGGCGGCGGCGGCGGCGGCGGCTGGCACAGGGACTTTGGGTAGAGAGCGGATGCTGGTGGCGGTTCGCAGTATATATCCGCTTGGTTGTAGTTGGGCCTTTAATGGGCCCTTTCTCCCTTTAATGGCCTTGTGGGTTGGCGGGAAACAATAACGGAGAACGGCACAGCATCCCTCCCTCGCCTTTCTCCCGTCAATTTTTTTTTTTAAAAAAAATCTTTCTATCTCTCTCACTCACTTTTTTTTATTCTTCTTACTTATTTTGTACTCCTCCGTTATAAATTACAATATGTGTTGGATCTTTTAGATACTCGATGTAACTACAAAAATCAAAGCTTCTTATACTTTGGAAGCAAGAGAGTATTTATTTTCTCCATAGAACATCGTTAATGGCAGAAAATGATATTTATTAGTACATTGCAAAAAAGCAAATGGAATGTTTTTATATTCCATTATAAGGATGAGCGTATTTTTGTTACAGTTTAAGAACTTTTTACTCGAGCATAGAACAATTTCAAGGACCAGAAATGTTTCTCATAGAGTTATAATCTTTTCTCTTTAAATATGGCCATTTCCAAGTGAAAACGAGATTTTTTTTTCATGAAGATGGAGCAGTTCCCGTGAACCAAACATATTGTTTCAATCAATTAAAAATGGTTTTTGACTCGTTAAAAATTGTTTTGGATGCTCCAGCAAGGCTTGGTGGAAATGACTAACATTTTGGTACCTTGAACAATTGAGTAGCATATGGTGAAGTCAGCTAAGCTATACATGCTTATATTCTCCGACAAAAGAGAAATTGCTTACTATCCAGTCCACTAAAAATGGGCAGATAACGAAGAATGGTGAAGAAGAAAGTAGAGCTATACATAATGCTAGTAAGCTCATAGGGAATCTCCAACAAAAGAGAAATGGTTACAAGTTGATAGCGCAGACCTCATCGTCATAAGGCAAGAGCAAAAGAAAATATATCATGACAGGATAGGAGTAGACACAATCTAACTGAGACAAGTACGCATTTAGGAGAAGTTTGTTGAAATTAAGGAGGGTTGTGTCCATTTTTTACCCACATCAACTCCTGTGTTTGTACAATTTATCCCAACAGCAAACCCATGTAAGTTTGGCACATCATCTATCAAATACCGTTTAATTTTGGCCTTCACAGTCTAGGTTTGGCGTGTGTTTTTTTTAAGTATCGTGGGCTCGTTTGTCAACATGGAGTCACATGTCATACACGACATTTCTACCCCTGCACGCTTTCTCACACCACTTCCTACCACTTCATCCACGAAACTCACCTTCACACATTGTTGCCATTGTAGAGCACCGTCGTGCCATGGCGACTGGCAGCCATCCTTCGCTTGCAACAATAGAGGTGGAAGAAGAAAGGGATCATTGTGCGTTGTGGACCACACCACCATTGCCCATGGTAGAGCTCTCTGGATACCCTAGATTTGGTTGCACACATTAGGACAATGGGATCACTAACTTGTGGCCCACACAATTTGCCACTATCGGTGAGCACTACGGCGAGTCAAAGAAAAAGCGAGCTGCTAAAGTTTGCTATAAGTACAGATAACCCCTAAATTAACTTTTGGTTTGATATACTCCCCTTAACTATTATAGTTGATCTAATTTACATCTGAGTAACTTTTTTATTTGTCGATGTTTAAGGTGATTTTTAATTACTTCAAACTTTGCGAGGTGCGTGATAGCTAAAGCCATAATTTATGTTGACTAATACATCATCATTTTTTATCATTATTAAATTAGGGATCTAGTAAAATATTAACATTAGATGTACAAATTGTGTGAAACATAATGATGAATGTTTTGTAATATATTTTAAAAAAAAGTTAGTATGTCTATTTTTTCTTACAATATTTAAATGAGTAAAATGCGCTGTGGGTCCTTAAACTTTTGCCTACTTCTCATCTAGGTCCATGAACTTTTTTTTCGCTCATCTGGATCCATGAACTTTTTTCCACTTCTCATCTAGATCCAGGTACTTTTTCTTCGCTCATCTGGGTTCATAAACTTTTTTTCACTTGTCATCTAGGTCCACAGCAGACCACGTAGGACTCTGTTGTCTACGTGGCCGCTGATGTGGCACCACGTGCTCTTTTTTTAAAAAAATTCATAAACTGGCTAAAATCTTAAAAAATTGTATAAAATCACAGAAAAATCATAAAAAGAAAAATCTAGTTTTGTTAGACTTAACATGAATAGATATATACAATAGATATATAATATGATATGCTTTAATTTAAAGTTTTTGATGTAGCTGTAGATCTATGTAAATCTATGTGCTCCTGTGTTTAATTCATAACTACAGCTCCTGTGCTCCTGAGCTTTAGATTTATCTTTACATCACTTGCTTTGCTGCAATTAAAACTTGTTTTTATTGTAGTAATTAATTTACTAATTTTAGGTATGTAATATTTTTATACTAGCCACATTTTGTTATCATCCATCACCATAAAAATCTCAACTTCAAATTAAATGTTTGGTACACCAACTATTTATTATGAATTAAATATAGAAACACATAGATGTACAACTATAATAAAATTTTAAAATAAAGCATGTCACATTTTAGTGCCACATCAACGGCCACGTAGGAAGCAGAGTCCTATGTGGCCTGCTATGGACTTAGGTGAGAAGTGGGAAAAAGTTCATGGACCCAGATGAGGGAAGAAAAAGTATCTGAACCTAGATGAGAAGTGGAGAAAAGTTCATGGACCCAGATGAGCGAAAAAAAAGTTCATAGGATCTAAATGAGAAGTGGACAAAAGTTTAAGGATCCACAACGTATTTTACTCTATTTAAATCATAACTTAGCTTGTATGTGGAGAGACAAATAGAACAAATAATGCTAAGGCGTAAACTTGGATCGACTGAAATACTTGGACTAAATCAAACCAAGCCTTTAGTGGAAATGAGAGAGTAGTATAGTAACAGCAGTGATCAGTTGACTCGGCAGGAGTAACCGTACGGGCCGTAGTACTTCCGTGGTACTAGTGGTACACATGAACTACATCTCTCCGCATCATCGAAGACCACTACAATATGATAAGAGCTCTCTGGCAAGTGGCAAATCAACACTACTATGCTATGCAGAAGCAGTAACATAGGAGTATATGTATATACTCGTAAGGATCAAGGACGGCTCAGACAGAAAACGAAAATATCCAACACCAACAGAACAAAATTGCTATGTTCATTCCCATCTCAGATTCCAAGAACCAGTCAAGTTCGACCAGAAGGAATATAAATGGTTATTGCTTTATTATTAGCATAGCTATATATGAAACATAGTACAAAGAACAAATTAAAGCAATTGGCGCGACTAGATAATTGGTGCTAGACTGCTAGATGATCATCTTTGAGTTCACCCTAAAACTCAAATCGATCGTAACTGATTACAACCATATTTCAGACCTTCAATCTGGGAGCATTCTATCAAGCTAATATTGCAGTAGTATATGATCGTATCGTAACTAAGGTCGTCGTCATCATACCAAAGTTATTTGCATGCATGTCATATATGCACACTTATATATTATCTATATATACATAAATAAATCCACAGGTATCAGGCTAGCCCAAAACTAAACCATTCTCAACTGCTCATCGAACCGAGCATATATCAAGAGGAGTAGCTGGTGGAGCTCCTGCCGCTTGTCTCGCCGGCGCTCGTCACGGTGACCTTGTCGCACGACGGGCAGCTAGACGCTCGCCGCCATGGCCGTGGCCAGCGGCGGGAACGACGACTGGACGTAGAGCCCAGCCGCCGCCGACCGCTGCAGCAGCGCGAGCTCCATCCTCAGCCGCTGGTTCTCGCCGGTCAGGCTCTCGCAGCAGCGCTTCAGGATCTCGCAGTCCACCTCCGTTTGCTTCAGCTTTGTTCTGACGAAAGATGATCAGATTTTTGCACAAGTTCAGAACAACATTAGAGCGGCGCGCGGCCAGTGCAGACTGAATAATTTCAACATGTGCCATAGTACTCTACACACCTTGCCCTCCTGTTCTGGAACCACACTTCCACCTGCCTGGCGCTTAGATTCACCTGTCGCGCCAGCTCCTGCTTCTGAGCCTGTGCATGCATGAAACGATCCTTTCGTCAGTTAGTTCATTAATTAATTACAAAAGCTGAAATTCGTTATGCAGACATGAACAAATACATCAAGCTGAAATATTTGTACCACAGCATATCACGTCGAGGTAGATGCATGTCAAAGTGATATATAGGAGGTGGAAATCATGGAAGGGGGGCATCTATATATATATATATATATATATATATATATATATATATATATATATATATATATATATCTATATTATTGAAGGATCGATGCATATATACGTACGTGGGAGAGTATGTTGTGGGCGCGGAAAGTGTCCTCGAGCAGCGTCGACTGCTCATTGGTGAGCCGGAGCTTCTTCCTCGTGCCCGCGCCGGCAGCACCGTCGTCGTCCTCACTGTGGCTCGGAGCGCCGCCGTGTGACGACTGGCCATCATCGTCGTCGGCCGTGACCTTCAGGCGCCTCTTCCGCGCACCTGCTTTCTCCGCCTTCTTGCTCGCGGCAGCTTCTTCCTGCTTGACACTCTGCGGTAACAGCATCAGGTCGAACTGATGCACCGGTGGTCGGCTCCGCTTCATCAGATCGCAGCCGCCGCCGCCGCCTATCCCCAGCCCAAGCCATGACTTCGTCCCGAACCCCTCTTCTTCCATGGCACACACGCACAGCTAGGACCACCGCGCACGATGAAGAGAAAGATGGAACGATCGCTAATGGAAGGATCGGAGAAGAGAGAAAAAGACTTCTGCGTCAAGGCCGGAGTAGAAGTAGTAGACGACGACTAGGACTAACGACAGTAAGCAATTAGCCGGGGGCGTATGAAAGGCTTAGCCTTGTTGCTTTTATAGGCGCAGGTGGCATCAGGCAACTAGCTTGCTCGTCGCTCCTTCCTGCTCCCACCTGAGAGATTGCGAAGCGAAAACGGTAGAGCGAGGATGGGAGGACAAAGTCAGTTTCGTGTGTGGATTGAAGAAGAAGAAGAAGAAGAAGACACAGGATTAGTGAGAGGGTTAATCGTCCTAATTAAAGCAAGTGGACGTTTTTATCTGAACGCAAAGATGGATTTGCAGGGAGGTAATGTTCCGATTGGACACTGGCGACACTGATCAGAGTATATATGGGACGACTCATGGAAAGGCAGCAGCCGGTTAATAAGACAGACCACGGCGGTTTCCTGGTCTCCCGCGAATCAGATGCAGGCATCGATGGTTCCTGGAACCGACGACATTTTTTTTTTTTTTGACAACAACACATAATTTATATTATCACAGCAGCGAAATTACAAAGACGTCCTCCAAAGAAGACGAAATTACAACAAAGTCCTGCATCTGGGAGAGAGGACAGCAACATCGACGGTGATGGAGAAGACGAGTCCGCAGGCGAGGGGTCGCAAGGGCGTCGAGAACTGCATGCACCCGGATGGACTGGCCGCTCAAAGCGTCGGTTAAAAGCGGGTCCATTGAGCCATCGGAGGAGCAGCACACCGGTAACCGAAGGGTGTTGTTGACGCCGTCGTCAGAGGTTAAAGAAGCTCAAATCAGGAACCCAGGTGGAAGCAGAGTCATCGATCCAAAAGAGCTGACGAATAATAATTCCGGACTACGGTACTGCTCCATTTTTCAACTGTGCACGACAGTAAAAGCTAGCCTCCCTCTCTGGTCGTACCTCGTACGTTAACCCCTTGTTTTTATCTCCGTGGAAAAATTGTGCACTCTGTAAAATTTCGTTGCCGTACGTGTAATGAAACTTGGTTACACCGTACCACAACAGTTGTGGGATGAGAAATCTCCGTGGAAAACGAGCCATATATGGTCACACAATAAGAAGTACCTAACTAATTATCATCGTTGATGTATTTGTCACAAATTTAACTTGATTTATATTAGCTTATAGAAAATGCACGTAACTGTTTATATCTCTAAGGCCAGTCTCAATAGAATGTTTCATCTCCTAATTTTTAAGATGTGAAACTTAACATAAACTGTAGTTCTCTCAGTGCATATTTATTTTTAGCTTTTCTTGGTTTCACACTCTCACTGGTGTCTCTCTCTTTTCCCTATCTTTCCCACAGCACATATGCTTTGCATGCAAATTAGTTCCCATGAAATGAAAGGCTCTTAGTGGGTGTTTCATCCGGTTTCCAACTGTTTTGGAAAAACAACGCACTCATTTTGTCCCTATAAAACGTTTCACTTCTCTCTTTCTCAATGCATGTCAAACCCTGCATTTGTACTAATATGACATCCCATTTAATATGCATAAAATCTGCATTGAGACTGGACTAGCCGATTTCATTAGGGTTTTATGCACAATAAATTGGGAGTCTTTGTTAGTTGCATGGGGATTGAGTTGTTGCATGCACAACACAAGCGTGGTGAGGAAGAGAGGGAAAAGAGAGACATGGGGACCCATGGAAGGCTAAAAACTGTCCTATAAAATTGTACAATGAAATTATGTAGAGATCCGTTTTATGTTAAGTTTTACGTCTTAGAATCTGGGACGTGAAACCTTCCACTAAGACTGTCCTAATAATTTTATTAAAAACTAGATTTAAAGATCTTTCTAATAATACTAATTATTTTCTTATGATACTAATTATATACTATAAATATTAATATCTTTTAATATATATTTAATTAAAGTTGTTTTTTTGAATTGGAAACGATAGGGATAAAGGCCCATGCTGACAGTAAGCTAGAGTCTAGTGGTACTAGCAACTTATGAAACTAATTAAAAGGAGGATTTTGTCTGAACGTACACTGGAAAAAAAACGGATCGCGGGCTGATGAGAGATTGAGAGGTTTTGTTCAAGTGCAATGCACTGCATGACATGCATGCATGCATGCAGATGCATGCTTGCATCCTCTAGTCTCCTTCCTTGGTTAGCCTTGGAGGCAAGTTCATTGCATGCAAAGTTTCAAAAAAATAAATAAATCAGCCCATGTATGATAAAAGTTTCATTTAGGTGTGTATGTACGTGCATGATGACGATGCGTGAACAGTTAATCCATGGCCAGTCTAGATGCACATGAATACACGCAGCGCGATAGAAAATACATATGGAAGAAGTATGGAACATGCAATCATTATTCTCCGAAATTGCATTGTCAACGTTTTCTAAAGCAGGAACAATGTAACGACGATCGAAAGTCAGAGCCTCCATAACACACACAAGCTAGTCAGAAAAAGGCTGTCGATCGATGGCAATTTTTGCACGTTCCGGTGACATTCGTACTGCTGTGTACTTGTCCGTAGCTGGATCTGTATACAGTAGTCTGCAACCAAACAAGCTAAGTGAGCTCTGCACCATATCAATCTGCTTTAGTGTCCACATACAAGTCATTTTTCCGACTGCTAAGCTAGTGATGGCAGACAGTAGGCGCATTTGCTGAAAATTTGATCAGCAGACAGCAGCACACGCGTACACCCGAAAATCAATCACGCAAACCAAAATAGCTGCCGCAATAATCCACGATGATGCAATGCAAATCAACCTCTACACAATGCTTTGGAGAAAATTTCTTAAGGACTCGTTTTCGGTTATCCGGTCCCTCCTCAGGAATAGTTCCAGCTCTTCCACAGTAATTTAAATTTAACTACCTGGTTGGAATCATTCCAGGACCTGGTTTTCTGCTAATTAACCGAACGGTGCCTAAGAGATCTCTCATATCAAGACAGTTTTTTGTTAACTTTTTAATTATTGCATAGGGCTACTACTCCCGGCCGTGTTCTTTCCTTAGTGCGTTCAAGCCGATCATCTTGTTTTTACCGCCTTACTGCAGCATATATATTATAGTGGAGGTGGTTGAGATATCTCTTCCCATCATTTGGTCCAACAAAAATCATGCGGTCAAAAAGGAAGGATGATTCAACCTTGATGGAGAAGCTTTCTGAACGTATAGATGTCTGTGATCTACTTTAGATTTCTCACTCATGATATATATACTATAATACAAGCTAAGGATTTGGACAGGCTCGCCCGATGTTCTTCAATAATTTATTAGTGTTTTCTCGCGTGATAATATATTTGGTTAGACGACTGATTCGTTCAAAGACATGGGTCTATCGCTTGATTTCAACCCTGCGATGCGTACGTCCCAGTCGCCCGACCAATGAGAATATGCGATTTGAAGAGAACAGTAGCCACCACCAGCCACCAAATCTGTCGACGAAGTCTTGTTTTAAACCGGCTTCCACGTACTAGAGATCTTTTGTGCTTTAGGCAGCGTTTAGATTGCAAACCTTCTTTCTCTCTCCCCATCACATCGATTGTACTTTCTGTCTGCATAGAGCACTAAATAAAGTAGCAACTGTTGCATGTTTGTACTTTTTGTCTGTCTATCTCGAGATGAATCTTTTGAGTCTAGTTTGGGTCAAGATTGGACAAAAGTTGTCAAATACAAACGAAAGTGCTACAGTTACAAAATTTTGCAAAATTTACATACTAAACGCAAGCCTTATATGATTTGGAAAGGCAATATTCAGTCGGGATCAAGTTTTCAAACCGCCACCGCCCACCGCCCGATCCACATAATTCACCTGCGCATTCAAGTATAGTGAGTACTCGATTATATTGTTTTTCAGTCACGAAGAACCTATTCATCATGAATGCCATGCGAATTTCTTTCGCATGCTACTACTTTCTTTACTCTTGGAATTAGACCAAGGAAGGATTTATTAAATGATTTATCTATCAATTACAGCGTGTTAGCTGGGCGAGATAATATCGTAAAGTTAATTGTTGACATATGCTTTGATCTGCGATGTGTTACTTAGGCCGTATACAACATTGAAGAAATGACATTATTATTTTTTACAAATGCCAATCGAAACCTTTAATGTAAGTTTTGTTTGGAGTAGAGGGGGGGGGGGGGGGTGGTACTGGCTACTGTTTTGAGCACCGTTGCATTGACTCAAAGATCAACCAGGGACTACAGATTTTAGACGCTCTGTTTGTTTGAGTTAGGTTCAACTTATTTTTAGGCCAGAGAACAATATTTTTCTTTCATAACACAATTCAGCTCAGTCAAATTTCAGCTCAGCCGTATAGAGTGCTCGTCTGCTCGAGTCGCTAGCTAGATACGCAACGTTAAAACTTTTCACTTTGAAGCCTCATATGGATGGTTGTTTTCTTCTACAATATAATGGTCAATAAGGTCGAACTCATTTTCAAATTTCATATTGTTACTAGAGCTATTGTGAGTGAGTTTTGTAACTGCGAGCTGCAGCTAGCTATCTCCGCGTTACAATTTTGGATTATTGGATTATATTTAGTGTGGTTGAAATCATAACGATTTCTATTTTCTGAAAAAGGGAGAAGCAAGGTTTACACACAACTATCAGCTGCCAAAAGCAAGCTATATGCGCGTTAGAACTGGGACCCGACCACTTTGATGCTTCTTTCTGTGCACTTTTCTACATACATGCTCATGTATATTGTCCTCCTCTTTGGCGTCCTACATTTTTCTTCAACAATGGCCAACCGAATTTCATTACTTGATCAAGTAACGAAATTACAAGGTTCCACCGTTTAACACGTACTTAATGCGCTGATACTGAAAACAAAACAACGAGACCATATATACAACCGATCGAAATACGTATAAAGCAGAAAGTAATAATGGCGTGCTACATATATATATATATATATATACACACTATATGGAATACTATTATGGCGTGCGAAGCTGGATTATTCAACAAGGTCTACGAAAAATGACAGGAACTATTTTCTACATCTTCTTCCGGTAATACAAACAAAACCAGCAATTTGTTTAAAAGAGTCCCAGCAATTCTGGCGCGCGCGCGCCATCTATCTATCCTTGTGAAGAAACAGCGACGTGTCTATTTTTCTCGGGGGTTTTTTTTTTCTGTACAAGGTTGTTTGGGTTATCTAACACGTGTTCATCACAAGTAATCGATCGAGTAGCGAGAGAAGCATGCATGGTCTGTGTGTAGTCAGAAGAATTCAACTCCTAATGTTGGCAAGCGTGGTCATTGCTCCTAGGAACCAGCCTAATTAGTATTATCAGTCATTTTAATTTACTCCCGACACAAATCACAAGCCAAATCACGCAAGAAATCATCAGATTAATTAGTACTACTATTAGTGTGTAACTGGACAGGCAGCAAGCATATATAGGATACTCGAAAAGTTACGACGTCGACTGCATGCGCATGCAGTCATTCGGAGAAAGTTCATCGGAGAGACCTCTTCTCTTCTACCGCTGCATGCATATGCATTTGCAGCCTTTTTTTTGTTTGTCTGTTACTCCATTCATCATCATCTGGGATTGCCGCTGCCGGACTGGGAGGGGAACTGAATGAAGAGTGAAGAGACTGAGACGCCTAGATCGAATCGATCCATGATGACCGTGTACCGCGCGTTGTTATACCGGCACCTGCAGCCACGTGCCAATGTCACGACGACTAACAATCAGTGCAGGTTTTGACTGGGGCTATGATCCATATCTTTCTCTCCGACTCAGATGCCAGCGTAAGCATATATATATATATGTGTACGGTTCGTTGACCGGATATGTCTTTAATTCGGGTGTTCGATCTCACGATGGGCTCACACACGTAATCTCCAAATCTATTTATTACATAAATGTTTTTTTTTGGTCGGTTCAGCACGTGAGGGCGGCTCTACGGAGCACGGACAACGCCAGCAGCAGCCGGCACCAGCAGAGCACGGACAACGCCAGCAGCAGCCGGTACGGTACCCCATCCGCCGTACTAGTACTAGCTAGCATCGTGGAAAGAAACCGCCGTCTTCGTGTAGCTTGCTGGTGCCGTATAAATCCCCCGTAGGCGCCGGCTCCATCCCGCCGGCGACCGGCCGCACGAGCGGCGCGGGCTCCAACAGGTCCGCCGCTGATGACGCACGCGCGCGGCGCGAGGCGAGGCGAGGCGCGGTCCAAGACTCCGTCCAAGTCCAAGCTCCGACGTCCAACCTTGGAAAGGCCACGGCGGCCGACTACGGCAAGATTTGCTGGATCGGTACGGTTGCCCTGTTGCAGCAGTAGCAGTACCCTGTACTGCCCTATCCGTCCTTTCCCCTAGCGAAAACCGAGCTGTGTAACCGTCCAAGGACAGACAACCTTTTTTTTTCCACAGGAGAAAAAGTGAGTGGCGTTTGACTTTCGGAATATCAACAACGCCATGCTATGTGATAAAAAAAACTACGTCATACTATACGGCCGCCCCCCCTCTCTCTGCGCTACCGTTTATATCGCTTTTGAGATTCGTGCAATCTCCCACAAATTTTCCCTCTCATCTGTTTTACACGGCGCCACTGGATGAATTCTAGATAGGGTAGGCGGCCGACACCTCATTGTGAAAAAGCCGGGTTGGTTTGACGCCATCCATTGGCATTCCGCAGCCACCGCATCGCCAAGCGCCGTCGACAGCCAGCGTCCAATGGGGCTTCTCTCTTCTCCTCCTGTGAAATCACACGTCCGATTAGCAATCCTTGCACCAGTTGCACATGAAAGGGATTTTTTTTTTATTGCCAATTTGACTATCTCTAATATGCTCGGAGTCTGAGTTTCCAATACGTCAATAATATAAAATTGGGCGTTGATCTCTCCTCAACCTTTATAAAAGCTTTACTTTAGACAACAATTTTATTTACATGTCTACATGGCGTCGTGCTAACCACGAGGGGAGTAAATTAGATAGTGTTAATAATTCAAGATAAAAAATACTATACTTTATCAAAAAAAAATGAAAGAAGTTTATCATCTGTTTTTGAAAACTTAGGAAATTGGCTAGAATATAGTTTACTTTTTAAGAAAATTCATTAACGAATGTATACATTGGAAAAAAACAATTGGAACTGAAAAGCTTAGACCACCCCCACCGCATCCCCTACCATCGTCCTGAAGGAGACAATCCCGATAAAACCGCCGCAGCGGGTCCTGTGTCGCGTCTGGACGAGCGTTGCATCCGGCAAATTTGCCGAGATCCAGGATGTCCGGTAGAGGGCGTTGGGGCCCACGGGCGCGTGGAGAGGGGAGAGAGAGAGGGAGCCGTCGGGGAGAGAGAGGGAGCGTGTTGACGATGGATATACCATAAAAATTCCACACTCAAACACCGTCAACATGCCTCGGATTCAAGGAAGGATAAGCATAACATGCACATATTTTATCCAATAACTAGTTCCACTTGTACTCTTAGCTTGCGAATGTAGGGAAGATCAAACAGAGCAGAAATGAGCACTTGGAGCCCAATTGAGTGGGTCGGCCGAACCACATATTTGGGAACCAAGTCATCACACTTCAACATTTGACTCAAGGAAGCACGTAGAAGAGAGTGGAGCACCTGAAGGGCCCACATAGGGGTCGGTCGACCCACATGTGGGGCCCCCAGGGCTCTGCTGACATGGCATGATCCATGTGACTCTCCATCCAGCTCAATTCCACCTTTGGATCAAAGTTGTGTTTCTAATCAACGGTGAAAGATTAAAGCACATGGATCAAGGCGTGAACCGACAAGACTAAGGCGAAACCAGTACATAACCACACTCTATGACCAGTGGGGACCACAGTGGTGGGCCCACCTTGCCATAGGTGGGTCGGCCGACCCACCCTTGGTGGGCCCAGGCCACCACCATGCTTCACCGACTTCCTGCATGTTTCACACGTGCTGGTTTAATCACTGACGTCCATCTAAGGCGGTTTCAAGGTCGGTTCATCCAAGAGCCAAGGTGGAAAGGCACACGGATCGCTGACGTGGCACCCCTCCATCTCCTCCTATAAATAGAGGCTGCTTCCACCCTCTCAAGACATGATTCAATCAAGAAACAACTGAAGTTTAGTGTAGTTCCACCTCTATTAGTAGTTGTAGTCTAGTGTGGGAGTTAGAGTTGAGTCGAGCTGCGCTCGGGGTCTCCGGAGTCGTCTGCTGGAGAGTCTGGTATAGCTCTGGTATCTTTCTCTTTCTGTAAGACTTATTTACTTTAATATAATATTCCTGTTTTACTTTACTGAGTATTCGTTTAGTGCAATATTATTCTTGCAATAGTATTGCTGTGTTCTATCTTATCTCTCAGTTGGTACTTACTAGATTGTGATCCTGTAACCAACTCTTGTTTGCTGTTCATCGCCTGTCATAGGGTGTTCTAGTTGCCTTGATCACAGCTAGAGTAGTAGGACTTAGTGTAAGTGTGGTGCTTAGACTAGATCTTGCCTTTGAATGCCGCTTGTCGCACGGATTGTTTGTGGGTGCTAGCAGGTGGTGACAGCCCTGTCTAGTCTTAGTATCCCTCCACGTTGTTGACGGTAGTTATTGCTTATTTTACCCATCAAATAAACATGAATCAAGGGCATAAAACAATACACAACATAGTTATGGGATTTGATTCTAACAAGTTCCACGAGTTTTGGTGTTCTCACTTGTTTTACAGGGTATAAAAGGATATTCAATTTTTCACCGATTAAAAGTATCTTAAATGAGGAATTGGAGTTCACCATTGCATAGAGCTCGTCGATACGATCGAAATAGACCTATGGTTTGCTATTTTTGGGGTCCGAAATAAAGAGATATGAATTTTACAAACACTGGAAGATTCTAGAACCTGAGCTGCGGGATTAATTAAAGACTGCGGGATTAATTGGGCCTAAATCAGAATTTGGCCCATTAAAACCTATGTGCACATGGTGGAAAGTCTTAGTCCCATATTGCTTGCCCAAGGTGGAGGGGAGGCCAGGCGCCCCCTATATATACAGCCCCAGGGACCCCCTAGGCTCCATCCCTTTTATTATTATAATTCATATTCTCTAGTTAGGGATTGGATGGAGAGGTGCCCATTGAAGGATAACCTCTCTCCAATTTAGTAGATTAGTTCTAATTGAGAGTTAGGGAGAGCGGAGCCATGCTTCGGTTCTGGAGAAGTCTTCAGGGGTCTGGTATATCATTGTATCTCATCTTTGTAAGACTTATGATTTTATATATATATATATATTCTCTATTTACTTATATGTTTTATTATATGATTGGCTAGTATAGTTGTTATACTTTGGCATAGGATCTCCGTTCGTATTGAGTGCTCTAGTTATCACGTGTGATTAGAGTAGTATTCATTGGTATAGACGTGGTGTCTAGGCTAGTGTTTACCTGAGATTGCGCCCAATTCTTACAGTTAGTTGTGGTAGCCCCAGAGGTGACAGCTCTGTCGGTCTTCGTATTCCACCACGTCGGAGTTGGTGTTTCGTAGAGCTTTTTGGCAGCCTTCTCCCGATTATCCCTTCCCAGTCTATTCGAGAATCGGAAAGATACTGTTGCTCCAAAGTGCTATTGTGTGATTGCTTCACCTACCTATCCTTTAGTTATCTTAGAACTCAAGTAATAGAGAAGTATTTAGGAACCGAACTCTCCCGTTGTCCTCTCAACTTAGCTAGACTACCCATTTATCTTATAAGTGATTACTATGCATAACTCGTATCATTTATCACTTACCCCTATTATAGTCTAGTTGGTCTACTAAGTTAGTAGATACATGATGATAGCTATCAGATTCTTTAACCATTGTTTCCCTGTGGTGAAATATAAATAATGATACCTGGAATACTTCCGGTAAAATGCTACAATGGTATTCTGTGCGCTTGCGGAATCTTTCATATTCTATTTGCATTTAATAAATACCAACAAGCATTTTTGGCGCTGTTGCCGCGGAAGCAATTGGCATAACGATTTTGATAGTGATCTTGATGTCTTCTAATTTAATGTACCACTAGCTTTAGTAGGATTACCCCTGTTCTGTTGAATTGTGGAATAAGACAGGACAACAGAAGCCGTTTTGACCTTCCGGCAAGTCTCCACATTGAAGAGCTCAGGGTGCCTGAACATTCAAGATTCATCAACAATGGAACCCTGCCATCTCACAGGTTTGCACAAATATATGTATTTCTTTCTAACCCTATGTAGATAGGAGAAGGAGGTCGTCGTCACAACAATTCAAATCACATCTCAAATGACGAATATAGAGGCTGTGCTACACACAAGTCATGGTAAGTATGATCAAGAAGGTGAGAAAGTCTTGCTCATGGACTTTAAACTTTTGAGTAGTTATCTTTTAATTCTTGCATCACATTGCATATTTATTTTAATCCATGCATCCACACCATTTAGTTTATATTTCCTCATATCAAATCCATAGCATGTTTAGTTCTTGCATACATCCATACCACTTGCATATTAAAAAGAAAAAATATACATATATATATACCTCACCATGATCATATTATTTTATCTCTAATTGAATAAATCTTTGTAATGCTTTCATGCTACCTTAACTTACTATAGTTTATGGACTGGAATAATTTCATACATCTCTTAAATGAAGCATGGTGCCTAGTTTAGGAGTGTTTGATCATACACTCAAAGGTTCTTAATCTAAGTTTAAAGTGAATTAGAAGGTCTCCCAAGAACGACTTTGTGTCCTAAAATAACCACTCTTGAAAAATAATGTGAGCTTGTACTTTTTGATATAATACCATTGAGAATTGAGCATAGAATTATAATTATAAAAATATTCCCTCAGGTATTTTTGTCACTAACCATTCCAGACTTGAAGTAGAAGGATGACATCATTAGGTATGTCCAACCATTCATTATGCAACATTAATCCATCCAAACTTAACTTTGCTTTGAAAAATTTAAGCTTGGGGGAATGGACTTATTTAGAAAATCTTATATTGCTAATATTGGTTGTCTCTACCTTGTCAATACATGTTCAAATTGTTAATCAATGATCATGCTCTTTCATCTCTGTTTGCATAACTCTCTATAAACTTTCATGTTACCTTTGTTTGCTATAGTATACTTAATGTTTGGAGAAATTTCATACACCTTCTAAATTAGGCATGGTGCTTAGTTTAAACTGTTTTCTGGAATCATAATTAGATAATGTGTTTAGTTTGATTTCCGAACCAAGAGGTGTGATGATTTTACTTTCAAAGGCTTTTTGAATTAAGCGTGGTGCTTAGGTTAAAATGCCTTCCTAAGTTAAATTGGACGTGGTGTCTAGGTTGATTTTTGAGCCGCTCGTATGCTGTAGTAGACATTGGATATTTTGTTGGACTAACCCTTGCAAAAAACTTTCAATTTAATTTGGGTAAGTCACGAGATAAATTCAAATCATAGATGTGACTGGGCACATGCTGAACTTCAATAACTTTGCAGAGGAAGACATAGCTCATTCATTATGGATGGAAGAACGACAAGGTGTCATAAGATCAAAGAAGCAAAAGATGTCAAAGAAGATAAGCGACAAAGGAGATAAGATGCTCATGAACAACTCAAAATGCAAGAGAAGGAAAGGACCACCAGTCATCTACCCTTCATTACTTAGCGCCATCATGCTCTAATAATAAAGGTAATATCTTAAGGTAAGTGGTCACTTTTTTCCTCTTGATCTTGGAATGCAGATAAATAAAGACACAAATATGTTAGAGTTACAGATTTAATTGATTAACCTAATTAACTCAATATGCTTTGACTTTTAAGATTGTTTATGGCATTATTCTTTTGATCTCAGTCTTAACCAAATATGCTAAAACATTGTATTCTATCTTTAGAAGATGATAGTCATACCCATGTGAAAATTTATATATTATGTAGAGATAGACAACCATTCCATTGGTTAAGCAATTTAAATCTTTTCTGCCATATGAACTTAAATGCAACATTAATGCTTAATTGTCTAATCTTACCACTCATGTCATGAGTAAAACAAATTATGTAACATCAACTTTGCCTTGTTCAATGTGCCTAAGGCTAGAGAAGAATAAATAAAGAGATAGATTTGGTTTTGTTGGTGTTTTTTCACAAGAAGAGCCCATGCACTTGATCTCTACCTTGGTTGTGCAAACAGGACAACACTTTGAGCAAAATTTGTTAATTCCCAAAATTCTACAAGTGAAAGTTCTGCCAGCTTCCCCTATTAATGCTCTACTTCAACCTGCTGGCCAAGCAAAGAACAAAAGTGACATCACCATCACTAGAGGTGCAACCATCAAGACCTTCATCTCTAAGACAGAGAGATACACAAGAGTGAAAAAAAGTCCTGTCGGTAGACTTTAAATCCCGCACCCTTGCCATAAGGTAACATGGTAGTTATCTAATTAATTAGTATTCATAAATTACGTTAGTAATTTTACTTTAGCATATTCATCTTTATGTATATAAAAAAATAAGAGAAAAATCTTTATTGCCTTATTTATTGCATCATAAAACATTAAAGCCCCATGAGAATAAATATTCTCCGTGGTGGCATAAAAATATATAGCATGCATACATATTTAATTGTTGCATAAGAATGTTAGAAAACCCTAAAAAGAGAATCCTGCTAGAATCTGTCAATTAAAATCAACTCAGAGAATAATCAATTACTTATTGGCTGACCGCTAACCCCTTAACACATTCGAGCCTCGAGTTTTGGTTTTCTTGTTTGAGTATAATTATGCAGGATTGAAAGGACCTAGGATCCCGCCTAGAGGGGGTTAATAGTCATTTCTGAAAATTTACACTTTTAAATGCGGAAACTGAAACATCCTTGATTTTCCACGAGGGGAAAATCCACAGAATGAGGTATAATGTGATAAAACAATAGTTTGATCTCATCACATTATCATATATCAGTCGATATTACAGCCATACCTCGCAGTAATTACATTATTTCATATCAACTGAGAGCACACCTATTACAAGGTTATTCTAGCGGGAGCGTATCTAGACGTCATCAGAGTTGGCGGAGTATGTCGTCGGGTGAAGGCTCCTTCACGGCATCATCGGAGTTATTCTTGGCGCAGTATAGTCTTCATCTCATGAACCAAACTTGAGCGTAGGCACGAGACCTCCTAATCCTTATTATTTCAAAGTCTCTATTAATCGGGTAATCTGCACACCGCCAGATATGTGCTGGCCATGGTCAGCACCGATGAGCTTTAGTGAAAAAGAGAAAATAAAGGATCTGGCGATCCTAATATTTGGCTGTGGTTTGCATCCTAAGCGCATGCAAGGTAGTACCCAGTAGTAGATATTATAATAGTTCGTCAAGTTTTAACCCATATCAACCATCCATCAACCCATCCCAATTCCATCATCTCACCCATACACCACCTCACACACACACCTCGCACTCAGTCGACAGGCCCAACTCCCTCTCGGGTCCTGCCTCAACGGCACACTGCCACTCCGGGCACACTGCCAGACAATCATCATCCAGGGGGAGAAAAGAATACCACTCACTACACCAGTAGAAGACCACAGGAAAGGTCCATAGCCGATGAGTCGGCATATATATCGATCGATCAACCATAACACTCTGCAGAGGTTTTACTACTCACAAGATTAGCCATCATCGATGCTGTACATACATCTAGGCAGAATTCCGGGTGCTTGCTTGCCTAGGTCGATGCCACCCTACCACTCAGCCCTGGGTAACTTCGGCCCTTATGCCGAAACGCTGAGACTGGAAGACGCAGTACCGGGCCCAATCAGTGGTACTGCGCATCTAGGATGGTTCGGGAATCCCACATCCATCACCGCCCACCCTAATCACCTCACAACCTAGCTGTAGTGGCACCGCCCTACCAAGTAGTCCAGCCGTCTCCCGCCCATCAGAAGCGAGTGAGCAGTAAAGGATTCCTATGAGCCTGAGTACCAGTAGATCCTAGGTTGACCAAGCAGGCATCTTCTCTTAGGGGATACTCTCCCCATGCCTCCACGGCACCTCCGTTCACGGGGTTTCAACCACGCAGGCTTTCTACCCCAGAACCTCCTCATACACCATTACCCGCCACAGGTATCTCTCGTGGGAATGCCCAGATGCAACTCCCGGGCAAGACTTGCTTACACAGCTCGTCGTGTATCCCACCTGGTCGACTCGACCCTCACCACACACCCAAGACACACGCAGCACGCTCACATACCACCAGTCCAGCATCCCAAGCCAAACCATTCCCAGGGGTTCACCACCAGCATCACATCATAGATACAATGCGAGTGGAGTTAATAAATAAATATAGTGATGTAACATGCAAGCAAGCAGGTAGATAGGAATATGTATAAAAGAGCATGAGCGCGAAGCTGGGTTGTATAGTAGAGTGGTTGCAAGCGGGGTAGTAACGACTTAGGTAGTAACATGCATCATATAAAAAGGAGTAAATATAAAGCGCTAGCAGTTCTAGATTTGCAATGTCTAATAGGATTCTCTAAAAGAAGGTGCTACCATGACACCTGCGTTGTCGAGGAAGTAGTGGTATGAGCACTCCTCAGTTAGTGTAGTCGTTCTGCTGGGTCTCCTAGGTCCACTCCACAGTTCTTGTCGTCATCCATGTTCTCCTCCTCCAGCGGGCCTCAGTCCGGTCGTCGCTAATCCGGAAATGGCTACTCCGTGAAGCTATACAAGGCAATAAAACACCCAATACACCAAAATACGACGGGACGCGGGGAGACCCATTAACAACAAAGAAATAATAAAAGGTACACGGCTTAGCCCTCTCGGCGTATGTCCGATTTCATCAGGCCAAAGAAACAGGAGTGGTGGTTTGCTAAGCACAAGCCTAAGTCACAGCCAAGCCAATATGGCTTTATAATAAATATTTTAGGCCAAAGCTTATCCATAGCAAACACCACGGCACACGATCTTCCGATCCGTACGCCACGGGGAAGACGGGGATCGGAGGACGGCCGATCAGCAGGAAAGAACAAGGAATTTCCAACAATAAATGTTGCACAAAATAGTGCGAGTGTTTAATCCACATGTAGGGCACCAAGGCTGTGATTCAAACGGGTACAATCATACATGTGCTTAAACACCAAGAATCCAGAGAGAGAGAGAGGAGTTAGCTAGGTACATCTATATCATATTCTCAGTCACATCTTCAGTGAAGATGGTTTTAAGTAGTCGATCGAGTCGACTCGTATAGATCCGAGATCTTGATATAGACCATCGCTTTGCTAACTAAAACGAGTTAGTCCGATCTTTGATCCAGTCGCCATGAACAAGTCGGGATCGAATAGAGCCTATACAGGAGCGAAGAGCGAGAAACATAAAACAACAGTGGTCTACTTCTTCCAACACGCACGCCACAGAATAGACGGAGCGTCAGAAGAGAGCGACATGAAAAATACGCAAGTGCGCGAACCACTCGTAGGGTACCACGACCTGGGTGCACTGGCACTAAGACATTACTCGGATCCATAGCGATGCGGTTGTCACCGCAAGAACTAGAGGAATGCGACGGTCGCGCAGGGTACGAGCATACGAGGGTCAAGCACGAAAAGTCAGAGAGTGGCAACGCGAGGTCAAGTTACATTCAGCATTACGGCCATGGCAGGATGGATCCCACGATCGCAACGTCCGAACGAGGTACAATCCCTCAGCCGGCTCGAAGGCACGGCACATAGGCAGACAACAAGAACAACTAGCAAAAAGATCCAATGACACGACCATAAGACAAAATGACTCGACAAACTAGTGGAGTAGCACATTTTCATAGCATTATGATGAATGGATCCTGTATTATAAATACAGATACAGATAGATCGTGAGAATAGGGTGCAACAGATATATGTACAGACAGATCGTAAAGATAGGGTACAACAGAGATATGAGCAGACGGATTATAAGGATAGATATACAATATGGAGGTCAGGAGTATAGGAAGTAAGGGAAAAGATTCTTCAATAGTCCAGCGTCGTATATCACTTGGCTTCCCAACAGTCCAACATCTTCTATCATCATCTATGGGGCATCGAGATGTGGTAACGGGGCTACGGCACAAGGTCGGACAGGGTCAATGTCAAAGGAAAAGTGGCGAGGCTTGCTACAACATGTTCCAGCTCCTCTCGGCCAGCTGCTAGTAGCTTCTAGCCGGCTGCGGCTAGCTGTGGCTGGCTGTGGCTAGCTGTGGGCTGGCTGCTTGCTGGCCGCGGCTGGCCGGGCAGGGCTGAGGCTGGCCGAATGAGGCTGTGGCTGGCCGGAGGCTGGCTGGAGGTGGCGTCATGTGGCCGAGAGGCGGTGAAGCATGGCCGGGTTCCCAACAAGGCATGGAATCATAGCACAGAGACCGATGTCAAATGGCAAGATGCACGCGACGGCGATGCCCGTCGTAGTTGGGTAGCTGCAACGCTCGAGAACACCGTCGAGACGGCGGTGCCCCGGTGCACGCGACGGCGATGCCCGTCATGGTCGTTCCAAGTGTTCGTGGGTCGTCGTCCGGTTGGCTGGGTTTAGTCCGGTGTGCGTGAGTGCGTTGTGTTCTTCCTGAGCCGGTCGTGGCTCTGCCGGTGCGTTCCCTGGGGTAGGACGCGGTGGTGCACATGGTGGGTCCGAGAGGAGTGGTGATGCTCACCGTGGGCTTGCGGATGGTAGATCGCTTGACGCGGGTAGGGCTTGTTGCCGGCAGAGCACGAACAGGAAGGGGCCTGTTGGGTCCGGCAGTGGCAGAACGGACCAGAATGTCGGTGTGGCTTGCCGGTTGCCGAGAAAAGGGTGCGGCATGGTCGCGGCCTCCCTGCAAGTGCGAAAATCACGGCACGAAGGCCAGGCATCAGTAACAGGCAATGGTATGCCTACTGATGGAAAGAAAGGAGAGGGTCTTGGTCACAGGACGCAGCTGCAGCCGGCGTGGTCGGTGGTCGTCGTGCGTGAGCCGGTGGCGCGCTCTGCAGGCCGGCTCGGGCAACTGCAGCATCGTGCTTGGAACGGCGATGGCGAGTAGTCAGCATGGCGGGGTCGCGGTTCGTGCTAAAGTGGCTTTGTGGGCGCATCGTGGTGGGGGTGGAGCCGAGGCCGGCTCGACGATGATGGGCGCAGGGTGCTGGTGACGCGCACAGGTGTGCGCACCGGCCGGCAAGGCGGTGTCCGGTGAGTGGCGCGCACACAGGGCCGCCGTGGATGCGTGGTGATGAACGGCTGCGGGTCGGTGGTGCTGCTCGGGGACGTCGAAGCTGCTCGGCCGCATCAGTTCGACGAAGCGGAGAAGGCGTTCACGGCCACGGGGTGGTCGTCGCTGCTTGCCGACGCGCGGCCAGCTGCCGCCCGGAGCGGCCGGCTGCGTCCGCAGCACAGCGAGGCGGCTCAAGCAGTGCACGGGCCGCGGCAGGTGGTTGCGGCCACGGTGGCGGGCAGCGCTGCGGCTGTGGTGGCGCGGGGTGGACAGGGAGCGGCGGCGGCGTCCCCTCGGAGAAGATGAACAGGAGCTCGGCTCCATTCTTTATAGTGGCGTGGCTAGGGCTTTAAGGATGGATGGACGGCGTCGATCTCCAGCTTCCGTGCCCGAGGGCACGTGGCTCCCATCGCGGTAGCTGGTACGGACGCCGAGGCTATGCAGGGCGCGTGCGCGCACTCGTGCCAGGCGGTGGCGGCGGCGCTGGAGCGCTCTGTGCTCGCCCAGCTAGGGTTCGGGGTGGTAAGCGTCGACCTGGGCCAGGCTGGGCCACTGCCCGTGCCTTGGTCACGAAGCGAGGGGGCAGGCTGGGGCAGCTTGCTGGGCTGCGGTTCGCGTGGGCGGCCTGCCGCGACTGTGATGCTGGCTTCGGTGGCGAGCGGGCCGCGGTGCGTGCGTTGCATGCTCTCGGTTCCTGGAAAAACGATAGGGAGCTAGCTACTGGTTTTCGTAGGCTCGCGTTTGCTGCTCGTGGAGTATCTACACTGCAAGGAACAAATGGTGGTAGTGCTTGCCTGAGAACGTGCATGCTTTTGGTCTTGCTCAAAATCATGGTCGCTTGATCCCAATGCACTACGTGCATGTGCTCCTTACGTAATTAACTAAGGGGGCACAGGAGCATGCACAGATGTGCACCTTGATAGCTAGGAGATAAAAGGAGTCAAGATTTTCTATTTTGCTCTAGTAATTTAAAGAATTTTGCGGATAGTTCGACGGATTGAGATGAGATCCAGATAGAAGTTTGGATGAAAGAAGGAAAAAAATGGAATTCTCATCATATGAGTCAAGGAAAAGAATTTTGAGGTGGACGATTAAATAAGATTCTAGAGGAAAGGAAAATGGGATTTTTCATGTGCAACTTATTAATTCGAGCGAAGGCGAATGGGGAATATTCTTGAGAGATGGAGAGATTACACTACGTAATTGGGATAGGCATGAGGAGATAATTCAAATGAGACGGGACAAGGGTTTGCTATGGACTCGTGCTTTCCAACGCCAAATGAAACACGAAACCTAACCCAAAACAAAACCCAGGCACTCTCCTACAATCAATTCTATATGGATGCAACGGTTTATTATTGGGTTAGTCATGACTCAACTTAGAAGCTACATGCTTCACACATATTTGCAAGAAAAATTTTAAAAAGTTCAGATTTTTAGTTATTGGAAACCCGGGTTGTTACAGAAACGATTAGAACCGGAGTTTCTAATTACTTAGGAACTCCTAAAAAAAACAAACTCCCCCAAAAGAGTAAATAGAGTATATAAACTTAATATGTAACACCTAGGAATCTAACACTTGCACCATAAAGGATCAGAACAAATGGCACAAAATTCTGCACAGAGAGCTAATAACGGACGCGTCCGATATTAATACCGGACGTGTCCGGTATACACGGGCTGTGCAGTTTGCTCCAAAACACTTGCTGCTCTTCTCCAACCTATCACACAGTCCCCTGGTGATGTATATGTGCCTATAGAACTTGCATAGCAACTTGCACAACGAAAACAATCACAAATATCAAAGGAATGCAAAGTGAGACACGATATTTGTTTTACTGAAGTTCGGCACCCCCTCGGGTCCTACTCTCCGTTGAACCGGCTGCGAGCAACCACAAGGGTTAGCTCTAGAGGACACCACAGGTCAACTCTAGCTTCGGTCTATTTCACCCGCTATACTCCTTCCACTAGGTGATCTCTTTTGCGGAGAGATCGAACCGTTACAAAATTTCCGAGGCACACCATAAGTTCTTGGGTGCTCTCCGGCGACGCCTAACCATCTAGAACTGAAGAGTCCAAGAGTAACAAATGCGAACCACGAGATCGACGATTTGCACAAGTACTCAAGTGATGGATTGCTCTCTATTTGTGACAGAACCACCTTAATCATAGGGCCCACGTGCCCCGTCGTCGTCCCTAAGGACCTTTGACTAGCCTGCACGAGTTCCCCTTGACTTAGGTGGCCTGCCGGGTCTCCTAAGAAACCCTAATTTCCCCGAGGATCTCATTGTAAAGACCTTGCAAGTGTTACAACAGTTTACACAAATAATTTGAATCAGAGTAAAGAGTGCGGAAGTATTACTTAAACATAAATTACAAATATAAATTACATTATCCCAAACCAGAGTTTCGCAGTGGAGTAGCTATATACAACTAAACACCTTGCCCAAGGGTTTCATTATATACACATCTTCATCCATGCACGATCCGTTGACCGGCACGATCCCTCGTAGAACTGTTTACTCAACTTACCTGCAACAGGGGGTTAACAAACCCTGAGTACATGGGGTACTCCGCAAGACTTACCCGACTAAAGGTGTAAAATTAGACTCAAGAATGCAGGCTGAGGGAAGTCAAGGTAAGGCTTGAGCAAGAGTCAAAGTATTTTGCAGAAAAGCATTTCTACCCCATTTCATTATTTGATCTCAATATTATTTTATTCATATACATAAATCCAATATCAATTCTCGTACATCATGTACTTTCAAATTCATATTCATTCTCAAAACACCTAGTTCCGAACCACTCTTCGCTGTAAGGGTGAGGATCATGTCTCCATTAGCCGAGGAGCAACGTCGATTCAAATCCAGAAGTACCCAGCTGGGGATCCCTATCCACACTGCATATATAGCACTTAAGCTTGCATATGCCAACCCCGCCTACCACGGCTTTTCATACCCCGGAACCGGTCCTGCGCCATCCGAGAGCACAGTACTCCTCTCGTCTCCAGGCACGACGGCCACGAGGGTACACGCTACTCTCGCCATCTTTCCACTCCCAGTGCGTGGTTGTCGGTTCCAGCAGTAGAGCCACCGGAGTCAGAGGCTTTCCGTAGTATGTGGCTAGTTGCAAAGTCATGATCACAGCAGGCCGACAACGAATGGTCCCTAAATATTTTGCCGTTGGACACTATGCATTGGGACTCTAACCCAAGTACACTAGAGACCACCCGGTCTTCGCATCCCTTTTCCGATGGCGAGGATCGTTGGGACTCTAACCCAAACAGATGGTCAACCAAACGGAAAACCCATCCACGTTGATGATAATGGACTGGCTAAGTACACCATCACCAAACGAGGACAATACCAATCCCATAAAATGATTCATTTGTTTCATATCATCACAGTTTTCAAAATAGCATTTTTGCAACTCTATCATTAAGCATGACTAAACATTTTTCAATACTTTAAATAAATCAGGGTCTCAGGGATAATGTGTGGTCAAGGAGAGGTAATGCATCAATGGGTTATCACTCAACTCTTATTAACCTAATGCAGTAGATTAACTCAAGTGATAAATATTTTTAAATAACAAGGAGGGGCAAATGCACCGGGGCTTGCCTGTTGCTTGAAGTAGATAGAACCCTGAAGTCAATCACTGAGAAGGATCCACGTCCACCAAGTGAAGACCTTACTCGGGACACGTTTCAGATAATAATCACCGCGCGTTCTCTACACGAAATAATAATGCAACACTTAACATGATGACATGTATGCCATGATGCAGGAGATGCACAAAATCACTGATCAATAGTAGGTAAATTTAATTTGAAAGTTGAGTACAATTTTCCTTCATGATACAGTTCAAAACAAACTTCATTAGACAAAGTGGTGGTTGTATAATTGATTTATTGACCACTTAACAGTCATAGAAAACTGAGTTAATTTTCTTTATAACACTATTACACCTTTGCTTAAACAAGTCTTCAACCCTAACATCATATGTGAATAACACAACTTATTAATACTTCTAATTAAGTATTTAATTAAGAACTTAACTAACTACTTAAAGTGCCGAGGGTCATCTCAAATTAATAACTCAGGGATATCAATCAATCCGAAAGTCACACAAAACCTAAAATGATTAGGGTTTTTCATTTGTTTTATTAATTATTTTATAAGGTACAAAATAATAAATTCATAACTACTTCCATTTGAGCCCAAACTTTTTCTACAGAAAAATCTTGACCTAAAACAGTATCAAAACCAATTTCATGATCTTTAGATTAACATAGAATTTATTAAAATCCCACAAAGGGGCATTTATTAATTAATTTACTGAATTTTTAGTGCCTGCAGAAAATATTTAAATTCATTGTTTAATATTTTTATTAAATCACTTTCATCAGATTCCCTTTAGTTTTTGAAATTGAGTTTCAACTCTAATCTTTAAAGCATAGATTAAGGTTTTATTTGAAATTATTTTTAATAATTCAAAATTGCCCAATTCCTCAACTTTTAAATATTTACAACTTTTGCTTAAGGCCCAACACCTAATTCCTCTTAGTTTTCAAATTAGGGTTTCGGGTCCGAATCAGGGTCTATAAATGATTTCCTATTTATTCTCCAATTAGATTTAGATAACCACAAACAAACAAGCATTTAAATCATAAGATCACTCTAAGGCACCTATGCACAATCACATGTGGTAATAAAATTTATCCTAGTGAATGCACAGTAAAATGAGTTTATGCGGGATGATTTGCATGCAATCATGATGACATGGCAGGTTTTAGTTATAGTAACACCAGGGGTGTTACACTATTTTGAATTCTCTCTAAACCCACAAATGGATTTGGCACTTAGGATCAATCACTCACTTAGAGAGGGTTAGAGAGTGTTGCTAGTGCTCAGAGAAAGTCAGGGAAGTCAGTAGAATCAGCAGCCTCCAAAGGTGAAGGCTTGGGGCCTTTTATATGCCACTCCCCGAAGCTAGCTGTTGGAATACCGGACACGTCCGGTTTTGCTCCAACGGTCACTTGACAGAGCTCAGATCTCCCTCGGAACATCCGACCTAGGTCGGTACTTTCGACGCTCCGGAACTTCTGACCGACACCAGAACTTCCGACAAACGAACAGCCCGAAACAGAGGAGAAACTTGTTGAGCCAGCCAATACCGGACGTGTCCGGTATGCTCAGCCTGAGAGCTCTTAACTAGTTGAAGTGCCCTACCTCTCTCATATCTCACTTGTGTTGGTTTGAGCACTTATGTATCACCATCTATCATCATGATGCATCCCTCTTAATAGTACGGCTTTTCTATCAACACAAATTTAAATGTGAAACAAATTTAAACCTTGTGAGTTGATCTTCAAGTGAACCAAGCCGTTTTTCTTCAACCTTGTAACAATGGGATGTCATGAGTGATTTTGAAATCCGTCTTGAGCAATAACCATCTTGAGCATGTAACTTGATTGCAACATTTGATTTGTGGAATGATCTCAATGCATCAAGTCACTTTGATTGCTTCTTCTCGAATAAACAAATTTGATTCTCCACCACGTCATGTCCTTCATGCTTGATTAGTCTATCGACTAAATGCAAGTACTTATCTTATTCACCCTAGCTAGGTTCTTCGGTCGCCAAGCCCTTGCTTGCCCTTCACCCTTGCTTAGTACCTCAAAGACTTTTCCTTGCTATCTTCACCAACTCAAGCACTTTAGTCACAACTAGCTTTGAATCATCCATTCAAATGTGTTGTCATCTTCACTTTGATTGTTTTGACTCCAAGTGAATTAATGATACCTCATAATAAATGAGCCTTTGCTATAACCTCATTTTCATTGTTGTCTTATATTTGAGCTTGATTGAAACATACAACAACCCATCATTTTGGCTCTAAATAGCATTTCAAGCACAAATGAGATAAACCATTCCCTGTTTCACACTTAGCACACGGGTTAGACCTTTAATCAACATTGTCATCAATTCATCCAAAACCCACCAAAGGGCTAGATGCACTTTCAAGGATAACACTATGTCTGAGGAGTGAGTCCATCAGTGGCACCCACGAGACTGCTGATGGTAAGCCCACTCTAAAGATCATCAACACCAAGTATTGCAAACATCTAACTTGTGGAAGGAGCATCCCCTAGTTATCAGGTAACTATAACTTTGAGATTATCGAGTCTGTTTTATAAAGTCATAAAATACCAAAAATATGTGAACACATGAAGGTTCACCAAAGTGCCATAAGAAAATCTAAAAATACCAAAAATATATGGGCACATGAAGGTCCACACTTTTTAGAAAAAAACCCAAAAATATGTGGGCACATGAAGGTCCACCCAATTAGGAAACTTCTTCCGGAAATATAAAGCCAATCACTTACCATGGAGTGGTATTAACCTAACCCCTCTCCATGAAATTTGGTATTCTTGTTGGCAATTGAGTTTTACAGGATAATACAAGATCAAAGAGCTAGTCAACCCGACGCCATTACGCTGTCGGTACACCTGCTCCCATAAGGATCACTCAACTTGCAACATCAAAGATCTCGTCAATATCTAGCTTGGGGGAGGGCACCCTCCACTTAAATCCAGCTAAGTATAAGTTTTCCATCTTTATTATTGTATCATAATGCTTTTCGTGTGAGTTAGCTAGTGAAATAATATTTAAAAATCAAATAAATAGTGTTTAGTTTAGTTAGTGTGTTTGAATAAAATAAAAAGAGAGTGCTTACAATAATTTTGCTCGGACTCAATGGAAACCATGCTCAGGAATTTGATAAGTAGCACCCCACCATGATTCCTCATTCCATCTTAATTTTCAACTTTGAATCATCTCAAGTTTTAGATACAACCATTTTAACTTGAAGATTCGCTTTGAACCTAAAACTTGTGGGTAGCAAATGCTTGATCTAAGTCTAAGTAATTGAGGGATATGATATGCAAAGTTTGAGCTGCTATTTATCTTGTTCCTAGTGATACTTGAATTCTGAAGATTTATTTTAAAAATCCTTAAAACCACATGATGAGTTCCTATATGACAAGAGCTTTATAATCCTACCACAACCATACATACTAGATAAGAAAAACATACACATTATATGCTAATTGCTTTGTGTCGGTGCTAGTTTTAGCGGGGCTAACACCGCCTAGTAAATATGTGTTTTGCGGTTGAGGCTATGGATGGTGTGCAAGGGGGAACACAGGGATTGTATTAGTTCAGGCCAAGCAAGCCCTACGTCCAGTGGAGAGCAGAGTCGTGTTGCCTACACCGGGGTGCTTGTAGTAGGGGGTTACAAGTTAGGCGAGAGAGGTAAGTGCTCCCAGGTCTCTTGTGAGTGTCTAAGTGTCTGCAAGTCGTTTGCTGTTGGTGTGTATGTGTGGGTGAGAACTTAGGACTTCCGGGGGTCTCCCTAAAGCTG
The DNA here is from genome assembly GCA_038502445.1 of Eremochloa ophiuroides. Taxonomy (NCBI): domain Eukaryota; kingdom Viridiplantae; phylum Streptophyta; class Magnoliopsida; order Poales; family Poaceae; genus Eremochloa; species Eremochloa ophiuroides. The sequence continues at coordinate 391,906 of JAHLJS010000173.1, forward strand.
GCCTCTGCTCTCCCTTTTATAGTCGCAAGCGAGAGACAAGGGCAGCGCTTACAATGCTACGTATGTTACAGTGAGGAGTTGCTATTCCTCGTTTGACTATGGTCAGCTACGGTCTTTTCTCCGCGTCTCCGGGGTATGGCCGTAGTGGTTCGCACGATCTTGGTGAGTTCCGAGGCGGCAACAGTCGTCGGATTACGGCATGTCATAAGGTCACACTTGATGGCTGCCCTTCTGCACGATGTGGCAAGAGGGTGAGTCGTATTGGGGCGTTGTCTCCCGAAGCTCGGGACTCCTGAAGGCGTGATGGGATGGAGCAGGGTGATTTCTCCCCTTGGTCGTATTTTCGGCCTTTGAACAGTACTTCCCGAGGCTTAGGTAGGCCCGGATGGAAGGCGTGCTCGTCCTTTCGAGTGGACAGTGGAGTAGGCGCATTTCCCGTTCTTGCGTAGCCCGTCGTCAGGCGCTCGGACTGTCGCAGTCGGAGTTGATAGACCCAGACGGAATATGGGGCGGCGCACCGTAGACCATACCGTGGAGAGGACGGCCGTAGTGGGCCTATCAAATCTGCTGCCAGGGAAATCCTGACAGATGGTATGGCCGTCAGGGGCGTGCGAAGCATAGTCGCGTCGAGAATATCGCCTGACGGGACAGTGCCTGTAAAGTGGTCAGGGAGGTCTCTTGTGGTCCAAGATTGCTCTACTGACATCACCGGTGCTTTGGATGCCTTTGTGAGATTGCACTCGAGGGGGATGGGGAAGCTCGGGCGAATCGGAGAATGGGCGCCGAGGGCGCCGCTCTCCCGAGCTCTTCTGGGGAGGCCCGGGCGAATCGGAGATGTGGGCGCCGAGGGTGCCGCCCTCTCGAGCTCTCCCGGGGAGGCTCGGGCGAATCGGAGAATTGGCGCCGAGGGTGCCACTCTCCTGAGCTCTCCTGGGGATGCTCGGGCGAATCGGAGAATTGGCTGTCATTGGTGCCGCTCTCCCAAGGGTTGGCTGTCATTGGTGCAATGACGTCGTGGGCCTCCGTAGACGCGGCCTTCGCGGGCTTTGGGCGCGGCCTTCGTGGGCTTCCACTGGCCTTACTTGGGCTAGGCCGTGTTGGAAATGATCGTTTTGCATTGAAGTTGGATACCCTTAACTTTGGTACCCGACACTTTGTTTTGAGTTTAGTCCAGCTTTGTTGATACCTTAGGAACTTGTCATGCTTTTTACAATCAAGAACACATGCACTCCAACCATAATGCACTACTCATATCCGAGTGGGCGCATCCACATTCCACATATTCCATCTAGATCCACCTAAAAATGTTTTACTTCTACACTAGGAGTGAACACTAAAAATATTCCATTGGTTACCCCAGATCAATGCTCCAAGGTTCTTGTTGCTATCTCTCAAAAGAAAAGAAAAAAGGAAAGTATTGTTGCAGAGAAGAGACATGTGGCTATGCAAAAGAGTGAGATGAGAGAAAACAATGGGTACAAAGATGCCCGCCTGAGAGGTAAAAATGGACAAGTGTCCGAATTTATCAAAACAATGGGTACTTTGATGCCCGCCTGAAAAAGAAAAGAAGAAAAAGAAAGAAAGATAGCCCATGTTGTCCTGCAACACAATTCTCTAGTGTTTAAAAAATAGAGAGATGTCTCAAGGAGCAAACGAGTAGAATTAGGATTAGCCACCATATATATCCACGTACCACCTCACATCCACACACATACACATCTTGATTTGATTGTATGACTTATTCCTTTGGATCCATTGTTTGACTTTACAATATATTCGTTGCAAGTATGTATGAGCTGTCTCCTTACCCATAAGCTCCACACAAGCTATTAGTTATAGGGTGAGAGAGAGAATAGAAGGCATGCATCACTATTGCCTTGGTAAGGATCCACAAATATCACATATCGAGAGATTTGAGAAAGTCATACAAAGGAAACTCTGAGTATTATTTTGAAAACTTGCAAAAGCTCCAGGATAAGAGTTAAACAACAGAGTTTGAGACATAGTGTTTAACTTAGACATTCTATCCTTCAATTACCCAAGACTCAAGAGAAAGCTACAAGATCCATGGTAAAGGTAATACAGATAAGTCTGAAGGTTAGTTTGGTCTACTCTATCCTTGAGTACTTCTTGGTTTAAAACTGAATACTTGTGAGGGGTAGCTATAACTTTTGATTTATGCTAAAGTTTGGCTTTGCTAAGGGACTAGCAAAGGGTAAGCTTGGGGGAACTTGTTGGCATTAGTTATTGCTCATTTTACCCATCAAATAAACATGAATCAAGGGAATAAAACAATATACAACATAGTTATGGGAATTGATTCTAACAAGTTCCACGAGTTTTGGTGTTCTCACTTGTTTTACAGGGTATAAAAGGATATTCAATTTTTCATTGATTAAAAGTATTTCAAATGAGCAATTAGAGTTCACCATTGCATAGAGCTCATCGAGACGATCGAAACGGACCTATGGTTTGCTATTTTTGGGGTCCAGAATAAAGAGATATGGATTTTACAAACACTGAAAGATTCTAGAACCTGAGCTGCGGGATTAATTGGGCTTAAATCAGAATTTGGCCCATTAAAGTCTATGTGCACATGGTGGAAAGGCTTAGTACCATATTGCTTGCCCAAGGTGGAGGGGAGGCCAGGCGTCCCTATATATACAGCCCCAAGGACCCCCTAGGCTCCATCCCTTTCATTATTATAATTCAAATTCTCTAGTTAGGGATTGGATGGAGAGGTGCCCATTGAAGGATAACCTCTCTCCAATGTAGTAGATTAGTTCTAGTTGAAAGTTAGGGAGAGCGGAGCCATGCTTCGCTTCTGGAGAAGTCTTCAGGGGTCTGGTATATCTTTGTATCTCATCTTTGTAAGACTTATGCTTTTATATATATATCTTCTCTATTTACTTATATGCTTTATTATGTGATTGGTTAGTATAGTTGTTATACTTTGGCATAGGATCTCCGTTCGTATTGAGTGCTGTAGTTATCACGTGTGATTAGAGTAGTATTCATTGGTGTAGACATGGTGTCTAGACTAGTGTTTACCTGAGATTGCGCCCAATTCTTACGGTTAGTTGTGGTAGCCCCAGAGGTGACAGCTCTGTCGGTCTTCGTATTCCACCATGTCGGAGTTCGTGTTTCGTAGAGCTTTTTGGCAGCCTTCTCCCAATTACCCCTTCCCAGTCTATTCAAGAATCGGAAAGATACTGTTGCTCCAAAGTGCTATTGTGTGATTGTTTCACCTACCTATCGTTTAGTTATCTTAGAAACCAAGTAATAGAGAAGTATTTAGGAACCGAACTCTCCCGTTGTCCTCTCAACTTACCTAGACTACTCATTTATCTTATAAGTGATTACTATGCATAACTCCTATCATTTATCACTTACCCTATTATAGTCTAGTTGGTCTACTAAGTTAGTAGATACATGATGGTAGCTATCAGATTCTTTAACCATTGTTTTCCTGTGGTAAAATATAAATAACGATACCTGGAATACTCCCGGTAAAATGCTACAATGGTATTCTGTGCGCTTGCGGAATCTTTCATATTCTATTTGCACTTAATTAATACCAACACACGTGTTTTAGGCAAGTTCTTAAAAGGTAGGCTCCCATAAGAGTATAGCCGCATCGGGTAGAGGTTATATCCTTTACTGTCTCGGACTATCCCCAGCAATACATGAAGTAAGGTAGCAATCCTAGTAGTTTCATCTGTTTGGTAAGGTTAGATCGCAGGGGTAGAGTTTGAATCACAGGAACCTTTCTCACTCGTTGTCCTCTCACCTAGCTATACTGCACTAGTTATCTTTTAGTATCTCATTTGTTATCTTTGAATCATCACCTTCCTATCATATTTTGATTACCCGCTCTGCACTAGTTGTGCCAAGTTAAGATAGATTTAAGGATCTCTTCTATTAACATTTCTAGCACCGCTTTCCCTTGGGATAAAATAAATAACGATACCTTGAAATACTTTCGGGTGAAGTGCTACATCGGTATGTTTTGTGCGCTTGCGGAATTATCCAATAGACATAAGAAATACCCCCGGTCACTTCTAGCGCCGTTATCAGAGATAGCCTAACACCCTGTCTCTGGTGATTGCGCTAAGAAGTGTCAACAGAGCGCCGCCGGGCCGGGCTTGCGCCGCCGGGGTCGCCCTGCCGGGGGAGGGAGCACCACCGGGCCGGGGTCGCGCCGTCGGGGGAGGGAGCGCCGCCGGGCCGGGCTCGCGCCGCCGGGGTCGCGCCGTCGGAGGAGGGAGCACCGCCGGGCCAGGGTCGCCCCGCTGAGGGAGGGAGCACCGTCGGGCCGAGGTCGCGCCGCCGGGGAAAGAGAGGGTGGAGAGGGAGGGAGGGCGCCGGGGAGAGAGGGACGCTACAGACGGGCGCGGCGGCGGGAGATGCCGTGGAGGGAGGGAGTGGGGAAAGGATAGAGGAGAGAGAAGGGGAGGAGGGAATGGGGTGGGAAAAAAAGGAAAAAAATATAGAGTAGAAATATAGATGATGGATGAGTGCGGGAGAAAATGATATAGAGGAGAGAATGTGGATGACCAGGATGGAATATTCCTTTTAGAGGGTGGATATAGAGGACCATGAGTGTAGATAGTCTTAAAGGTCTATATGGAAACTTTGAAATGAATTGTGCTTTCAATGAGGTGATGTTCAAGATTGCAAGAATGTTGGTGAGATGGGGTTCCAATGCTGAAGGAGGAGATGGGAGAAGCCGACAATCAGGTGGTGATCAGGCTGGAACTGAAAGCTCCATTGCCGCCTCAGCTCCTGTGGAACAATCCAAGTTTGTCATCAGGGTTGGGGCAATTGGATGCTCGGCTTTTGGACCAAGCGTTGTAACTTCGTTGCTAAGTGAGCATAGGTGTGTGCAAGTGTTTCAGGAGTGACTAGCGTTTGTTTCGGTACTGAACCTGTTTGAGTTTAGCTGAGGCTAGTTGTCTGGCCCGTGGGCCGAATTTGGTGCCTAAACTTTTGCCTTTTTGAAATACAAAAGCAGGGGAAACCTTTTATTTAAAAAACAATTGTAGCTAGCTGATCGCAATTTTTTTTCCTAAGATCACATTCCATCTTCTTGTCTAGCTCAAGTTATTTGAAGATTTTGTAGTCTCTTTTTAATATTTATTTATTAACTAGCAAAAATACCTGTGCATAGCAATAGGACGTATGATTTGTTATTGTAAGTTTCTTGTACAAATAGTAATAAACTATTTATTAATTGGGATTGAAACAACCTTAAACAAATCAAATAGTACATTTTAAGGTTTGACGTCCTCAGATTTTTTTTTGGTATTCACTCTATTCGGCTAAGTTGGAATTATATTGAGCTGAATTGTACGACTGAGTTGTTGACCAAGCTCAAGCGAACAGAGCGATTGCCAAAATTTCTTATGACAGCAACAGTTTAAAACACTACTGTATTTGTGAAGGAGTCTTTAATTATGTGTAGTTCACGATGTGTGCCGGATTGAAACTTGTCCACAAGAAATATTTGCCTGCCTTCGACCTAGCCTACTTGGATAAAGAAGCCTTCCATCCGATTCCGATGTGCTGGTGGGTGGGAGCCGAGCCTGGGATCACAGCCCACTAGGCGGTAGCACTGGGCCGGGACGTGGGCCGTGGGCGTTCGCCCATTGGTCGGCTTATAAAAACATCCCACCACCGTTCCACACCACCCCCACAGCATAGGGTTCCTACCATCGCTTATAGCGCCGCGCCGCGCCGCCGGCTCGACGCCGACGCCATGGTGCGCTCAGTCCACCGCTCGTTTCTGTGTTCTGCGGGAGATTCGCTGTCTGGTGTTCTCTCTTGCTGTCGTGTGTCGGTTTGTTATCGCGCCGCCCTTTCGTTTTGGTCCGTGCTCGGTTCTTCCCTGGCTTCGTTTGCCGTTGCGACTGTTCGGTCTCTGATTAGGACTTGAGGTTGAGAACGGCGATGACGAAAAACTATGGTTCGCTCGTCTGAACGGCGGCGGGTTCAATCGCCCCATGCCTTGCTGAGCTTAAAAGTAGTCCGAGCCGCTCGTCTCCCTCCTCAGGACCCAGATCTGGTACTCTTGTGTTTTCTGGTCTGTATGTTTGTGTAGCGTTTTGGCTTGGTTTGGTTTGGTTTGTGGAGGCGGTGTTGCGATGATGAGATCTCATCTGCTGAGAGCTCTCTGCTCGATGAGCATGGGAAATAATCTTTGCATTGTTTCCTCCTGAGCGGTTACCTGAGCAACCCAACAATCCCCAATCGATTTTGCTTCGCTTTGGATGATTTAGTAGTACATTTTTTGCAACAAGATAACGTCAGGGTTAGCTTATTTTCTGGCTCTCTCCGGATGATTAACAATTTTGACAACAAATGCGAGAACCCAATTGAATGAATTTCCTAAATTTGAACTGTAGGGTGGAGCTCAACCACAAGCATTTGCATCTCATTTCAGTGCAGCAAACTGTTGGTACAAACAAGCCCCACATCATCATTGAAATTAATTAAAGCATCAACGGCGTCACGTTATGCACATTACAGTTACAATTTACAATCAACTGCTGCACAGCATAAGCAGCAGCAGCAGCAGCTTGCCCTGTGAACGAACATGAGGAAATTGATCTGATCTCACGATGCCTGATCGTTGGTGGCCCTGGCGAGCCCGTCGTTGGGCTGCTCCAGGAAGCGCACGACGACGCAGGTGATGTTGTCGGCGCTGCCGCGCTGGGAGGCCTCCGCCAGCAGCATCTTGGCCGCCTGCTCCGAGTCCAGGATCGGCTTCACCATGGCAACGGCTTCCTGCCAACGAACAAACACAAGAGTTGAGTTTCAAGTGAGGCACCTGGAAGATGAAAATATGGATTGATGAATGGATCGGTTTTATTCATTTCGTGTGAATTTACCTCGTTTGTCACCACGTCCCAGAGGCCATCGCTTGCAAGGATGAGGAACTCGAGCGAGCTGTCCACCACTTCCTCCTGCACCAAGCAGCAAACAGCGATCTTCAATGTCAAATCCCACGGCATTTCCATTCTGGCAGCTCCCTTAACACTAAGACGAAAGAACACAAACCTTGATCTCTGGGTCAGCAACCACATACTGCTTCAAGAGCTTGTCCCCAAATGCCCGAGAAACAGCAAGAACGCCACCTACACGCCACGTACCTGCAAAAAGTAGTGGTTTTTTTTTTTTAACAATGGCCAGTAAATAAGATCTTCAAACTCCCGTTATTCACTAGTTTCAGTGGTGGCCAGTAAACAATGGCCACGAAAACATACCAGCCCACATCACAAAACCTCCTGCATCCTCTATCCTTTGTCTCTCATCAGTCTGGTCCGGCTTGTGGTCTCTTGAAACAGCTATTGCTGCACCATCACACCAAGAATTTTAATGGAGGCCTTCAGGTTTCCAAGATAACCAGAACACAAAAAGGTAAATAGTGCATGCAAGCATGATCTAAAAAGCAATCTATATACTTATGCTAGCTAGTACCATTTAGTTATGCTTTATTAATCAGAGCAAATAGTATTTGTGTTAAAAACAAATTAGTCACAAGAAGGAACTTCAGTTCTTCAGCAGATCGATCAGCTGCAAGCCACAAGCTAGTTTGACAGCTGCTGTTCCAATTCATTGACCAGCATATCAACAATGGTTGAAAAGGTGAGAATATACCACTTACCATCCCCTCCTCTACAGATGACTGCCCTAGAGTCCCCAACGTTTGCAACCAGCAGGCGATCACCTACAAGAATGGCTGTGGAGGCGGTTGACCCAGCATCACGATGATGGCTGGTATCAGCTTTCAGAAGCTCCGAGTCCGTGTGAGTGTAAGTTTCCGCTGCAGGAGGATATGGATATCAATCACTAGGCCGTTCAGGCTACGAAGTTCATGAGTGAAGTATTTCTGTTCAAAGCTTTAGTGAGGGCAGGGATTCACAGTACCTATAGCGGACTTGGTATCACTGAAGAACTTCGGGTGCTTGATTAAGTTTGTGAAAAGGTTTTGTTTCACAAACTCTGCTGCTCGAGCTCCACCATGACCTGCAAAGGGGGTGGGGGTATAAAATTGGTTAACAATCGGACAGCATATAATATAATGCCCTCGTGCAAAGTCAGCCAATGACTACATCGGTTCCACCAGTAGAAATTTGTGCCATCAGTACACCACAACAGGTATGTAAACCTGCAACGATTTATATATATTGAATGAAATGTGAAACTTGCTTCTGGAACAACGGCGGCGCCCTTACCGTCAAAGACGCCGAACAATCCAACTGTCTCCCCATCAACACCGTCAACTCTTGTTTCATGGAAGTCCTCCATGGAGGATCTTTTCCCAGGAGAGCTTGCATACCCATAGCTGAACTTGCCATTTTCACTGCCAAGACAGACATCAGAATTTTGTCTGATGAGAAATAAATTGATTGGAGAACACCGGGGATTCACAAGGAAATATAATGGTCGCCCTTGATATACAGCCTAGTCAGAATTCAGCAGCAACTCGCTATTGCCAGGGAAAAGAAATTTGGTTAATATGCTAAAAGATTGGCCCTCATATGGCTATGCCTTCATTCTGTTAACGGATAGCTCTGTCCACTGCATAGCATGGCAGTTTGAACTTTAGAAGATGATGATGATGATGGACCGGAGATGGCGAGAGCTTCTAGAACCAAAACAAAGCATATCTCTAGAACCAAACCAAAACAAAGCAAATAGGCGGAAGCCATGATCGATATGATCGCACCTGAACCCTCCGCCAGTGACGGGCGATCCTTTCTCGGCGAACCCCATCACGGTGGACGACGGCGACGGATGCTCTCGGCAGCACCACCAGCAGGAACAGGGACAGGGACAGGGCGACGAGACGACACCACGAGGGCAGGAGGAGCATAAGCAATGGCTGGGCCGGGAGCGAGGGAGCCTTTCTTCTCAGGCGGGGAGGATGGCGGGATGGCAACGCGGCGGGCTCGTGCGCCTAAAAGCGCGGAGCGGATGGGCTCGATGCGCGGTGGCGTGCGCGCGTAGGGGTCGGGGGGCGACGTGGCGGCGACCCAGAGGGGGCTCGTGGACGCCCCCGCCGCGACGCCCGCGCGCCCCTTTTCTTGGTCTTGGCGTCGAGCGTGACGGTGCTGGACACGTGGCCCCTCCCTGCGCTGCCTGCCTTTGGAGGAGCCGGAGCCGGAGCCGGAGCCGGTGAGCCGCCCCCCGGGGATGATCAGCGCCTGCGCGGATTCCGTACACGTCGATATGATCGCTTTTGAACGACACGTGCCGCAGGCTACTGTACGAGCTTCGATTAACTGTTCCGTGACTTGTGTCCACGAGTCGACGCACGCTCAATGTACGTAGCCAAGTTCGATTGCGCCGATGCATGCCGTGCTCATAGTTGTTGTTAACTTAGCTTGTAATAATGTAATAATCCGGGATTGAGCCACCCAGGCATGCACCAAGCATACAACTCTGCATTTGCCTTTGCTTGCCTCTTCGCCGCACTGTTTCAGCATGTTTTACGCTGAGAGGATGGATGAGCACTCTCTTCGTCATGAAATAAATATATCTCCTTGATATCTAAGCCGGTCAAATATTCTTAGATTGACTAATTTTATTAAAAAAATAGAAATATTTATATTTTTAAATAGAATTATTATAAAAAATAATTTAGTGATCCATCTAACGATTGTACTATACGTTAATATTTTTTCTTGTATATATTTTATAAAAATAAAAAAAAACATTTGACTCTAAAAAGGAGAGAACGGAATTTATTTTAGGATAGAGATCGTATACTGTGAATAATTGATAACATGTTAATGAGGTTTAGGATTATAAGATATATATATATATATAGATATAGATAAGATTAACTATTGAACTAGTGATTTTACGTGTTGCGTGCATGGTGGAATGATTTGGACTATTATCATATGAATTTCTTAAACCATCGGACAGAACCGAGGTGTTATTAATCCTGTTTTCCCATCTAATGTTATTCATTGTGGCTACAATTTTGTGAATTGAGTTTTCTTAGTGAGATTTTTTTCGAATTACACAGTATAGACACAGAAACTTACAATGCACGTAAACTCTATCCTATGAATACCTCCAAAAGACTATGGGGACAGATCTCGAGATTAAATCTGGAAATGATGCGACAACCAAGAGAATCTTGGTGGATAGCATCCCACTAAACAGTCTTATCATTGGACCACATGTCCGTTCGCAGTTCCCTAGTGATTTTGTTGGCAAGAATTGACGATTGTCATGTTAACATTAATACAAAAGAATAAACTCGAGCGGCAGCTGCTGGTGGCTAGCAGCACGAGCCAAAGGCCGGCGCTTGCCACCCTAGGATCGAAACCCGGCGACCTTAGTATTTCCGTGCACACAGTGTATGGGAGTGAGGAGAAAAGACTCCTTAATTGAAAAAAAAAAACTTGTTGAATGCTTGAGGGTGGATTTTTTATAGTTTGTGTTTCCTATATCTTATCAATTTTTTTAGCTGTCCTCTGACATCCATATATGCTAATGACTTTTAGTGTTTACGGTAACTTACGATATTTTCCATGTTTCTACCTTCAAATAAGAGATAAAACAAAACTAGTACAGTATTGTACCTATAGGGAAAGATGCTCGCTCGGACACAAAATGTCCCAACTTAAGAAGAAAATATTCTTACCACTTAAAATAATAATATACTTGAATTAGCAAGACATCGAAAGAAAGATTTTCTAATCCATTAAAAACACTCAAATACCAAAATGAACAGATCTCGTTAAATTTCACTAAGGCTAAGGGTAAAAAAAAGCAACCCCCAATCACAATTTTTATTTAAATATTTAAATTAAGTAAAATAATCTTATAGCTCTGGGAAAAAATATATCTTAATTAACTAGAAGAATGTTACAGTTTCATGGCCAAAATATTCCATGTTTATGAGAATTTGTTCCAGCATCAATCACAAGAAATTTTGTTCATCGTGAGAAAAACACTCGAATATCACAAGAAAAATGTTAAATAATTGGGAGAATATTTCTCATGGCATATGTATATATGAAATAAAAAGGCTATAGCATAGTAATTTGGAACATAAATTTCAAAAACACCAATAACAAACTTTACCCATAGGCTAGTGACAAAAAAGGGTGAAAAGCTTCACTAGCGGAAATGGCAAGAGTTATATTTGCGAAAACATGTAGAAGCAAAAGAAAAGGATAATAAAAAAGGAAAAAGGGGAACAAATTGTCATGGTAAAAAAAAGGAAAAAAAGAAAAAAAAAGATAAAGGAAACGGAGAAAGAAAGGATCACTTTCATGGGCTGCAACCAGTCTAGCAGTCAAGTACGTAGTAGTCATGTGTGTGCTCCTGCACCAAAAAAAAAAAAAAAAAAAAAAAGAATCGGCCTAGTAGCGTGCGCGGAGAAGCTGTAAACAACCCAAAAGAATTGAGAAATTTTAATATTTGGCCCCAATTCGCACGTCTCTCAATATTTGACCCGGTTTCGTAAGCCTTTCAATATTTGATCCTGCAGACGCGAATTGCTTCAATAAAAGAGATTTCGAGTATTTCCTCTCATTCTCTCCTTTCAAATATCTTTTCTCACCCCTGGAGGCCATGGAAGAAGACCATAATACCCCTGCCCATTCACGTGAAGTCGCGACGGGAGGGGGTCGCTCGGCTTGGCCTTCTCCTTCTCGCGTGAATTCACGACGACCCAACGGGAGGGGCGACTGCGGCGACTCGGCGCGGCCGCCTACTCGAGCGCCATCTCCGGTGTGGCCCCTGCTCCTCGCCTGCTGCCCCCTGCTCACGGCCGCGGGCACGAAGCAGGCGACCGCGGCAACTCGGCGTCATCCCCCAATCCCGCCCAGCGCCGGTGGCACCCGGCGCGGCCGCCTGCTCGGGCGCCATCTCCGGCGTGGCCCTTGCTCCTCACCTACCTTGCTCACGGCCGCGGGGCACGAAGTAGGCGCGCAGGCCCCCGCCGGATCCTGCCCGACGCCGACGATTGCCTAGGTCTGTTTTTAGAGGGAGGGATATTTTTGTAATCTTCAGTGCCTCTAACAGTGCCCAAAAGTTCTTTGAATTAGAAAGGAAGAGAAAATCCCGAAAATCCCTTTTATTGAAACAATTCGTGTGCACGGGGTTAAATATTGAAAGGCTTGCGAATCGGGGGTCAAATATTGAGAGGTGTGTGAATTGAGGGCCAAATATTGAAATTTCTCAAAAGAATTTGCTCTCCTTGAGTTCACAAAATCACAACAGCTCGCTGTTTCTCTCCCATTCACCTCGCCTACGCGACAATTAGGGCGACCATCGCCGCCGCCCTACGCCAGCTGCCTAGGTCTTCGAGGACCCTTTGCCGGCGATGACACCAGGTATGCCGGCCCTTTGCCTTCTCTTCCTACTTGGTGACGACACCCATGTCTTCTATTGGGTCTGCCCCTGCCCCATGCTGAGCCCCAAACCCTAACTCGCTGTGGAGTATGCCAAAAAAATCGTGGATGGATTCGAGATGATTCCATTCTGCACCTGTCACCAGTGACGATTTTCTTTTTCAGGCACCGGGCTGGATTCATATGTGTAGGACTAGATTCTAGAATTCTTTGAACTTAACATTAAAATTGATTGTGTCTCTGTTGGTGTTGCTGCGCCCATGAATACTTCCACATCTAGACAAGTTACGCACCATCAATATCTAAGGTCTGAGTACAACAGAAATCATAGACACATCAATAGTTGTGCAAAAGCGCAAGCTATGTCCTGAGATGGTCTACTTGGTAACGGAAGCGAAACCAAGAGTAAAGGCAAGCATGTACCAGAACCTGAAACGTAATTCAGAAATAACGGATGATGAATATTCGTTTTCTTCTCTGAAGATGCAGGAGAACTTCACATTATTATAGTATAAGAAGAAAAGGAGTCTGATGACTTGTACAATGCGGATTTAAGGGTATTCCCCCAGTATTTCTGGGAACACCCAACTATTTTGAAACAACTCTTAAGTATATATGAGTATATACATGTCTACATAAATGTATGGGGCTTCAGCATTTCTACCCTTGTTTTTTAACGAAATGGTGATTTTACCCTCGTTTTTTTGACTTTGTAATTTTACCCCTACTTTTTCAAAACGAAATGAGAGTCTACTTTTGGTTTGTTAACACCCTCTAACGATGTTAAAATGGACAATTTTGCCCATCTGTTTTTACCCTCGTTTTATTACTATATTTGTGTTTTTACCCCTGTTTTGGTTCAGCAAGTAAACATTCTGTATACAGATTTTATTAAAAATTTCAGCAGAATTTCGACTGACATTCAACGTAGACAAAATTTAATATCACGCAATAAATTATTCCACACATTGAAATAACAGCAACAACATATATCCATAGAACATGTCATCATAGTAGCATTCTAGATGACAACATAGAGGTCCAAATAACAAGTCAAACACCAACATAGAAGTCAAAATGAGTCGAACAAAAGTAGGAACTAGTAGTGCTCAGTTTCCTAGGTGACATAAGTGAGCTACATCTCAAACATTGAAACCTAACAAAGTAGCAAGCCTCCCAGAAGTTGTTGTTCTCCTTCCTGGAGCACTTGGACTTTATATGAAAAAGGAGAAAAATGATGTTAGTCAAAGTTACTAAAATATGAAGTAAAGACAAGCAACAATGGCATCTCTTATTTTGTCTCATTGGTGGCGTCGGCTGACCTTCCCCTTCCCTTTCCCCTTCCCTTTGCACTTTCCCTTGCTATACTAGTTGCACTTCACAAAATAGAGTAAATGCAAGTTAATTATATGTGGCAATGCTAAAATTTGCTAGAAAATATAGTAACGAACAGCAGCCATGAATCACGTACATTGTCTCATTGTTGTCCTCTCCTGACCCCCTTCCCCTTCCCCTTCCCCTTCTTCCCCTTCCCCTTCCCCTTCCCATTGCAGTACCACTTGCACTAGCACTTGCACTTGCACTGAATTTTGTTAAAAGAAGTGTTAGTACAAGTGAATATGAATTTGGGCTAAATAAATAGAATAGGACAGCACTGCATGTATAACTCACATTGGGTCATTGCTTCCTTGTCCAGATCCATCTTGTGGTGTTGACTGCCTCCTCTTTTGACTAGCTGTAGGACCTCCTTGGCAAGTCTTTGCTGTATGACTTAGTTCATTGCATTTAGGACACACCTTCCTTTTCTTGCTAGTCCCAACTTCATCAAATGACTTGATCCTAGATTTTCTTGGCCTCCCAGGTTTCCTTCTCAATTTGGGTTTGCTGATTTTGTATCCTAAGTCAACACGGGGCCATTGATCTTTGGATGTCATTGGATTAAATTTACTTGCATATGCCTTTCTATATCTATCAACAGAGAAGTATTCGTGGACAAATTCATCCATCTGTACACCCCTACTGATCTTTGCAATGAAAGCCAAAGCATGGCTGCATGGTTTTCCAGTTACTTGCTATGCCCGACAAGTACAAGTCTTTTCCTCCAAGTTGACTGTATGCCTGAATCTATTCACAGTGACTTCAGCTTTCGTAGGCCCACAGATTAGAATCTCATGATCTTTGATAGCCTTTGTTTTACCATTCAGATCATTGATAATTGCTGGGATTATAATGCCTGACATATTACTACCACTCTTCGACCTCAAAACAAACTTCTCAATGATCATTTGTCTATGTGGTCAAGCATTTCTACAATCTGAAAGTTTTTAGTTTTTGACACCCAACTATTAAAAGACTCAGAGAGATTGTTATTGATGTAATCTACCTTGCAGTCTTCACCAAATCTGCTTCTACTCCACACATATGGATGGTTTTTATCCAACCATTCAATGGCTTTTTTATCCTTCTCCTCTATTTTTCCATATCCTCTAACAAATTTTCATCGGATTTAATTTCCACAGAATCATTATCCAAATGACGCCACAAGGTAATATACTGCTTAGATCCCCACAAGCAATGCTCAGCAATGAAATCAATTAGATGCAGCAGCTGAAAGCTATTTGTGTCAACAACCTTGGTTGGCAAAGTTCTACCTTGCCACCATGTTTTTGGACCTCTGTCTGGCAAGCTGAAAAACGAGTGCACTTTAACAACGAGTTCCAATTTACTGTGATTTAGCCTACAAATCACAGCAGTGGATAAACGAATTAACACATCTATTAATCGTTGCTATTTTCTACTGCATTGAAACACACATATCAGAAAGTCATGAATATACCTTGGCTCCTCCATGCCTCGATCTTTCCACTGGAGCTTTTCGATGCTGCGGGCGAACCTAACAGAGGCCCTGCGGCCAGCCTAGCAGCCCCCTGCCCAAGGGCGGGTCTGGGGGGGCCGAGAGAGGAGGAGGGCGACAGGGACAGGGGAGCCGCGCCCCTACGTTATCCGCGCTGCCGCTCTGGGAGCCGCGCCCTCTCCGGCAGGAGGGCCGCCCCTCTGGGACCCGCGCCCTCTCCGGCTGGCGAGCCGCCCCTCTGGGAGTCGCGCCAAGCGAGCCGCCCCTCTGGGAGCCGCGACCTCTCCGGCAGGCGAGCCACCCCTCTGGGAGCCGCGCCCTCTCCGGCCCCTTGCAGTCCTCTGGGAGCCGCCGCCGGGGACAGCAGGTGCCGCCGCGGGCAGCGGCAGCCACCGAGACGCAGCTTCAGGAGGCCTGTGACGATGCCAGAGTAGCAGGGGAAGGCGGCCCGCGACGATGCCGGAGCAGCAGGGGAAGGCGGCCCGCGACGGCCGGAGCAGCTCCAAACCCTAATCGCCGTCGCCGACCCGAGCCAGGACGCGAACTCGCGAAGTCGCGAGAGGCGCGAGGCTACGGGCAGAAGGGAGGGCAACACGGTCTTTAGTGCTTGTCCTTGTTTCTTTTTTTTTGCTACTTAATCTACACTTTTTCAACGATGTTAGGAAAGGAGGGTAAACGGAGCTTTCGTTACGAAAAACCGAGGGTAAAAACGCAAAGTTTGAAAAACAGGGGTAACATCACCATTGAGCTCTATAATAAGGGTAGAAACACCAAATCCCCTGAATGTATAATGGTATAATTTGCTGTATTTTCGTCCATTTCAGCCCAAAATAGGAAAAAAGCTGGCATTTCGGCCTTCCTCCAAACTCCATCCTTCCCTGGGCCGGCCCAATAGGCCCACGAGACCTTGTTCCCCATCCCCAGCCCCAGTCGCACGCACCTAGCGGCGGCGGTGGCGTCATACGGCGAAGCAGCAGCCGAGCAAGACAGCAAGGCCGTGGAGGCGGCGTGCGGATGCGCCGGCGATCGGGTGAGGCAGCAACGCCGCGGCGGCGGCCAGGCGGCGTGTGGGTGCGGCTGCAGGCTTCACTGCTGCAGCGTGCGGGTGCACCGACGTCCCGGCGAGCGCGCGAGGCAGCGCCTGCAGCGCAGCAGTGGCCGGCGAGCGGCGACGGGCCGGTGTAGCGACTGAACAAGAGCAAGAAGCAAGGCGGCGGCACGCTCAGTGCGGCAGACCGGAGCCACCGAGCCAGCCACCCGCAGCGACCGCTTGAAGCCCTGAACGAGTGGTGATTCACTGATTCAGACATTCAGTTCTTCCATGTTCCCTCTCCATTCTCCAATTTTCAATTCTTCAATCTCCAATCTCGTACTGCAGTTCCTCATTTTCTCTGTTTGATTTTATGACTTTAACTATCGTACTACACAACTATATTTTACATCTACGGAATGTTATTTTTGTTGCGTAAGTGGGAATACCCAACTTTTAGTTCCTAGATCCGCCACTGTGTACAACCCCTAATAGGGGCAAAAGAATAAGTACGGAAAGGACCCGCCAAACGGACAATAATGCAAACCAGCGACCAAGAAAGAAAGACCATCATGGCCATATGCTATGGAGCCCCTTGGCTCCTGCCATACCCACAACTTGGGCGTCATCTCTAATACCCCGCATGATGGCATCAAGGTTAGGCAAAAAGCCCTTAAAAAGACAAAACACACTCATTTATATGTTTCCAAATACACCTTGCCACCAACAAGACCAATGAGCTGAAACCGTTGCGGGCGTCTGTGGCGTAGACAGCAACATTCCAAACAAGCATCTTGGTGTCTTGATAACGCCCCGGGATTCCAGCCACATGGTCCGTTGGTGCATGCTGCTGGCGGCGCCTTGCCTATCATGGACGTGGGCACGTGCCCTGGAACTCAGGGTGGCCGTTTCGGTTCCTTTGCATGTGCTGCTGTAGTTGCGTGGTCGGAGCGCCACCGCCTTGGGTTCCCTGTTTCTGGAGTTGAAGTGTGTGGGCTTGGAGGCACGGTGGATGCGAAGGGGCGTGCAAAGTATCTGCATCGACCTATCATGGAGGAATCGTTGCCTGAGTTGGAAGCAGCCTCGATTCTGAGCACTAGTTGCCCGTCCCCTACCCCTCTAGTCGAGGCGGCCCAATCTATAAGAGATTTTGACTCGGTTGCCATCTGGAATGCTTCAACTTGTGAACCTGCTGCGGCTATTGGAGAGGAGGAACACAAGGCTAAAAATGTTG
Organism: Eremochloa ophiuroides; assembly: GCA_038502445.1. Lineage (NCBI taxonomy): Eukaryota > Viridiplantae > Streptophyta > Magnoliopsida > Poales > Poaceae > Eremochloa > Eremochloa ophiuroides. The sequence continues at coordinate 409,404 of JAHLJS010000173.1, forward strand.
CCTGAGCCCTGTACCTTGAACCTTGTATCCCGAGTGTTGCCATGTTGATCTGGATGGATCTCATGGGTGGGCAACATTATCCACTGGGTCTATGCCTGCTACTAAAGAAATTGGATCACAAGTAGGATGCATTTGACTGGATAAGTAAAGTTATTTGCATGGCCTGCTGTTTTTTTTTTAAGAAAACTATATTTTTTTTTATAAAGATATCTTTTTGTAATTTTGTCACACAAAGTTTCTAATTGAACTGCACAAGAATCCTAGAACTTCCTGAAATGAGACGTGCTATTGCTAGGTATTTTGCTGTTCCAATTACACTGTACATGCCATGCAAACTAATCGATGAAATACTGGAACAAACATTATACAGCTTCAAGGGGAAATTTGAGCAGAATAGTTATCTTTTATAACAGAACTTTTGATAAAATGATAATGAACCTTGGAGGATTTAGGCATAATATAACATTCAGGTCTCTGTAAGTGTATAGAACCAAATGCTATATTTTCGCTAAAGATTATTGAATTTTAACCGAGGCCATGAGTCTACTTGAATATACAGTTTGGATGAAATTGCAGTGTTTCATTTTATCTTTGAATGCTTGATACCAATATTCATTGCGTTTCAGATGTAATTTATCTGCTATGTGAAATCTAGAAACTGCCTCAATCAACACATTTCTATTTATCTTGTTATATATGTTCTGTCGCAACATACTTTTTTCTTGCATGTTGATAAAGATTTAAAGTTCCAGAACAAAACACTAAGTGTGCTTAGAGAAGGGGAAAAAATGCTTTAGCTATACTTTTTTTTAATTGTGAATCATATCTGCTAATGAGACCGATTAATTAATACCGTGTTTTTAATCCAAATCATGTGACAGATCAAACACTATATCTTGCCACTCTGCCTCCCAGCATACTATGACCACATGGTTTAGAGTTTAGACAGCGCTGTCCAGGTGGATGACAAATTGTGGTGCAGAGGGTCTACTCGATCACCACCACTGCCCAAACAGGGGCACGTGGCATGCCTCTTGAAGATAGGTAAATCACATAATACATGTGCATCTTGTCAGTCCTTTGAACTTACTATAAGTTCTGTACCTCTCTATAGTCTAAGCCAAATAAGTGCTCTTAACACTCTACATCACCATGCACAGGCACTGGTTGGAAACAGATTTTGTTGGCACTCCTAGAGTTCATACTTATGTACTACTTCCCTTTCTAAAATCATAAGAAATCTTAGGAAGTTCAAGCTTATCTGAATGTCAACTTGCCTCCACGTGCAAGATACCAGAAACATTGCTGTCTCGTCTGGTAAGTACAAATGAGCAATTATTTTCTGTGGTTTGTGAGGTTTTACTAGTAGTTTCTGAAAATGAAACAGCTGTATACTGTACAGTCTTCTGCACCTTTGTCTTTCTATGCTTTGTGCTTGTTTAGTTGCTGCATCTTATTTGACTCCTTGCTGCAAGGAAAAATGAAACTAAGTGCTCCATGTTATTACATTTACCTCTAAAAAATAGTTACCTTATGATAAATTTGTAAAAAGTTACATTAGCTATAATTTTGCGCAGCCTGGTACTTGAGAGAGAGGTTATTATGTGATGTAGGTACCCACAAGTTTACCTTAAATGTAGTGGTTTAGCTTATTCAAATCTATCGAGGGAACCACAATGAGTTTTCGTGTTGTACCGTACCTGATTAACAAAGCTATAAGAAATGGAATGCTTAACAAAATCATGGAGCAATGGATTAGCACTAGCAATATAGGCATACTATTGTAACTTTTACCCATCTTGCCTGTCTTGTAAAACAAAATAATCAGGTAGGCAGTCATTTTCATAGGCTGATAGATGATTACAGCATGATTACCAATTACCATGAAATAAATTTCCTTTTTTACTGTGTGATTTCCGACAATACTCATCCTGTGATGTAAGAAGAGCCATTAATAAATAATGATATAGCCATTTAGTGGTTCAGCTTATGATCATAACACTAAGAAATATATAATCTATCTGCAAAAAGTTATTTCACACGGCAAGCATTAAAGAAGTCATCAGGGATCTCCTTTCTTATCTACAACCATACAGTTTATGAGCGATCTTTTATTTGGATAAATTGCATGCTGTAAATTACAATGCACAAAACCTAACACATGACGAGCTGTGAAGATCTGTTGTTCGTCTATCTATGGTGCAACTATGTACCAAACAACATATATTCAAGTATGTTTATCTGTTAAAGTTACATTTCATGATCTCTTACTATTCGAACTAAAATAATACTGTGATTTCGCTCTCATTAGGTGGTTAGCATCGGTGCACATTTCACATATGTTCAAAAGTGATGTAATTTTCTCTAATATATATTTTTTTTTGTATATTTTCAATTTAAGAAAACATATTGCATGTGCGAGAAAAAAAAACAGTATTAATTAATTGAAGGTATCTGTAGCATCTTTGCATATCTTGAGGTTCGAAAATTGAAGGTGCTCATGTTTTGGTCTATGATGTTCTATCCGCACTGGAATTACTATTATATATTTTTTACAGTGCTTGTTTTTAGTTTATAGTTGTGCTGTACCAGCATCTTATGTTTTCCTTTCTGGCAGCTCGATTTTGCTGTGCTTAAATACAAAAATCAAAAGCTTGTGGAACAACTGGAAGTCCACAAATTTGAGTTCCGTGCTCTTGAGAGTAGATTTTATGATTTAAAAGAGAAACAGAGGACACATAATAAGACACTTGTCCTAGTCAAAAGTTATTGGGAGCGAGTAAGTTGTTGTAACCTTGCCCATGTTACTGTAACATATATATACATCATATAAGCTCTCTGCTGAAATTCCCTTATCCAAACAGCTCATAGCAGATCTGGGTATAGTTTCTGTTTGCAAAAGTGAATCTTCAAATTCAAGCTGCAGTACAGGGAACAACAATATACGAAAGGGTATGGAATTATACTTTATGCATTAGGAATATATTGGATATTGCGTTGTTCTAGAATCATACATGGAAGGATTCTATGATGTCGCTGGCTGCTGTTGGCTTGTACTTCTTTCTACTAATGCAGCGAAGTAGTAGTATTTTGAAACATTTTCTATTTTAGATGTTTGAGTTCTCTGCTCTTTCGAAGTAAATTTATGACACGAGATTTATATTGAAGTCTCTAGAACTTGCAGTTAATGATTGTTAACAGATAAATTATTTATTTTTATAGCAGGCTACTATATAACCTTTGCTGATTTATTCTGTCTACTTTAGATGTGTATTGTTTTTTTTTTTTTCATTTTGTCCTTCATATACATGCACATCTTATTTGTCGGATGGTATATGCTTTCGCCTAGAAACAGACTTTTGGAGGCTGGCGCAACAGAAAGTTCAAGTTCTCCCAATTGCCAACTAGGAAATGACGTATCTTCAGAACAATCAACAACAATTGATATTCTGCAGAAGATATTCCTTCCATCAAGCAGTCCATGGCATGTGAATAACGAGTTTGTTTCAGCTGCTCTTACGAAGTTGCCAGAAAATGGTTTGTTCTAATCCATATTTTCTGTTGTAGAATAACTTCTATGTGTCATTTAAGGTATGCTAAAATTTTCCTTAATTTGCTCATGTTCTCTAGAACACAGCAGGCAATTGCATAGTGCTACCAGCGATGTGTTATCCAAGCTTCATGTGGTGATGCGTACAGTAGATAATCTTCACTTGAAACACAGGCAGTTAGCAGGGAACTTTCAAAAACATAAGAGATTCGAGTGCCTGGAACAGAGCTGAACATAAACGTCTGAAAGGTATTTTATATTTTTTTTTTGTGGACGGTATTTTTGAGGGCATTCCATCTCTAAGGGCCTGTTTGGTTCCATAGAATTGTTCTAAATTGGAATTAAATTATAAAATGGACCTGTTTGGCTGTCCCCCAAATTAGAAATCAACATTCCATATATTTTCAGAGCCCAAATAGATTCTTGGGCTGTGAGAGGGAAGAGGATTCCGAGCGCCTCTCATCTCCCTCGACCGTCCCGACGCCCCTCCAGTCTCGCGACGCCTTTCTGCTCTCCTCTCCCTCGACCGTGCCATGGCAGCTAGGGTTTCCTAGTGCCGTGATTCCAACGCCCCCATCCTCCACCTCCTATCCCATCCGCTCCCTTCCTCTTGCTTCACAAGGAATTTTCTTCTAGCAAGATCTGCGTGGTTGCGCCGGGACCGGACCTTCTGCCTCGGTTCTGCAGCAGCAGGTGGTGGGTTCCTCGGAGATTCCTGCTGGTTGCAGATATCCATTTGGTGTGTGGTCAACAGGAGCATCCATTCACCTTTTTTTTTTTTTTTGGGTTGGGGGACCTTTTTGGGGAGGGCATCTGATTGATCGATCGCAGCGATTTGGTGGGTGTGCTGCTTGCTGGCATTGCATGTGGATCTGGTTTCCAACGGAGAGAACAACTGCTTTGGCGATTCCTTTTCCAATCTATTACTACCTCCGTCCCACAAAACATGCAATTGTGGGATGCGTGCCAGAAAAATTAGTTCACGTTTGACCAAGTTTTTAGCAAATAGTATTTATATTTATGGCTCCAAATTAATATATTATGAAAATACATTTCGTAATGAATCTAATGGTATTTATTTGACATTATAAATATTTATAATTTTTTATCTATAATGGATCAAAGTTGATTCACTAAAACATGGTACTGTGCTAAAGTTGCATGTTTTTTGGGACGGAGGGAGTATGTGTACCTATCTGTTGTGTAATGGTAAACTAACCCAGTATTTATGTACTTTTCAAGAGGATTTGACTAGTGTTGTTGCCAAGTTGGAAGGAAGCAAACAAAAACTGGCAGTACTGAAGGCACAGGGAGACAATAAGCAAGCAACACTGATCCTTGTTCCTACGCTGGGAAGCAAAAATATGACTGCAGAAAAGGTGAGAGATAAACAAACAGAACTGCAAGATCTTGAAGCTACCCACAAGGAGTTAATGGTAATATCAACTTCTTATTTTTAGAGCTCCGGCTGGAATGCTAGATGTGTATGGACTTTTAAGCTTGATGCACACTAATATGAGCAGGAATTGATTTCGAAGCGTTTGGAGGAAATTAGAAGGCTGCATACAGAGAGAATTGAAATTTTAAACAAGTTAGCAACTTTTCAGGTTTGTTGAACCAAATATACACGATGAAGCCCAGAACAAATTTCTTCCTTGTTTCAGACTCCCATACCTATTTTTTATTGTGTGGTTGAAGGTAGATTTTGTAATATCAAACTTAATATGCCCTTTTTAACCTTGTTTTGTTGCTCCCAGAATATACTGACGGATTTCAAAAGCATTCGCTCTTCCAAAGCTTTTCAACTTGTCAATGATCAACTTCAGAAGTCACAAGCAGAATTGGATGATCACCAAACATTATTAGAGAAATTACAGGTGGTTACTGGTTAGTGCATTTGCATGTCTGTATAGCAGATTTGTTTCCCTAAAAGATCTGTTCTCAGGTTAAACTTCTATTTTCCATGTTTCAGGTTGAGATGGATACATTTGTTTGGCAAGAAAGGCAATTTAATCAGAAAGTTGATTTGGCTGAAATCCCCCAGAAGGTTTCTGCATACTGTGTATCTAGAATTGCTGATCTTGAAAAGGATGTCCAGAAACTATGTAACGAAAAGAATATGCTTATGCTGAAACTTGAAGAGGCCTCAAGAGAACCTGGTGCTGTAACTACAACACAGCAAGTTTGAAATACTTTTCTATCAGGTCACTGTCGAAAGCAGGAAATAATATTCGTTTTCGTCACTGTAAGGTTGGAACCAGGTTATCTCAGAATTTAAAGCTCTGGTGTCATCACTACCGAGGGAAATGGGTGCCGTGCAAAGCGAACTGTCCAAACACAAGGATGCTTCCTTACAGTTGCATTCCTTGCGAGGAGAAGTTCATTCACTTTCTAGTATCCGAACCAGAAAGGTTAGTTCCATTTTATTAGTTTGCACGATCAGTGGGCAAGTGGAGCTGATTTGCTGATGTGTCAATTTTTTTACATTTTGTTTTTTTAGGAACAAGAAATTGAAGAAACATCATTTAGATCTGCCCATGCTGGATCTGATATAAGCCAACTTCAATCTCTGGTAAGCATCTTCGTTTTGGATTTTCTCTGTAACTCGAAAACTTCTAATATTTTCTGTACTGGCTACAAAGGTGCAATGCACCTACTGCATGATTTGTTCATGCTATTGTTTTATACTCACATATTTTACATATCGTAGGTCCTTGAGCTTAGGGAAAATACACAGGAGCTTAAGCTATTTGTGGAGTTGTATAACCATGAGTCCACTGATTCCAGGTAGGTTCATCTTATGTCGTAAGCAAATTGTGGAATAACTTGTAAGAGTGACGTTTCCGGGGGTGGGGTGGGTTGTATGCTACTCGTTTATGGCATGTTATATCTTGTAGCTCATCCTTAGTCCCAGTAGCCTGTGTCTATCACGCTAGCTATTGTAGTTCATTTCTTTTGTAATTCAATTACTCTTATTTTAGCGATGGAAGTACTTACTGAGTATTTCAACTTGTCTACTGTCCAGTTCATTTATTTCATGGGTACGAGTTTCTGCTATATTCACGTTTTACTCTCTTGTGGCAGACAGCTGATGGAATTGAGAGAGAGGGAACTCGCTGAATGGGCTCGAGTCCACGTTCTCAAATATTCTCTTAATGAAAGTAAATTAGAGCAGCGTGTAATTGCAGCCAATGAAGCTGAAGCAATCTCTCAGCAGAGACTGGTGACAGCTGAAGCTGAGATTGCTGAATTAGGGCAGAAGCTAGAAACTTCTAGGAGGTATTGATGCATCTATTCACTCTTCCTGCTATCATTTAGAATTTAGAAACACAATTGGAAAAGACAATTTATTTCCACTTTTTATACTGGGTGGGTTCAAGACTGTTGAAATAGTACAGGAGGCATATTTTCTTTTATAAAATTTTCAAGTAAAGTGATATCAAGTGCTGGGTTTCTATGGCTCAGAGATCTAGTGAAACAATCTGACATACTGAAGTCTAAACATGAAGAATGTGAAGCATACGTTGTTGAGATCGAGGTGTGGAACTTTTTGACCATGCTTTATCAGTATTATATTTTCAGGCCTCAAAATTTTATTTTCTGTTACAGAGCATTGGCCATGCGTATGAAGACATAATGTCACAAAATCAACAATTGCTACAGCAGATTATTGAAAGAGATGATCACAATACGAAGGTGGTGATTCAAAGAACCGATTTGAGCAATTAATTTGTGTTGATTTGTTCTCTCCGTATTATTGTTTTTGACTCATGTATATTTTTATTTAATTCTTTACTCCTTTGGGAGGAGGTTCTGTTTTCCACCCCATTAAATCGCTTTGTGCGAATTATTTTTCCATCGTTACTCTGACTACCATTTTATTTTTTTTCTGCATCAATGCACATCCCTATGGGCTATGGCTATGCTACTTGTAGAAAGATAGCGGAACACCTCATACCCTTAGGGGTTGGGTGGCTTTATATATATATAGTCATACATGACTTGGAGTACAAGTAAGCATAATTACATAGGACTAGAACTCCCTAATTACATAGGACTAGGACTCCCTAGGATATATACAAACTATATCTAACATACCCCCGCAGTCGAAGCGGGAGTATCTCGGACACATAGACTGGACCTAAACTCAATAAACAACTGTACAGGCAGGCCCTTAGTCATGATGTCAGCGAACTGATGGGAGGATGGCACATGTAGCACGCGAAATTCACCAAGAGCAACCTTCTTGCGGACGAAGTGAATGTCGATCTCAATGTGCTTGGTCCGTCGGTGATGGACAGGGTTAGCTGTCATATACACAGCACTGACGTTGTCGTAGAAGACAACAGTGGCAGAGGATAGATGCAGATGCAACTCCTGAAGTAACTGGCGCACCCAGCAGCACTCGGCGACGGCGTGGGCAACAGCGCGGTATTCCGCTTCAGCACTGGAGCGAGAAACTGTAGACTGCCGCTTGGAGGACCATGACACCAGGTTGTCGCCGAGAAAGACGCAGTAGCCAGAAGTAGAACGCCGAGAATCGGGACACCCGGCCCAGTCAGCGCCGGAATACGCGGTGATGGACTGGACAGGGCCGGTCCCAATGTGAAGCCTGGTGGAGAGGGTGCCCTTGACATACCGAAGAATCCGCTTGACTAGCGCGAGATGCGGCTCGTGGGGATCATGCATGAAGAGGCACGCCTGCTGAACAGCATAAGCCAGATCCGGTCGAGTCAAAGTCAAGTACTGGAGAGCACTAGCGAGGCGGCGATACTCAGACGGATCGGCGACAGGAGCACCATCAGAGGCAGACAGCTTTGCCTTGGAGTGCACTGGTGTCGACGTAGGGTGGCACTCTGCCATGCCAGCGCGCTGGAGCAACTCGGCAGCGTACTGACGCTGAGACAGGAACAGGCCGTCGGAGGAGCGCGTGATGGAGATGCCGAGGAAGTGGTGGAGCTCGCCGAGGTCGGTCATCGCAAACTCAGAGCGCAGACGCTCTGTGATGCGAGTACGAAGTGCTGAAGACGAGGCTGTCAGGATGATATCGTCGACGTAGAGCAGCAGGTAGGCGACACCATTAATCTCTTTATAAATAAAGAGAGATGTATCGGAGGCAGACGGGCGGAAGCCGAGTGTGCAAAGATGCGCGGCGAAGCGCTGGTGCCAAGCACGGGGAGCCTGCTTCAGGCCATACAGCGACTTTTGCAGCAGACACACGTAATCAGGCGCTGAGGGATCAACGAAGCCGGGCGGCTGCTGACAATAGACCGTCTCATCGTGATGACCATGAAGAAAGGCATTCTTCACGTCAAGCTGATGTAGGGGCCAGGAGCGCGAGGCGGCAATGCTGAGGACGATGCGGATCGTGGCCGGCTTGACGACTAGACTGAACGCCTCGTCGTAGTCGATGCCATGCTGTTGGGAGAACCCGCGAACCACCCAGCGCGCCTTGTGGCGAGCGAGCGTGCCATCAGAATGGAACTTGTGCCGAAAGATCCATTTGCCGGTGACGATGTTGGCGCGGGGTGGGCGAGGAACCAGGCGCCAGGTGCCGTTGTCGATGAGCGCCTAGTACTCGTTGGCCATGGCCGCACGCCATTGTGGATCGGCGAGGGCGCTGCGGTAGTCGCGTGGCAGAGGTGAGGCGGTGGTGACGAAGGCACTGCTGTAGTCGACGGGTGTGATGGCGCCCGTCTGGAGCCGAGTCGAAGGACGAACAGTACCGGAGGGAGGTACTGCACCGCTGCCGGACGCACCAGCAGTACTGGGCGCGGCTGCTGGACCTCCGGGCGCCTGGGCAGTGCCGTTGGGCGCCAGGGCGGGGCTGCTAGGTGCCTGGGCAGGGCTGCTGGGCGCCTGTGCAGGGGCAGAGGGCGCCGGGGATGCTGCGCCGGCCGGCGAGTCAGCAGGGCGCCGCTCGTAGACGCGGCCGAAGCGACCCGGCCGTGGCTGCGGCGGGCATGCTGCGCTGACCGGCGGGGCAGCAGGGCGGCGCTCGTAGACGCGGCCGAAGCGACCAGGCGGCGGTGTTGGCGGTACCGGAGGGCCGCAGGCGATTACGGCGGGGTCGTCGATCGGAGCGCCGGACGGGGGCACAGGGCCACGCCCTCCAGGCGGGCCTGCTGCGACAGCAGAAAGTCGCTGTCGTCGTTGAGGAAGTCGGGAGAGCTTGCCGGAGTCGAACCTGCAGTGTTAGTGGCATACGGAAAAGACGACTCATCGAAAACAACATGTCGGGAGATGATTATGCGCTGCGTGGAGACGTCCAGGCAGCGGTATCCCTTGTGGGAAGAGGGATAACCAAGGAAGACGCAGGCAGCGGAGCGGGGGGCAAGCTTATGGTTGGAGGTGGCTGAGAGGTTCGGGTAACACAGACAGCCAAACACACGAAGGTGGGACAGGTCGGGAGACTTGCCGAATATGCGGGAGAAGGGAATCTCGGCACCGACGGCCGAGCAGGGCCGGCGGTTGAGAAGGTATGTGGCTGTGTTAAGTGCCTCAGCCCAATAGGCTGGGGGCATGGAGGCATGAAGAAGCATGGTGCGAATGATGTTATTAATGTTTCGGATGATGCGCTCTGCCTTTCCGTTCTGAGCGGAAGTGTACGGGCAAGATAGGCGCAGGAGGATGCCATGGGCAGCGAGGAACCGGGCGGTGGCATTGTTGATGAACTCAGTGTCGTTATCCGCTTGGAAGCACTTAACAGGGAGGCTGAACTGAGTGCGTGCGTAGGCGCAGAAATCCACGAGATGTTGATGCACATCGGATTTGCGTCGAATGGGAAACGTCCAGCAATAATGAGTATAATCATCCAATATGGCAAGGTAATATGAATGACCGGAAACACTAGAAACTGGAGATGTCCACAAATCACAATGCAAAAGCTCGAAGGGTGCAGTAGTACATGACGTGGAACTAGAAAACAGTAGGCGAACATGTTTGCCTAACTGACAAGCATGGCACAAACTAGACTCAGCCTTAAGACGTGGAAGCAAGGACTGGAGGCCGGTGATGGCGGCAGGATCAGGATGCCCGAGGCGGGCATGCCACAAACTGGCGGCGTCGGTGGAGGCGGCCAAGGCGAGACCGGTGGCGGCGGTGGGAAAGGTGTAGAGGTCACCGGAGCTATTGCAGCGAAGCATCACCCGATTGGTCCGAGGATCCTTAATGGAAAAACCAAAGGCGTCAAATTCAACGGAACAATGATTATCACGTGTGAATTGACGGACTGAAAGTAGATTGCGAACAATATGTGGAACCACCAGAATTTTATTTAAAGCAAAGTTTGATGAAGAAGCTGCGAGCTGGGAGTCACCCTGGCAAGTGACCGGTAGGGAGCTGTTAGAGTGTGTGTATTAGGCCCATGAGGCTAAGCCCATGAGGCCCACGTATGTACTGCTATATAGCTACCCTTCTAGGGTTAGCCCAATAATCCAATTATTCATTCTAACATGGTATCGGAGCTAGGTTCTTTTTTCTCTCTCCTCACCTCCCTCCCACCCAGCCGCCGCCGCCGCCGCTGCCTTCTCCGGCCACCATGGCCGGCGGCCGGCCTCCTCCCCCTTCCTCCTACTTCTCCACCTTCCCTCCCCTCCCCTACTCTTCCTGGGCGGAGCTCGCGGCCGGCCGGCCGCCTGCCGTGGCTCTCATGGCCGCCTGGCGGCGCGCCTCCAGCCAGCCGCTGCGCAGCGCGCCTCCGCCGCCGCCGCCTCTGCTGGCCGACCAGGCCCAGGCCGAGCCGCCGCCGCCCTGGTCGCGCCACCGCCCGGGGCTGCTCTGGCAGCTACCGGGGCTACGGGCCAGCCGCCGCCCGGGGCTGCTCTAGCCGCCCCCGGGGCTGCGAGCCAGCCCCTGCAGCTGCCGCCGCCGCCGCCCGCGCTGCCCCAGTCTGCGCCCGGTCTTTTGGACGGCGCCGTTGGGGCCCAGGGCGTGCTTCTCCTCGGCCCCAACCACGCAGCTACTCTTCTCTCCGCTCGGGTTGCCGCCGCCGAAGGCGCGGCACGCGTGAGCGCGGCTGCCCTCGCCTTGGAGCGGGAGCGCGAGGCCGCCGCTGCCTTGGCGCGTCAGCTCGCCGAGGCGGAGCAGCTCCTTCCGGGCCGAGCGGAGGTGAGGGGGCCGTGGCGGTCGTCGTCGACGCGGGGGGGGGGGGGGGGGGGGGGGGCGTGGTGCTGGTTCTGCTCGTGGGGCTACCCCCGCGACACCACGAGGAGGGGCACCCTGGCCATCCTTCAGCAACCCATGGTCAGGGCGCATCTCCATGTGGCCCTTCCAGGGTGCCGGCGGTGATCCTCGCACTCCGGCGGCCATGCTTGTCGGTGCCATCCCGGCCGCTCCGTGGGCTCCACCTCCTGGAGTTGCTACGCCTCCCACGTCGCCGTGGGTTCTGCCTTCCCGGTCGTCGCCAGGGCCTGCCGGTTGGGATGCGACTGCTCTGGCCCGCTCCTTCAGCACCATGGGCCTGACACCGCCCACCGGCCTCGACTGGGTCGCCGACTCGGGTGCCACCTACCACACTACGTCCGACCCCGATATACTCACGGCTGTCCACCCTCCTTCTTCGTCTCTTTCTTCCTCCATCATGGTCGCAAATGGTTCTTGTATTCCTGTCACATCCGTGGGCTCCGCTACCACTCCTGGCTCTTTCGTCTTCCTGACGTCCTTGTTGCTCCTTCTATGGTTCACAACCTTCTCTCCATTCGTCGTTTTACTGCTGACAATTCTTGTTCCGTTGAGTTTGACTCCTCTGGTCTTACTGTGAAGGATTTGGCTTCCCGGCGTCCACTCCTCCGATGTGACAGCACGGGGCCCCTTTACACGCTTCGGCTTCCTCCGTTTGCTCCTACTTCTTCGGCTTCCACTTCGTCCGCTGCTTTCGCCGCATCCACTTCCTCTACTACTTGGCACCGCCGTCTCGGACATCCTGGCCGTGATGTTTTGATGCTGCTTAGTCGTAGTTCCGACATACCATGTACTCGGGCTCACGATGGACATTTGTGTCATGCGTGCCAATTGGGTCGCCATGTTCGTCTTCCATTTCCCACCTCTTCTTCACATGCGACCCACATTTTTGATCTTGTACACTGCGACCTGTGGACTTCTCCTGTGATGAGCATTTCTGGATATAAATACTATCTTGTTGTGGTTGATGATTTTTCTCATTATTCTTGAACTTTTCCCTTGCGTGCTAAGTCTGAGGCGTTTCCCACGCTCCGTCACTTCTTTGCTTGGGTGTCTACTCAGTTTGGCCTTACCGTGAAGGCCTTACAGTGTGACAACGGGCGTGAGTTCGATAACTCCACCTCTCGGCATTTCTTCCTCTCTCACGGTGTCCAGTTGCGCATGTCTTGCCCCTACACTTCCTCCCAAAATGGCAAGGCTGAGCGCATGATTCGCACCACAAATGACACCATGCGCACTCTCCTCCAGGCTTCCCTTCCCGCCCGCTTCTGGGCCGAGAGCCTGCACACCTCCACCTATCTCCTAAACCGCCAACCTTCCACTGCCTGTCCAGCTCCCACACCACACCACGCTCTCTTCGGTACCCCTCCTCGCTACGATCACCTCCGTGTCTTCGGGTGTGCGTGTTACCCTAACACCACTGCCACTGCTCCTCGCAAGCTGGCTCCCCGTTCGACCCTGTGTGTCTTCCTCGGGTACTCCCCGGATCACAAGGGGTACCGCTGCTATGACCTCACCTCACACCGGGTCCTCATCTCTCGCCATGTGGTGTTTGATGAGTCCGTCTTCCCATTCTCCAGCACCTCCACACCTCCTTCCACCTCCGACCTTGACCTCTCCTCTCTGTCTCCCACTGACGCGGTGGTTCAGCCACCATTTCCATTTTGTCCTGCAGGTCTTGCTCCGCCACTCTCGTCGCCGGCCCCATGCGTCGGCCCGGCGCCCTCCGGCGCGGCGCCTAACCCTGCGTCCCCCGCGGGTCCGGCTGCGCTTGACCCTATGCCTGACCCTGCGCCCTGCGCGGGGCCGGAGGCGCTGTCCTCGATGACTCCGGTGCGGTTCGCCTACCCGGTGCGCGTCTACCAGCGCCGAGTGCGACCGGCCCCGCTGGACACGGTGCCGGTGCCGCCACCGCCCTCGCTGCCACGTTCACCTACGGTGGCACCTTCTCCGTCGACGCCCACGCCGCCGTCTCCACCACTACCAGCTGCTCGTGTCGAGCCGCCGGTCTACCACCCGCCGCTTCTTCACCGACACTCGCGTCATGTTCACCCCATGGTGACGCGGCACGCGGCCAGTGTCCTGCGGCCCCGGGCTCTTGCAGCGACACCCGGGGACCCGCAGGTCTCTCCTGTACCCTCTTCTGTCCGCGACGCCTTGGCGGATTCTCACTGGCGTCGTGCGATGGAAGAGCAGTACGCGGCCCTTCTGGCCAACCAGACGTGGGACCTGGTGCCGCGCCCACCTGGTGCCAATGCCGTCACTGGCAAGTGGATCTGGACGCACAAGCGACGAGCCGATGGCTTCCTGGAGCGGTACAAGGCTCGTTGGGTTCTCCGGGGCTTCACTCAGCGGCCCGGTGTTGACTATGATGAGACCTTCAGTCCCGTGGTGAAGCCAGCTACCGTTCGCACAATTCTCTCCCTGGCTCTCGAGCGCTCCTGGCCTGTGCATCAGCTGGATGTTAAGAATGCCTTCCTCCATGGCACTCTGACTGAGACCGTCTACTGCAGCCAGCCGGCAGGTTTTGTAGATTCCTCTCGCCCTGACTTGGTCTGCCGGCTCAACAAGTCTCTCTACGGGCTCAAGCAGGCACCTCGGGCTTGGTACTCTCGGTTTGCTACCTTCCTGCTGACTCTTGGATTCACGGAGGCCAAGTCTGACACCTCGCTGTTCATATACCACCATGGGGGTGAGACTGCTTACCTGCTCCTCTTTGTGGATGACATCGTTCTCACCGCCTCCAGCCAGTCTCTGCTTCAGCGCATCATTGCCTCTCTCCAGGCAGAGTTTGCCATGAAGGATCTGGGTGTGCTCCATCACTTCCTCGGCGTCACTGTTGAGCCCCGACCTTTCGGCTTGTTCCTCCACCAGCTGCAGTTCACTCGTGACATTCTGGAGCAAGCAGGGATGACTGACTGCAAGCCCTGTTCCACCCCAGTCGACACTCAGGGCAAGCTGTCAGAGGCCACGGGTTCGCTGCTTGGCCCCGCGGACTCTACCGCCTACCGGAGTCTTGCTGGTGCGCTCCAGTACCTCACCTTCACCCGACCTGACATCTCCTACGCCGTGCAGCAGCTGTGCCTCTACATGCATGCTCCACGGGAGCCCCACCTTGCTGCTATGAAACGGCTTCTCCGGTACCTGCGTGGCACCCTCGCCTATGGGCTGCTCCTCGGCCGGTCCTCCTCTGCTGAGCTGGTTGTCTACACCGACGCTGACTGGGCGGGCTGCCCGGACACCCGCCGGTCCACCTCCGGCTATGCTGTCTTCTTGGGCGGCAACCTTGTCTCTTGGTCGTCCAAGCGCCAGCCGGTGGTCTCACGCTCCAGTGCCGAGGCGGAGTACCGCGCCGTGGCCAACGGTTTGGCCGAGGCTGCTTGGCTCCGCCAGCTCCTGGCTGAGCTTCACCGCCCCCTCGCCAGGAGCACGCTCGTCTACTGCGACAACGTCAGCGCGGTCTACCTCTGCACCAACCCTGTGCAGCACCAGCGGACCAAGCATGTGGAGATTGACCCTCACTTCGTCCGCGACCGTGTGGCCATCGGCGACGTCCGAGTCCTTCACGTCCCGACCACCTCCCAGTTTGCGGACATCTTCACCAAGGGCCTCCCTTCCTCGACCTTCTCCGAGTTTCGCTCCAGCCTCAACATTACCAGTGGCTAGTTGTGGCTGCGGGGGGGATCCTGTGTATTGTGCTTATTTTCTTTCTTGTCCAGTCTTGTACTCCGCTGCGCCGGTAGTCCAAACTGCGGCGGGGGGGGGGGGGGGGGGTGCAAGAGTGTGTGTATTAGGCCCATGAGGCTAAGCCCATGACAGACTGCGAGGGGGTGTTAGAGTGTGTGTATTAGGCCCATGAGGCCCACGTATGTACTGCTATATAGCTACCCTTCTAGGGTTAGCCCAATAATCCAATTATTCATTCTAACAGGAGCTGCCGTTACCGACAACAACCGAGGAGGAGGAAGGACGGCAGCGAGAAAGGAGTATACCGTCATTGGAGCTCATGTGTGAGGTAGTACCGGTGTCCATTACCCAGGGAGCGCTACCCTGGGTGAGCTGCATCTGGTTCAGAGCGGCGACCAGGGCAGCAGGGTCCCACGCCTGCTGCTACTAGGTGTAGGCGGTGTGCGCCTGGGGAGGTTGGCCGTACGGGCCAGCGCCGGCTGGAGGACACCACTGCCCGCCTCCGGCAGGGAGGCCGACCCCCGGGTTGAAGCAGTACCATGGTCCGGGGGGCGGCTACTGCTGCTGCTGCTGGCGTACTTGCTGCTGCTGCGGGGCGCCGTTCTGTTGGTGCCGCTGCTGTCCACGCCGCCCACCGCGGCGGTTGCCGTTCCCGTTGCTGCCCCTGTTACCGCCTTGGCGAGGCAGAGGTGGGTTGGTAGGGGAACGCGGGGTGGAAGACGAGGAGCGGCAGCCATCAGAGCTGCAACCGGAGGAGGACGAGGAGCCCGCAACCAGGGCTGTGTTCTTCAGAACAGTCTCCTCATTAGCGAGGCGAACTTCCTTCAGAACCAGCATGTTGCGGGCGGCGGCGAAGGTGGGCAGCACATCTCGGTTGGTGATGTCGTCGGCCGTGCTGGAGAAGCGAGGGTTGAGCCCACGGAGCAGATTAAGGACAAGCCGGCGTTCCTCGACGGTCTGGCCGACGTCGCGAAGGGCGTCGGCAGCCTGCTTCATGTGCTGGCAGTACTGGTTGATGTTGGAGTCGCCTTGGGTCATGGAGTGGAACTGCTCGCTGAGGAACACGGCCCGAGGCGCCTTGTTGGCTTGGAATAGGGCGGCAATGGCATCCCAGAGAGCCTTGGCGTCCTGATCTTGTGCCATGGCGAGGTCGAGGACGTCGCGGAGACGGAGCCGAAGATCCAGCCACATACGGTGCAGTCCGCTGCGTCCCACAACGGATCGGCGGGGTTGGCGGGTGTGGTGCCGTCGATGTGGCCACGGAGGAGGAACTTGCCGCAGAGCGCCCTGAAGAACGCTGACTACTTGGTGTAGTTAGGGTTGGCTAACTGCAAGGTGATGGGGACGTGGTTCTTGATGTTGACGGCGGCGTAGGCAGGGACAGCGGGCGGTGTGGGATCGGTGGCATCATCAGCGTCGACGGTCTTCGGGGCGTCATCCGACTTCGGAGGCATGGCGACGGCGGCCTAGGTAGGCGGTGGCGGCAGGGGTGGGGGGCGGCGGTGGCGGCCTGAGTAGGCAGCGGCGGCTGAACAAGCGGCGGCGGGCTAGAATTAGGGCAGCGGCGGCCTGAGCAGGCGGCGGCGGCGGCCTGAGTAGGCAGCGGCGGCGACCTAGGGTTAAGCGGAAGCAAGGATCTAATTAGGCTCTGGTACCATGTAGAAAGATAGCGGAACACCTCGTACCCTTAGGGGTTGGGTGGCTTTATATATATAGTCATACATGACTTGGAGTACAAGTAAACATAATTACATAGGATTAGGACTCCCTAATTACATAGGACTAGGACTCCCTAGGATATATACAAACTATATATCTAACCCTACTATCCAATTCAATTCCAATCCTCCTAAAAACAGGCGAGAGGAACTGTTTAGAATATGGTTTAGAGAAATGAGATGAACTAAAGAATAAGTAGAAGAGGGATATTGAGGACAAGGGATCACCATGGCTAGGGACATCATGTGGGGATGGAGGGTCACCAGTGAGTTCAGCAGAAAAAGGGACCAGTTTTCTGCGCTGATTGGTGTGTCTGGGTGGTTGAAGAGACTTGGGTTGTGGGTCACCTCTGGTTCCTAGGTTGAAGGATCATGCAGGCCAGTTGGCTGAGCCATCTTGTCTGTTGTCCATAGTATTTGTCCAAACTCCAAAGTGAGGCCATATTGACCCCCACCCCCCTTCCCAACCAACTTTTGGTGTCTCAACTGCGCCATACAGTACCTTGTACAAAAAATGTCACCTTGGTAGTTTGGCATCCTGACGAGAGTCCATGCATTCATTATGCCATCCATGGTTTTTGAGTTTCTAGTGGTGCTTCTTGTTGCAGTATTTTCGATTTAGATTTTGTTTCATATTCAAGCATAGAGTTGAGATTTTCAGTGTTTTTGTTAAAAAAAAGTGTAATGTAGCATAGGATCTGTGATTAAGGAGTTTCTTATATTTGATCCTTTAAAATAAGGAAAAGAAGAAATGTATGCCAGGGAAGGCAGAGGAAGTATTACTGCCGGACCATTAAGATGTGAGTGTGCTCTGAGCATGGGTTTCATATATATAGCCAATATACAACTTGGGGTACAACTGTACAAGTTACATGATATACATGTGTTAGACTATACATTTCTCTAATAATGCCGATCAAATAAAAAAATATATTAATACAAATATATCTTAGAAGCATAATGGAATGCAAAGTTGGTAGTGTTTCAACTTTTCCTAACTGTTGAACTAGATACTCCTGACAGCTGTCATTTCAAACCAAACTAGGAAGCAAAACTTAATACTGAGTACATGAGTGGTGAGTCTTTAAGCCCTGGTGAATAAGTATTGGTGGCTATAAAAAGCATGGCGGTTTCCTGGATTTGTAATACTTGCTGACTATGGAGATAAGTTCTTGGCCAAAGGAATTTGGCAACCTGTGTTGATTTGAGGTTGAATGCTCCTTCCGTTCCAAAATGTAGATTGTTTTAGTTTTGTCCAATGTCAGACATTTATTTTTGGACCAATTTCATAGGAAAATGTGTTAACATCTGCATACCAAATAAATACACAGTCAAGAATTCATGGTGTATATAGTAAAACTAATTTGATTTTGTAGATGTTGATGCATTTTTCTGTGCCTTTGGTCAAAGTTAGGAAGTTTGACTCAGGACAAAATTAAAATGGCCTACATTTTTTAATGAAGTAATGCTAAAAGTTGACTTACTGAAAACAGGTATGTTATTTTGCATTTTAATTTTAGTTTAGCAGATTGTAGCATTGTGCAAAGCAAAGAGTGCGTTGTGCCCTGTGCTGGTTCTTTTTCTTATTGAAGATGCACAGGAGAACTGTGTGCCATTGTACTGAAGTAGGAGCAAAGCAAACATCTGCTACTTCCCTTTGCTTTCTTTTATTTTCCCTTTTGTAACTTGTACTAGTCATCTTGCACTTAGTGTTACCAATGTCCCTGAGAAAACTAATATGGATTATTGCTTAGTTTTTTTTGTGCAAATAATCTGTTTAAGATGTCTTAGCATACTGTAATGATATGCTTAGGGCACTATAGTTGAGTTAATTTTGTTGTGATCACAAAGTGTGTGATTTTGTTGGGGTTTCACTGGTAGCGAAGCTTGGTTACTCATGTGAACTGAAGAGGTTTTGATTGAATGTATGAAACTGTAAGAATCATACCATTTTTCAGTGGATGTTGACGTAGTATCTTAGTTACCTAATTGCTACTGCAGCTTTTCATGGAGGGTGTTAAAGCAAAGCAGTCACACAATGCTTTGCATCTGGAAGTGTGCTCGTTGCAAAGAAATTTGCAGCATGCAAGTGCTTTGATGGATCTGTGCAACCAGAAAATCATCCGCCTAGAGGACCAGGTTGGTGGCGCACATTCATACTGAAGAGATATACTATTCTGGTTGGAGATCTGAATATTTTAAATTATGAATTTCTAGCTAAGAGGTTGGTCAGAGCGTCTGAGGAGACTGTCAGAGGATGGAACGCAGCAGTCTATTTCATTGGGCAATTCTCAAAGAAAGCTGGCTGGTATGCATGGAGAAGCTGCAAAGCTCAGGCAGTCAATGGATGTCCTACAAGGGAAGGTTGGGAGCAATCGGCTGGAAGTTGCTGGGCTGCTTATAGAACTAGAGGAGAGGTGGTTTATACACACATTTCCTTTATTTAGCAACTAGTTCCTTAATATTTAGTCTAACAAGATCAGTTTTTCTCCAGGTTTAGTAAAAAGAGAATAGAGGATGATTTGGATCGAATGTCAAGTAAAGCTAATTCTCTAAGAGAGAAGACATATAATTCAGCAGTCCTTCAAAAACTTCTCCATGAGGCCAAGGAGTACAGGGGAATACTTAAGTGTGGTATTTGCCATGATAGGCAGAAAGAGGTAGTGATCTTTAGCTGTTCCTGGCATACTGACAATAGAAAGGAATATTTAATCGAACGTTGATTTTTCTGTCTGTAGGCTGTGATTGCCAAATGCTACCATCTCTTCTGCAATCAGTGCATACAGAAGTCACTTGGTACCCGTCAGAAGAGGTGTCCATCTTGTGGACTAAGCTTCGGTGTTAACGATGTGAAACCTATCTATATATGAAACAGAAGGTTGGCACCTTTGTCGCACGCACCAAAACTGCTTGGTGCTTAACATTAGTTGTCTGGTTGCTGGTTGTAAATACAATTCAAAATGGTGTTGTGGGAAGTATACATTAACAGATTGAGTGCCTTTTATTTTTGTACACTAGCAGTTTGTTTGTAAATGCAGTTTAAAATGGTAGTAGAAGCATGCCTGCATGAGGCCCCGGGACTTTTTAAAATAAATAAATAAATAAAAATGTTGCATGTACATGGACATGGCAACGAAAGACCTCAATTTTTTTTTAAAAAAAATACTAAAACAACTGAATCGAATTATACGATGGAGGAGCGGCAAAATAAATAGCAATATATGAATTTCTTGTATATTATATATGGAGAATAATAATTGCACTTAGTGGAGATGGTGCAGATGACTCACATGGGAGATGATGTTGAGGTCATTCGCACAGTAAACACTCTTAAGAGAACCATCTTAACGGTCTATTTTTTAGCACATAACTCTTAATATAAATAATCCCACATATTATTTTTACGTAAAATGTATGTATGAGATTATCTTTTGAACAAGAAGTAGCTCTTCTCTCTCTTCTATTAAAATATAAAAAAATTATATGAGTTAACTAAGAGTTAGCCATTGAAGACAGACTAATAGTTTGAGAAATAATGTGGATGGGATATGACTTATAACAAATTGAAAAATGTAAGATGTATAGATAAAGGTACGAGTATGTTGGAAAGGGAGAAAAAGTTATCCTATATCAAAAGAACATAGTGTGATCAAGGTAAAGAACTCACGGCATTGTTAGAAACTTTAAAATCAATAAAATCCTTACATGGTTATTGGTGCTCGCTCTCAATCTAGATTCTAGAGACCTAGGTTTGAGCTCTGTATCCTCATAATTAAAAGGCGGGGTTGCAGCCTGCACCTTCCCGTCAAGCCTTTTTTAATATAAAATCCCTCAGATTGAGATAATGACTTTAGGAAACAAAAAACGAGGTGACCTTATCATGGTATGACTTCCTAATCCTAAGGGTCTGTTTAGACCCCTTCAAACTTTCAACTTTCCAATCGCATCAAGTCACATCGAATGTTTAGACACATACATAAATATTAAATATAGATAAAAAAGAAACTAATCCATTACACATTTTGTATGTAAATCGTGAGACCAATCTTTTGAGCCTACTTAAATCATGATTCGACACTTATTATAAAAGTTAATACGTGTGCTTAGTGTTAAACTTTCAAATATTTTGGATCTAAACAGCCCTAAGTATCCATATTCTGGACTCCCTACGGCATGCACACGATGAGACTTGTGTGCTTTATGTTGTACGAATAATGCTAATCGAACTATTTTGAAGTGCTAAAAATGACCGGTTTGACCTGACCTCATGATGCTTAAAAGGTGAGGCACTCCTCCGGATCTGAATGTTTGATTCGGTTCAGTTGGAGGCACTAATCATATGTTTGGGTACGGTTCGTGAAGTCACCCCATACTTTACGAGGTGACTCATCGTGAGTTCATCATATGAATTTTGATAGAATCAACTTATTTCGTATGTATATACTAATTATTAGATTACGAGAAATAAGATGATGTTAGATCAACTCATTCCATTATACAAATCAAATAGGAAACGCGAAGAGCAACAAGAAAATAGACCACCTCATTTATCAAACCAAACAAACCGTAGTGGCCCCCATTTGTGCACTCTCCTGGTACCTTTCCTTCCCTACAGCCTGCCTCTTCGTTGGGTGAATCTATTTCATTTCCTAAAATGAATTTTTTTTCCTGCACTTGTATCCAACTGAATCCACGTGCTTCATCGTTGACAGTAGAAAACGGTGGGATTACGAAGACTGATTTTTATCATTAAGAGGACATCTACTCTATTCATATACTAATTTAGCATGTCGCCTGTTAATAAGTGCTAATAGATCCATAGATAGAAACTTGTTTGGATTGATTCGAGGCCGAACAATTTCTTCACTAATTACACTAGCTTCGAAGGGATCCTGGCGTGGAACGGCCCATTCTGTACTAATAATTTATTAATAAAACGCTATAGTTAGGATGAGGAATCAAAACGTGCCGACGGACGGATCCAATCGAGGGCCCTACCCCAGATGCGATTTTCTTGGATTGATCAGTTGATAGCGGATGGCGACGGTTACGACTCCTCTCCCCTTCACCCCTCCGAAGGCGGGGACCTCGCCGTGCGCGGCGAACTCTCCGTGCAGGCCGAAGCCGGCAGGGAACCGCGAGCCCTCATCCGCGCCGGTGAGCCTTCCTCACGGTTTGTTGGACGACGCTGCATTTCCTTCTCTGCATGATAGCCTGCTTAGGTTGAAGCATCCGAAGAGGCGCACCAATGGTGGCTCTAAGGATGATGATGTGTTTGTCTCATTGACCTCATCTGGTTCTAGTTTTGATAGATTGTTTCCATCTCCATTTGATTCTGAATGCGTTACCAATGGTAACGACGAGATTGGGCGCGAAATCGATGAGGCGATTGTTTTGACCAGTCATGAGGACAGATGGTTCCGGTTAGCTCCCATGGTGAAAATCACCGCTGGGATCCTAGGGCCCGGACCTGTTGATCACACACGCATCGTTGATCTGGCGGGTGGTGATAGTAAGGTCACTGATAGACCTAAATTAGGCTACCGCGTGCCTTCACCTTCTTCCCCGGTCGATTTTGAGTGCGCCTCCAGATTCACCCCCAAATCGTGCTCTAACCCTAACCTGAGAAAGTTTGTTGGTCACCTATGGCGTGGTTCACCAACTAAATCATATAGTGCTGCGGTGAAATCCGAGCCAGCTCCAACAATCTTAGTCCCGATGAATCGAGGAGGGGGTGGATGGCGCCGTGAGGGTTTTGGGGCGGGTCGCCAAGGCCGTGGTGCTGGCCGTACGACCGCCAGGGACTCGGTGTGGAGAAGGACTTCAGATGGGAGGAAGAGTGAAGAAGAAGTGCCCCAGCCTCAGGAAAATGATAAAGGGAAAAAGCTTGTACCAGATGATGCTTGGGAACAAGCAATGAAGACACATGGAGAATCTTGTGATCCATGGAAGAAGGGTGCTGGTGAAGACCCTGGAAAGAAGGAGCTCAAACTTGATGCTGCTACCCAAGGTGATGCTAATCCTACCCCACTTGCTAGTGGTAGTCAATCTTCGGGTAGATCTGGTTCTGCTTCTCAGAGTAGATGTGAGAATTGTGGTCTTACTAATCACCTAACAAAAGACTGTCGTAGAGAGGCATTTGCTCAATTCTGTGAAATTTGTGGTTTCAACAATCACTCTACCTATTAGTGTAGAAGGTGTGTCCCATGGAATTTTGCTCCTGAGTTATGTGCTACACAAGTTGAGGATCAATCTTTCTTTTTCATTGATGAGAACATTGATTCTAGAGCATCTAGGGAAAAAGTGAGCACTGCCATTATCACCATAGTTGAAGGGGAGGCTAATCACTGGCACGTTGAACAAGAATTTAGGAATATTTTGGGCTCTGATAAATGGAAATGGAAAGCTAAGGCAATCTGTGAGAAAAAATTTGTGATGCGGTTTCCTAATCCTGACATGATCAAAACATGGAGTTATTTTGATTTTCTTGTTATGAAAAGCACTTGTGCTAAAATGAGGCTTGAAGTTTGGTCCCCCAGTGCAGAGGCTAAGGGCATGCTTCAATGTGCTTGGTTCTGGGTTAGAGGAATCCCTATTGACCAAAGATCTATTAGAACTTGTGCCAAAGTGGGGGGTCTAGTTGGAAAAGTTTTAGAGATTGATGAGTCTGTAAGATTTAATCATGATTTTATTAGGCTCAAGATTTGAAAGTGCAATCACTCCCTAATGTAGGTTTTGGTATTGATAACCACCGAATTAGAGAACTAATGATTTCTATCAAGATGATGAGTAGGGAGTCAATGTGAGATAATGATTTGTGTTTCAAAGAACTCAATGGTAACTTGTAGCTGTGGTGACCAACTCAAACGAAGGTTTAATTTCGTTTTATTTTTGAATTTGAGTTTAGGATGCCGTACTATTAAGGAGTTCCTAAGGGATGCCAGTCAATATGTTGAATCAAGTGCTCATATCCCAGAAACAACATCATCACACCTAGACAATTCCAGCAATACCTCACTTGCACCTTTCTGCTGGAATATGCCAGTGCGGCAGTGCCGCACTTTAACTGACCGTTGGACAACAGCGTATAAATACTACTTTTCCTTCTCTCAACGGTCTCTTCTTCCAGCTCCCGACTTTCTGCTCGTTACAGACAGAAAAAGCAGCTCCCCTCTCTCCTCCATTGTTGACCTTGAGCTCAAAGTTGGATCTCCACTTTCCACCATAGAAACTTGAGAAAAAAAAGGCTGCAACTTACGAGTTGAGAGCAGATCTACTGATTCCTAAAGTTTAAGAGCACTTGGTTCATATTTTGCCGGTGTTCTTGAGGTCTACTCCTTGGAGCTTTGCTCCTAACCGGCTAGGCGTCGTCCTAGAGCTTGCCAACCTCATTTTGGCAGCCTAGGGAGGTTTGTAATCTCGTGTGCAGCTAAGAAATCACCCCTCTCTTCAAGAGTTCACTCTCTTGATTTGAGAACGAGGAATAGGACAACCTTTGTGGTAACCCTAGCCTTTTGTGGCAAGCCTCAATAACGTGGACGTAGGCAAGCCTAAGTGGCGAGTTAAACCACAGGATAAATCACCGTGTGCTGTTGTCTCCATATTACTCTTGTGTTGTTGATTTGTTCTAGGGTTTGCTTTGATTTGGTGATTTGGAGGATTTCTGTGGTATCCAGTCTTCGAGCTGTGAACTTTAGTAAAATTCTGGAAACTAACTGTAGGGAGTATACTCTTTCTATCCATATATCACTTGCGCAGTTTGGTTCAGTTTTCATTGTGCGGCAGTGCCGCCCTAGTGGTGCGGCAGTGCCGTCCTAGGTTTTGATATCTGTTCAAGTTGAGTTTTTGCAGGCCTATTCACCTCCCTCTAGGCTTCCAGTGATCCTACAAGTGGTATCAGAGCCAGTTGCTTCATATACGCTTCACCGCGTGAAGTATGGAGCACGGAGCGAGCTCAACTCGATCCGCTCGAGTTGACCCGAAGGATGTGGATCTCCATGATACCGACAGCGAAAGCAGTGAGCTCTCAGCCTCCACAGCAAGGGAGGATCATCCTCTTGTTGCCTCCGACCCTGACAAAAGAAAACAAGATGAGGAAGAGAGAAGACGAAGAAACGCCGAAAAGAAGCAAAGAAGAGAAGCTCGTGAACAAGAAAGAGAGAAGCAAAGGCTAGCTTAAAAGAAGAAAAGAAAGGAAGAAAGAAGACTCAAGAGAGAAGAAAGGAAGAAGAGAAGGGAAGCTAGGAAGAAGAAGGAAGAGAAGGCCAAGGTGGTGGACACGTCATCTAGTGAGCTCTCTAGTAGTTCCGATGATGGTGATGATGATGTCTCCTACCACGTCTCCAAGAAGGACAAGGGCAGCACCACCACCAAGAAGAAATATGCGGCCGTATCCTTTAACTATACTCTTATGACTAACCGTGATCATAAGTCTTTCATCAATGTGCCTGCGGGCAAGTTACCTCATTTCGATGAGACTAACTTTGCCAAGTGGAAGCACTTGATGAGGGATTATCTTATAGGTCTTCATCCCGGCATTTGGGAGATTGTGTGCAATGGATTTGAGCCTCCCGTCGACCCCGAACAGCCAACACATGAGGAGCTATTGGCTGTCCATTTGAATGGGCAAGCCACTAGTGTGCTACTTAGTGCTTTGGATGAAAATGAGTACAACCGGGTGATGGGAGTTGATGTGGCAAAACAGATTTGGGACACTTTGCATCTTGCTCATGAAGGTGTTGACAAAGTTAGAAAGGCCAAGATTAAAATATTGATGGCCAAGCTCAATAGGTTTGTTATCTTGGATGATGAAGGGCCACAAGCTATGTTTGATAGATTGATGACACTTGTTGGTAAGATTAGAGGCTATGGGTGTGATGACTTAGATGATCACAAGGTGGTGAAAGTCATGTTGGAGGCTTACTCACCTAAAAATGAGACCGTAGTCACTCTAATTAGAGACAAGAAGAAGTTTGAGCAATTCACCCCCAATGCTGTGCTTGGTAGACTTTTGAGATTTGACATGCAAAAGAAGAAGCAAATGAGAGAAGGAAGCTTGGAGAGTTGCAAGCTAAGTTGGAGGGCTTGAAAGTGAAGGACATGTCACTCAAAGCAAGCAAGCCAAGTCAAGGTTACAAGCACAAGGGTAGCAAGCAAGCAACTATAAGCAAAGGCAAGGAAATCAAGCAAAGTCAAGCAAAGGTTGAGTCTACATCATGCTCAAGTGAAAGTGAAGATGACAACACCAAGTTCAAGGAAATAGAAGATGTGGCTCTCCTCATGAACAAGTATGGCAAAGGTTTGAAGAAGCAAGGTTACAAGCTTGTGAAGAAGAGATTTCCCAACAAGAAGAAAAGAACTTACTATAAGTGTGGTAGCACCGAGCAATTCATTGCCCAATGTCCTCATGTTGAAGAAGATGGCAAGAACAACACGGACAAGAGAGAAAACAAGCAAAGGTACAAGACGCGCAGCAAGAAGACAATGGGAGAAGCTCACATTGGTCATGAATGGGATTCAACATATGATAGCTCAAGTGATGAAGATGAGAAGATTGCAACCGTGGCCATCCAAAAGACATCTTCACCACCCAAGCTCTTCAACAACTTGACCGATGATGATGACTACTACTCCCCTCACATTTGTCTCATGTCAAAGGGTGAGAAGGTAAAAGCTAAATCCAAACCTTCACTTCCTCCTAGTGATATCTCCAGTAGCGAACTTAGTGAAAGCTCTAGTGATGAAGTTTCAAGTGATGAGGAGCTAGATAACATAACCAAGAATTTGGACCCTAAAACTAAATTCTTCATTTCTAGACTAATGGAAAATTTAGAAAGTGTTCAAGCCGAGCTAGAATCTAGAGAGGAACTTCTTATCAAACAAGAAAATCTCTATATTGCTAGCAATGAAGCACTTGTTTTGGAAAGGAGTGAGGTGGAATCCTTGCGCAAGGCTTTGGCCAAGGAACAAGAGGACCATGCACTCACTAAAAAGGCTCATATTGAACTTGATGAAAAGTATTGTGTCTTATGTGAAAAGCACAAAGAACTTGAGTTGCAATATAACCTTCTTTGGGAGAGCACCTCAAATATTTCTAAAACAAATGACACCTCTATTGCCTCCATTAGTAAAGGATGTGGAAAATGTCATGATCTTGATTTGGATATCTATGCTACTAACCTTGCAAACATGGAGGCTATGAAGGTGGAAATAGCTAGGCTCAATGAAATAGTTGCTAAAAAGAGCAAATCTGAGAACAAGCATGTTGGTGGCCAAGTGAATCAACCAAAGAAGCCACAATTCAAGGATGGAAGACATCCACACATCAAGACCGGACTTGGGCACCGAAATAGAGGCAAAACAAATGGGAGAAAGCTAATAAATAGTTATGAATGTGTGCATTTTACTTCTAGCAGCAGCGGAAGTACAGAGGGACCTGCACAGAGAGCAGCACGACTAGCCCCTCGAGCAGCACTGCACCCTGTCCAGGGCGGCAGTGCCGCAGTGAAGGGCGGCAGTGCCGCTCTCCCAAAGAAAGGGAAGGTCACTTCCACTGTATCTGGAAATGATCAGCATAGAAAGAAGGTCTCCCAGCCAAAGCAGGTTTCACACAAAGGCAAGAAATCAATCTGGGGGCAACCAAACAAGTATTCCTATCAACCGAAGACCGTTGCACCAAAGTTTGAGTTCTTGCTTTGTGTTGAAGAACAACAGCAAGGGTGAAGTGGTTGCCAAGTACGTTGGCAAAGAAAAGAATGTTTATCATAACACTTCTATTTGAGTTTCTAAGTTTCTTGTAACTAACATGCAAGGCCCAAGAACATTTGGGGACCTAAATCAAGGAGCTAAACTTGTTTTGTAGGCATACTCCTCCGGTGGATCAAGTTGGGTACTTGATAGTGGATGTACAAATCACATGACCGGAGAGAAGAGTATGTTCTCATCCTACACCCCAAGGAAGACTCAAATGAAAACATTGTCTTTGGAGACAATTCCAAGGGAGGTGTGCTAGGTCTTGGTAAAGTTGCAATCACTCATGAACATTCAATTACTAATGTTTTACATGTTGATTCGTTAAGTTACAACTTGTTGTCCGTGTCACAATTATGTGAAATGGGCTACAATTGTCTCTTTACGGATAAGGGAGTGGAAGTCACTAGAAAGGAGGATTCCTCTATTGCTTTTACGGGTCAACTAAAGGGAAAGCTTTACCTAGTTGATTTCAACAAAGGGAAAGCCAACCTTGAGAATTGTTTAGTGGAAAAATCTAGCATGGGCTGCCTGTGGCATCGCCGCCTAGCACATGTTGAGATGAGGAACTTGGCCAAATTTCTAAAAGACAACCATATTCTTGGACTAACCAATGTTCACTTTGAGAAAGACAGGATTTGCAGCGCTTGCCAAGCCGGAAAGCAAGTAGGCGTACCGCATCCACCAAAGAGCATCATGACCACCACTCAACCATTGGAGTTGATTCATATGGATCTCTTTGGGCCGGTTGCCTATCTTAGCATTGGTGGTAACAAATATGGCTTAGTTATTGTTGATGACTATTCTCGTTTCACTTGGGTGTTCTTTTTCTATGATAAGTGCCAGGTACAAGAGAAGGTGAAAACCTTTGTTAGGAGGGCACAAAAGGAATTCGATCTACCTATCAAGAAAGTGAGAAGCGATAATGGGACCTAGTTCAAGAACACCCTAGTGGAGGAATTTCTTAATGAAGAGGGCATCAAGCATGAGTTTTCAACTCCGTACACCCCTCAACAAAATGGTGTAGTAGAGAGGAAGAATAGAACAATTATTGATATGGCAAGGACAATGCTTGATGAATACAAGACGCCGGACACCTTTTGGAGTGATGCCATCAACACCGCTTGTCATTCCATCAACCGTCTCTACCTACACAAGAAGTTGAAGAAGACCTTCTATGAGCTCCTCACCGGTAACAAACCCAAGGTGTCATACTTTAGAGTGTTTGGGTGTAAGTGTTTCATACTTAACAAGAAGTCCAAAACCTCTAAATTTGCACCTAAAGTTGATGAAGGTTTTCTACTTGGTTATGGATCAAATGAGCATGCCTACCGTGTCTTCAACAAAAACTCCGGTAGAGTTGAAGTAGCGGTAGATGTGACATTTGATGAATCTAATGGCTCTCAAGTAGAGCAAGTTGACTCTAGTGTTGTAGATAAGGAGGATCCACCTTGTGAGGCTATCAAGCAATTGACCATTGGTGATATAAGACCACAAGAAATACCTACAACCAAACAGAGGGAGCCTCAAGATGCTGCTGTACAAGACTCCGCTGACGCACTCACCAGAGAAGAGCAGGGCACCCCTGCTACAGAAAAGCAGGGTGGCAGTGCCGCCCCCAAGGACGGCAGTGCCGCTCCCTCCTCAGCAGCCAGAACTGAGTCAGGTCTGGACCATGGTCTGGAAGATTGTGATGAGCCAGAAGAATAGCAAGAAGGTGTTGAGCATCCAAGGCTACGTCAAACGATTCAACGGGATCACCCCGTTGACAATATCCTTGGGAGCCTTCGAAAGGGAGTAATGACTCGTTCTCATTTAGCAAATTTTTGTGAACATTACACGTTTGTTTCCTCTTTGGAGCCTCTTAAGGTTGAAGATGCACTTGGAGACCCGGATTGGGTATTGCCGATGCAAGAAGAGCTCAACAATTTCACAAGAAACCAACTGTTGACCTTGGTGAAGAGACCCAATACAAATGTGATTGGCACCAAATGGGTCTTCCGCAACAAGCAAGATGAGAACGGCGTGGTGACAAGGAACAAGGCAAGATTGGTTGCTCAAGGCTTCACTCAAGTAGAGGGATTGAACTTTAAGGAAACATATGCACCGGTAGCTAGGCTCAAAGCAATTCGAATGCTTCTTGCCTATGCTGCCCATCATGACTTCAAGTTGTATCAAATGGATGTCAAAAGTGCATTCCTCAATGGCCCAATCCAAGAGCTTGTCTATGTTGAGCAACCACCGAGTTTTGAAGATCCCAAGTTTCCCAACCATGTCTACCAACTCCAAAAGGCGCTCTATGGGCTTAAGCAAGCACCAAGAGCATGGTATGAATGCCTTAAGGATTTCTTGCTCAAGCAAGGCTTTGAAATAGGCAAAGCCGATCCTACTCTCTTTACTCACAAGTTTGCTAAACATATCTTTGTATGCCAAATATATATTTGTCGATGACATAATATTTGGTAGTATGTTGGCGGTCCTTATAGATCATTTTTTACCGCCAACTTATGCCTAAAGGGAGAGAAACTATCATATTTTAACACATAGACATATGCTATTAACAGAGTTCCACTTGTAGCCCTAGTGTTTATGTTTTTGCAGGATTTATGGTGAAACAAGTGGAAGTGCAGAACACCAATTGGAAAGCGTAAAGGAGAAATGTGAATTCAGAGAATGCGCAACTAAGAATAACAAAGAAGCCCACCTTTATTACAAATCTGGGCCCATTCGTAACCATAGGAGGGGTCTAGGCTCAGAGGAGAACCAACCACGCGAAGACGGTGGCCAAACGGGCCCACCAGGGGACCGCCCGGTCCCGAGAGCGGCCGCCCCCTGGTGGGGCCTATCGGGCCCAGTTTTCTTCTGGCGGTTGTAGGGCAGTTCCCCAAGGACGGTCCCACCTACGATCAACACAGATGGAAAGTGGAAACCGCCCTTTGGAGGTCGGTTTGGGTCTTTCCATGTGGGGATAAACCTTTTGCATAGAACCCCCTCCTCTCAAGCTATAAAAGGAGGCCTCCTCTATACACCTAAGGAGTAAAAAAGGGATCAATTGATTCACCAACACAAGAGGTCACAATGTAGAGAGGAAGAGCAAGCTCCATTCCATTAGCTTATAGCTAATTTAGTATAGGGAGTGAGAGAGGGACAAGAGCTGGAGAAAGAGCGGAGTCGAAGCAGTTCTGCCTCCGGGTAGACGAAGTGCCGGGCTTGTCGGCTCTCGATCCAACTTGTACCACTACAATCGTCTTGCTACTTGAAGTAAGAAGTTCGTGTTCAACTTTGGTTTGAATCATTAAGCATGTTGCTTCTATAAAGCTACTTGCTTGTGGGATCGTCGTTCGTCCTTTGGACGGATGCTCTAGTAAGAGGACTCCTGATAGAGACGGATGTTCCTGTACGCTGCTAGAGTAGTAGTCACCGTCGTAGACGTGGTGTCTAAGTCGGGGTCTACCTTCGTATGTTGCGTGCGCCCACGGGCAGAGGGGTAGGTGGCAGGTGGTGACAACCCTGTCCACTCGTATCTGAATTCCCCAACGTTCGGCCACGGAGTAGCGCAGATACTGGTATCGGCTGGCAGACCAGCTGCGTCAGTGGGCCTAAAGCAGGTAAGTAGTGGGGAAGTTACCATCGCTTATATGCGTTTGACCTTAGAAGAACCTCTCTACCCAAGCTATCCCTTCCGTATCTTCTGAGTAAACTAGTTTAAGAGACTAAGTACAAAGACCGTTTCTCTGGGAAATTACGATACCCTGAATACTTCCGGGTGAAGGCTACAACGGTACTTCCGTACGCTTGCAGACTTTTCTGCTGACGCTAAGAAGCGCCAACATAGTACTAACCAATCTTTTTGTGAGGAGTTTAGTAGGATCGTGACTAAGAGATTTGAGATTTCCATGATGGGTGAATTGAAGTTCTTCCTTGGTTTTCAAATCAAACAATTGAAGGAAGGAATATTTATTTGTCAAACGAAGTACACTCATGATATGCTCAAGAAGTTTGACATGGTGAATGCAAAGCCTATCAAAATTCTCATGCCAATAAATGGACATCTTGACCTCAATGAAGAAGGGAAAGCCGTTGATACAAACGTATATCGTTCAATGATCGGCTCTCTACTTTACTTGTGTGCATCTAGGCCGGACATAATGCTTAGTGTGTGCATGTGTGCAAGATTTCAAGCAACTCCTAAAGAATGTCACTTAACCGCTGTTAAAAGAATATTGGGATATTTAGTTCATACTCCAAATCTTGGCTTGTGGTATCCTAAAGGCTCTATGTTTAATCTACTTGGGTATTCGGATTCTGATAACGTCAGTTGCAAAGTAGATAGAAAAGGCACTTCAGGGACGTGTCAATTCCTTGGACGGTCCCTAGTGTCTTGGAGCTCTAAAAAGCAAAATTGTGTAGCTCTTTCCACCGCCGAAGCCGAGTATGTTGCAGTCGGTGCTTGTTGTACTCAACTACTTTAGATGAGGCAAACCTTAAAAGATTTCGGATGTCACTTCACCAAAATCCCACTTTCGTGTGACAATGAAAGTGCCATAAAGCTTGCAAACAACCCGGTAAGTCACTCAAGAACAAAACACGTAGACATCCGTCATCACTTTTTGAGAGGCCACGAAACCAAAGGAGATATCGAAATTCGCCGTGTGAGCACCGAAAAACAACTAGTCGATATCTTCACTAAGCCTCTCGATGAGTCAAGATTTTGTGCTTTGAGAAATGAACTAAATATACTTGATTCAAGGAACCTGGCTTGACTTGTAGCACACACCTGTTTGACAACCTAGTGACTTAGAAAAAGTTTTTTGAAAAGTTTCATATTATCTTTCAAAACTAATTCAAAGAAGTTTTCAAGGTATATGACCATAGTTTTTATTATCGATTGTTTCTTATCATAATATCTTGAAAAAATATATATCTCTGTGATAGAAACAGGGTCAAGAAAATAGGTTTTGAATCTCCCTGTTTGGGCAGGGCGGCAGTGCCGCCCATAGGGTGCAGCAGTGCCGCACTCTGAAACCTGAGCGGTTTCGGCCCAAATTTCTCTGAGACGTGGGGCCTGACTCTCTCATCTATTCCTGGCCGCCCTACCGTCTCTCTCCCTCTGTTTCGTTCCCAGACTGCGCCGCCCCCAACTCCTCTCTCTCTCGTGAAGTTGAGGGCGCCGGTGTTCCTCGCCGTCGTCATGCCAGAGTTTCCCCGGCATTGGTGCACCTAGGGCCAGCATCTCCTGCTCCTTCTCGTGCTACTCCAGCTAGCGTGGACATTGCTCATCTTTCCTCCTCAATCTTTGGTTTGAATCAAGGTGAAACCCTAAACCATCTCGATCTATGCAATGCGTGATTTCCAGTTATGGATTCGAGTTTTCAGGGGTAGTATCATGGATTTAGGGTGAGTTTTTGTGGTTAAATCATGGAAGAAACCTGATTCGATTCGGGGAACCCCAGCTAGGGCGGCAGTGCTGCCCTGCACTGCCACACTCTGCAGAAGCAAGTGCTCCATGTCAGGTTCCCGTGGATCAATTTAGTTTTCCTCCAGGATTTTGTTTTCAAAAGTTCACCTCTCAGATCCAAAATATTGCTCCCTGTCTCATTCATAGATGGATTTCACGACCCGATCTGTTGTTGTAATTCGATTTATGAGATTGTGATGGGGTATAGAAGTTGTTGGATCGAAAGGTTAGCGACTGACTCAAAATGTGCAGAGTTCGGATGGAAGAGCTGGGTGCGGCAGTGCCACACTCAGGGTGCGGCAGTGCCGCCCTGCTTGGGTTGCTCACCAGGTGCTCTATTTTTTGGACAATGTACATGTTGGTTCAGTGGTTAAAGTTTTGGTGCAGCAAGTTCTATATCTCCAGTTTACACAGTTTCTTATCAAAGTCTCATTTTATTGCATAGATGGAGCAAGGAGGTGGAAGTGGCGGCCCTCGGATTTCGAATAAGCAGCTGTCGAAGAAACAGTCCAAGAGGGGACGCAAGAGTACCAGCAGCGGTGCCGCTCCTTATGCCGCTGATGATCGTGCCGCTCATGAGCAATACATTCAAGATGAGGAGAGACGCCAGCTGGAGGGATTCACTATTTCATATAGAGGTTGTCCTAACACTCCTAATCATCTGAATGAGTATGATGACAGCAATAGGAGAGATTCAGATGAGAATCCCATCATGCATGCTCCTGATGATACTATGTCTCACCCTGTGGTTGACTATTCCAAGTCCTGGTCAGAGACTCAGCAGGCTAGAGCTGTTAACCCATATACATCTCTTGGTCTTATGGGATTGACTATAGATTTTAGACTGTCTTTCACTCCAACTTCTATAGGACAGCTATTCTTGGAGCTAGAAAATCCAAGATTGTGCATATGCAGTATGTGGACTTCCAGGATATGAGAGATAGAAATGAACCGGAATTCAATGCTGCTATCAGGCTTTGTGATAAGTTTGACTTGGCTGATTTGATGAGCTTCAGGTATGGATGGAACACAGAGGTTCTTGCACAGTTCCATGCCACTTACTATCACAATGCTGTTACTGATGAGATTCACTGGATGACTGAAGGTCGTCACTATAGAGTTGATTTTATCACATTCAGTCGCATTCTTGGTTTTGGTGATGTGCACAGGCAGTTTTCTAAGATTCATGATGAGTCTCGCCTTGAGGTTGAGCAGATGAGGGCTCTCTACAGGGATTCCAGGATGGCTGATGGCAAGGCTAAGGGCCTAATCTCTGTGTATTATGTGATGAACAATTTGATCAGAAACACCATAAATCCAAAGAATGGAGTAACTTTTGATATTAATGGTTTTGTTAGGAACGTGGTTGTTCACTTTCACTTAGGTGAGAGGTTCAATGTTCCTCGCTTTTTGTGGCATGAGCTCTCTACTGCTTTGGATGAGAGGGTTTCTAGTATTCGCTTTTCACATGATACAGCTCATCTAGTATGCAAGATTGATAGGCCAAGGCCACATGGTGTAGATAAGGGAAGCGGCAGTCATCAGGCACATACAGATGTTCCAGGGATATCATCTGGTAGAAGAAGGGGCAAGAAGAAAGGCTTCATCAAGAAGATTCTGACTTCCATCTTTGCTACTTGCACATATTCAGCAGCTACCAGACTTGAGGCTAGGGAGGCTAGAGCGAAGGTGGAACTTCTAGATTTACCTCCTATTCAGCCTCCTCCTTTCTTTAAGCTTCCTACAGATTCTGATGATGATGATGATGATGATGACTCTGATGATGATGGAGGACAGCAGCAGTATGATCCTTTTCAGCAGCAGTATCAGCCATACCAGCAGTCGCAGTATGAATATCAGCAGCCACAGTATGGGTACCCGTATCCTCAGTATACACAGCAGCAGCAGCAGTACCCGCCTCAGTATGGCATGTCCGGTGAAGATGATACGCTTGCTTCCTATCAGCAGTGGATGCGCACTCAGAGACAGGCAGGTCACACCGCTCAGGGTGCAGGCACTTCAGGCACCACTCGCTTCACAGGCACTACTCACCGTGGAGGCAAGGCAGTTGTTTCCGACTCAGATAATGATGATGATCCTCATGGTGGTAATGATGAAGGCGTCGATTGGTCTCAGCTTTAGGATTGAGCTCTCTTCTGTTCTCTCTTTTTGGTATTTGATGCCAAAGGGGGAGAAATTAGAGGGGTCAAATTCTTCTTCGTCGCCTTGCTGCTGTTGGAGCTTAGATTCAGCTTAGTTAGTGTGTGAGATTGAGAGTTAAAACTATTTTCATTATGTTTTGCAATAATTTAGCTATATACTCGACTCTATCTCTATCGTTTTTGGATATATATTGTGTCTATGTGATCTGAAACTTCATATTTTATATCTGTGTAGATCTTGTGAGTGTTCGGATGCTGTTTAAATCTGGTTGTGATCTGACTGAAGAAGCCAGTGCGGCAGTGCCGCCCTGTGTTTCCTCAGCCAAATCTTTTGTGTCTTAAACTGTCATATGCATCACGTTTAATTGTTTGACACAGTGTGCAGCACCCCACAGAACCTTTGAATGTAAAGAAATTCTCATGTTTTCACTCTTGTGTAGATGGTTGGCCTTTTATGACAATTTGGAAATTCAATTTTCGTTTCCAGACCTCTTGAGAAGTTTTTTACATCCAAAGCTTGCTTTTTACAGTATTTATGATTATCTCTTGTAAGCTCTAATTGGGTTGTCATCAATTACCAAAAAGGGGGAGATTGAAAGTGCAATCACTCCCTAATGTGGGTTTTGATATTGATGACCACCGAATTAGAGAACTAATGATTTCTATCAAGATGATGAGCAGGGAATCAATGTGAGATGATGATATGTGTTTCAAAGAACTCAATGCTAACTTGCAGCTGCGGTGACCAACTCAAACGGAGGTTTAATTTCGTTTTATTTTTGAATTTGAGTTTAGGATGCCGTACTATTAAGGAGTTCCTAAGGGATGCCAGTCAATCTGTTGAATCAAGTGCTCATATCCCAGAAACAACATCCTCACACCTAGACAATTCCAGCAATACCTTACTTGCACCTTTCTGCTGGAATATGCCAGGGCGGCAGTGCCGCACTTTAACTGACCGTTGGACGACAGCGTATAAATACTACTTTTCCTCCTCTCAACGGTCTCTTCTTCCAGCTCTCAACTTTCTGCCCGTTACAGACAGAAAAAGCAGCTCCCCTCTCTCCTCCATTGTTGACCTTGAGCTCAAAGTTGGATCTTCACTTTTCACCATAGAAACTTGAGAAAAAAGGCAGCAACTTGCGAGTTGAGAGCAGATCTACTGATTCCCAAAGTTTAAGAGCACTTGGTTCACGTTTGGTTGGCGTTCTTGAGGTCTACTCCTTGGAGCTTTGCTCCTAGCCGGCTAGGCGTCGCCCTAGAGCTTGCCAACCTCATTGTGGCAGCCTAGGGAGGTTTGTAATCTCGTGTGCAGCTAAGAAATCACCCATCTTTTCAAGAGTTCACTCTCTTGATTTGAGAACGAGGAATAGGGCAACCTTTGTGGTAACCCTAGCCTTTTGTGGCAAGCCTCAACAACGTAGACGTAGGCAAGCCTAAGTGGCGAGCTGAACCACGGGATAAATCACCGTGTGCTGTTATCTCCATATTACTCTTGTATTGTTGATTTGTTTTAGGGTTTGCTTCGATTTGGTGATTTGGAGGATTTCTGTGGTATCCAGTCTTCAAGCTGTGAACTTTAGTGAAATTCTGGAAACTAGCTGTAGGGAGTATACTCTTTCTATCCATATATCACTTGTGCAGTTTGGTTCAGTTTTTATTGTGCGGCAGTGCCGCCCTGGGTTTTGATATCTGTTCAAGTTGAGTTTTTGCAGGCCTATTCACCCCCCTCTAGGCTTCCAGTGATCCTACAAGATTGCTTGCAGAGATGTAAAAAAAGTGCCAAAAACTGCTGAGAGCTCTCTGGGCTTGTTTCTGTTTGACTTCTCATTTGAAAGGGAAATCGAAGAAGAAGAAGAGAAAGGCAGAACTCTAAGCAGTGGGATGAAAGTTGATGAGGAAAATCAACCTCCCAACAAGAAATATAAAGGAGAACAATCTGGCTCCAAACTTTCTGAGACTCTTCACAATGACAAAAGCTCAAGTAAGTTTAATAGAATTAGGGTTGGTGTTTCTCAGAGCCAAAGTGAGCAATGTGATATCCCTGTTCTCTCTATGACTGATGATAAAGATCTGAATGTGGGGACAGACCTGGACAAAAATCCAAAGCTGACAGCCTTTCTGGTGAAAAAGTTGACATTCCTGATCCCTTTCATCTCTCTGACTCTGGTAGTGAAACTCTGAGTGAGAAGCTAAAAGAAATTGGTATTCTCAATGAAGATAGGACCAATCAGATTTCTAATAACTCTGTTGAAGTTGTTGTTACAGCTGAACAAAATGTTCCTGAAGAATCAACTATCAGTGTTGACCCTGCCAACACAACCTCACCTGCGGTGCTCCTATATGATGATAATATCATGAACACTCAAGAGAGTGTCAATCAGGATGATGTTGACAAGCTTGACAGTGTCTCAGGGGTGATAGAACATACTATTGCTGCTGAGGTTGCGAAGAAAGACAAAGCTGCTGGTGATACCATGATGGAGAGGAGGAGAAGTGAGAGATTCAAGAAAGATATTACTTTGACCACTCAAGACAAAATTGAAATGATGTCTAAGAAGAGAAATCTAGAAGGTAACTCTGCTGCCTCCTCTTCTTCTACTTTGTCTGATAAATCTATCCTGGTTGTGTCCAATAAACTGGGTATTTTAGCTGATAGAAATAGCAACAATCCATTTACTATTTTAAAGGACTTGGAATCTGTTAGGATGAATTTATATCATAAACAACAGAAAATGAAATCTGCTGCCCAGATAGAGGAAATGGCTTTGAGTAATGATGAAAATGATGTTCTACAACTAGAATGGCTTCATGAGGAAACCTCTGAGGCTGATGAATTTACCGTGGTCCAGTCCAAAAAAAATAAAAGAAGCAGTAAGAAAAAAGCTAAATTCTCCCCCCCCCCCAAAGAGGAGGAGTAGAAAAAGTCAGGAAAATCCTGGTTTGTCCAAAAAATCAGACAAAACAAAATGATGAATGAATTAAGTGGTATTATCTGGAATTGTAGGGGTCTTAGAAAAAAGGGTCTTTCCTCTTATCTCAAAAATCTTATTCAACAATATCATTTTGATATAATTGGTTTACAAGAAACTATGGTGGAGAATTGTGATGACTGTTTATTAAGAAGATTTGACTCTCAGCAAGATTACCTTTGGTTATGGAATCCATCCAAAGGAAAATCTGGTGGCATTCTTGTAGGAATCAGAATAGAAAGTTTTGATGTGGGGTCCTTCTTACTAGGTGATTATATGATTCAAGTTAACCTCTGGGATAAAAGGGTTGAAGCTAAATGGAACTTAATAATTGTTTATGGAGCAGCTCAGGAGGATGGGAAAAACAATGAACCTTATATGATTGGAGGAGGCTTCAACCTGATTAGATTCTCTAATGAAAGAAACAATGACTCTGGTGTTCAAAGATACACTCTGGTTTTCAATTCTCTGATTGCTCATTATGAGCTCATAGAACTAAAATGTGTGCTGGTGTTTTCACTTGGTCTAACAACCAATCACCCCCTACTCTTGAAAAGCTAGATAGAATTCTAGTTAGTGGTGATTGGGAAGGAATGTTTTCTCAGATTATGGTGAAAAGGTTACCAAGGGAAATCTCAGATCATAATCCCCTCATTATTTTTTCTGAGAATAGGCATATAGTGAGGAGTATTCAGTTTAGATTTGAATTGAGTTGGACCAAAAATCCTGAATTCATTATGGGTGTTGAAAAAATTTGGAGTAAACAATGTAATGCGAAATCTGCCTTGGACAGAATTCAACAAAAAATCAAATTGTGCAAACAATATTTTAAAGGATGGGGTTTTAACCTCTGTTGGCATTTCTTAACGTCATTACAAAAGATAGACTAAAAGTCCATCCCCGGCAACGGCGCTAGAAATGCTTGTTGGAATTCCCAAACACCATTACTTCAGAAAGGTAATCCTTGGCCCTTAGTGGCGCCGTCCTAGGTAATGCAGTCTGGTAATAACAGTTAGAAGTGCCGGATTGGCCTTCCTAACCGTCATTACTTACGATATGCAAAACTGTGACACGGCGCCATGAGGTGCACAAGAATTACAATCCTTAAGTAATGGTACTTAGGTATGTCAATCGATAGCTCATTAAGGAATAAGATTACTCTGCAAGTGCACAGAACTATCATTGTAGCATTTCAACCCGTGAGTATTCAAGGATGTCGTATTTATAATTTCCCGTAGGAGGGCATGATGTATTCCATCTAGCTTTTGGTATAAACATGATCACTTATTGGATGCGTAGGTAGGCATAGCATAGGCAGGGGTTAAAACATGTTTGTAAGATAGTGGACACACACATCGAAGCAACCTCAAGGATAAAAAATAAAATAAAGAATAAAGAAAAACTGCGAACTGAGCCCGGGAAGTGCCTTGAGCACTCTGGCTGAAAACTGGGCCCGGGAAGTGCCATCTGGGGGGGCGGCCCCCCCGGGGGCGGTCGGTCCCTGGCAGGCGGCACCGCCTTCGGGTGGTCGGTTGCTCTCTGGGCCTGGGCCTCCCCCGCGGTTGCGGATGGATCCCGTTTGATGCTTTGATGGGCTTTTTTCTTTTATTCTTGATTTGTGCCTTTTCTGAATGCGTTTCCTGGAAGTGCGCTTTCCTTGATATTTTGATGCATTTCCACGTGCTATCTCTATAAGTTAGGTGCACAACAAAACTCGTGGAAAGGTTAGATAAAGCCCTATTCTCTATTTGTTTTAGTATTAAAATGATGCTATATTATGTTGCTAAGGACCACCAACAACTCCCCCACACTTGGTCCTTTACTCGTCCTTGAGTAAAGTGCTAAGGACCAAATGGGTTCATCTTCCTTATCAAAAGAATCTGCATACAGGATATTCCAAGCTGCACCTAGATTTATGAACTTGAAAGTGTCTACCAAGTCACCTTGAGTAATTGAAAAATGGAATAGCTTGGAATCAAATCTTCTTACTCTTGTCCTTGCGTAGATGCTTGGGTTTTTGCAAGATTTTGAAAACATAAAGATAGCTTATGTTCCTTGAATGATTCTCTCAGGTCGCTCATTTTTTTTGTAAGTGGTTCCTCACCAAGGCATGAAAAGGTGATGCCTTCACTTTGATCATCCTACCTCTAAGAAGGCTTATTTGGGGTTTTAGGTAGGAATGAGAAATGATGAGGCACACTTACCCTGCATATGTTGTCGAGTCAAACCCCAGACCATACCGGAGGGAGTGCGTCATACTCTTAGATCAGAATGTGCATGTGTGTGGAGAGAATGAAGGTGGAAAACCTAATTCTAAATCTTTTGTACTCCATGCATCATGATTCTCTTTGGATAAAACTTTAAGAAGATATGGGCTATAGGATCTTTATTTTTATTTTATTTATTTTTTTGAACGGGTATTTAAACTTTTTCTTTCCCGTTATTTTCTTATGCCCTTGTCATGATCTCTTTTCTTTCTTTTTTATATCATAGCCTCATATCTTTTATTGGCATATGAAAAACTAAGGAGATATCATGATGGTAGATGAATGGAGTAAAATTTTGTATAAGAAATGCACGTTCTTAGGATGAAACGCGACAACCCTTTTATTTGGTGGATGGATGAAGTGCATGTTTTGGCGCAACTCTCAGGGTGAGAATTGGCTTATTTGGTGGTACAAGTGAAATCTGATCTTGGGAATATGAAACATCTCTCAACAGCGGTCAG
Organism: Eremochloa ophiuroides; assembly: GCA_038502445.1. Lineage (NCBI taxonomy): Eukaryota > Viridiplantae > Streptophyta > Magnoliopsida > Poales > Poaceae > Eremochloa > Eremochloa ophiuroides. The sequence goes on from JAHLJS010000173.1 coordinate 450,609, forward strand.
AAATTTGACCAAACTCAACACAAAATAAGTGGCATATGTAGAAGGTTTCATCAAATAGAATCATATATGGCCTTGGTAGGTATTGTCAATCATTCAAGGAGCATGCTTTTGAGTTTTTGTTTTTGTAAGACAAATCCCAAGACTTTGCAAGAATGAGCAAGCATCATGTCATTCTACTATATCTCATTTGTCAATTACTTAGATAGAAATAGGGTCCCTAAACAGTGTTCATAAATCTGTAGGAATTTTAGCAGGGAATAAAAAGTATGCAAACATTTCGAATGTTGGAAGACATGTTTGATGGAGTATGTAGGAAACATCATTTTAAATTTTATCTTAAAAGCTTTTTAGAATGAGAGAGGGGTAAGGGTTGCACAAACCCAATTTTGATTTTTATTGTGCAATCGTCTTGGAGAATCCTCCCCCACACTTGTTTTCTTCCCTGTCTTGGTTAGTCACAATATATATATGGTGAAAACAAGTGCTCAAAAGAAAAAAAATTATTTTATTGATAAACTCAAATAGGCACATTTACATTGATAAATGAAGGTAAAAATGTGTGCCTGATTATTCGTGCAGCAGGTGCAGCGTAAAGATACTCAAGATGGTGCTTAACACCTAAGGCTTTAGCGACTTTCCTTAGCTTGGAATTGGACTTGAAGCAGCTATTGATGTCGTCGCTAAGGTTTTTAATCTCAGTATTTTTGGTTTCTAGTCTTCTTCTAAAGCCCTTAGAAGAGTACGCAAGCTAGTATGTTTAGCTCTAAGGTCGGCGAGGATCTTAGAGTCGTCTCAATCTTCACTGCTTTCGTACTGCCCTGCACGACATTTGATAGGAGGCCGAGGTAGGTGCCTCCTAATTCTAGGAAGGATGCTAGATGATTCTGCTTCCTTTGCCGAAAAGCGGGCTTGCTAGCAGACTT